>CP092865.1:86564840-87164840 GCA_030710605.1 Cordylochernes scorpioides
CAGTATTCAAAATACAATAGTTGTTATTTGAATATCTCGTGCACACGTGTTTAGAAAAAAAATTGAAATATATTTGTTTTTTGATAAGAGGGATTGGGGTGTTAACGAAAACCGTATAGCTGTAATAGCCTTACACAAGGTAGGCCAAAGTCCTTCATCCATTTTTAAACTTTTACAAAATTTGAATAATACGCGTCAATTTGTTTATCGAACCATTGAAAGGTTCAACAAGGACAGCACTATTAATGACCTTGAAAGATCGGGTCGACCGCGCGTGCAACGAACTCAAGCAGCTATAAAAGCCATTCGCGAAAGAATTCGTCGAAATAGTGCCGCAAACAAAAGATCTTAGCAAAGCAGGTGAATTTACCTCCAAGAACCGTTTCCAGAATAATCATTGAAGCCCATGGACTGAGAGCTTTCAAACAACGCACAGGTCATTTGATAACCCCTGCTCTTAGAGATATTAGAAGGGTTAAATCCAAAATGTCATTGTCGCAGCATGATGGTCGGTGGCATGAGAGAATCCTTTTCACAGACGAGAAAATGTTCACTATCAAGGAGAAGATTAATCGTCAGAATGATAGGATATATGCTCGTAGCTCTCTAGAAGCTTCTTTGAAAGTCAGAAGACTTGAAAAAAGTCACCATCCTTCTTCTGTCATGGTTTGGTGGGGAGTTAGCTATCAATGTGTAACAGATCTCCACTTCTGTGCCAAAGGGGCATAAACTACAGCTAAAGACTATCAAGAAGATATTTTGGAACAAATAGTAAAGCCTCTGAATACAAAAATGTTTAATGGAGAACATTGGATATTTCCATAAGATTCAGCTCCTGCTCGCAAAGCTAAGTCAACTCAACAATGGTTGGAGACGAATGTTCCGGAGTTCATAAAGGCCAATGAATGGCCCTCTGGAAGCCCTGATTCAAACCCCCTTAATTACAGTTTGTGGGTATATTTAGAGGAGAAGGTGTGCTCTAAAAGTTATCATAATTTGGATCAATTGAAATCAGCATTGGTGAGAGCAATGAAAGAAATACCTTTAGAAAAGGTGCGTGCCGCCATAGATCAGTGGCCCGAACGTTTGAGATCCTGTGTCAAAAATAAGGGAGGACATTTTGAATGATTGTATATATTTAAAATCTATGTCCTATCGGCTAATAGAATATGTATTTATATTCCATTAGTTTTTGTTCTTAATCGTTTAATTTACAAATTTGTTTGTAACAGAATTTATGGCTAGACTGTGTATACATACAATGTGTATACATACAATGAAGTGGGAAATATAAGCACAAGGTAATAAGACCAAATAAATAAATAGTGTATGATGTTTCGGTAACAATGTTATCATCTTCAGACAAAAGTACTGAAATGTCACACACTATCATAGGAAATATAAATATGAAAAAAAAAACAACTGATTTACATAATACAGTTTGAAATAAAGGATTATTGGTTAGCGCTAATGCTCTATTGAGGTTATATGAATACAGTAAATAACAAATTGGGAAGCCGGAGATTTAGGTAGTAGGAATTATACTATGATATATGTCGGGCTATGGATCTATTGATTCCTTTGAGTTTTTTAGTGAGTAAAGCTTTGAGTACTAAGCACTGTTGCTTGCTCTTTATATCCTGATAATGGGTTGAGGGTATTATTTGATGTTTAAATCATCTTCGAAGATCATTTGGTGAGATTGTCCATACTGGACATTTTGAAGAATGATGGGAGAGTTAGAGTAAGAAAGAATTGGTTCGATAATCTAATAGATTGGTCTGGAATTAGAAGATATGAAGTGGTGAAGAGACTTGCTCAGAACAGGATGAAATGGTATTCCATGATGGGCAACCTCAGATTCTGCACTATCTGATGACAATGATCATTTTGGGAAGAATTCTTTAAAACTTTCTAGTTTGAAATGATAATAAAAGAAACCATGTCAATTTAAAATAGCTCAATTCAAATTTCTATTAATTTAAACTTCCCCCCATCTCTCTTTAAAACACACTCTTTTGCTATGGTTAGTACCTAATATCTTGTATTTCTATGGTATAATTGGAAGCTTGAGGGTTGCTATGTAAATCCCATGATCTCATAATCCAACATGGCTTTACGAATAGCTCATTCCTTCTTTCAGCAAATTGCTCGATATCATCAACTTGGAGGTTAGCCTATCTTAGCAATGGCATCTTAGCTCTGGGTATAAGTTATTTGATGATGAAGTTGTCTTTAAAATCTCTCTCTCTTACCTTTTACAGTAGAACTACCTCCCTGTAAAGGACAACACCTAATTGCAGAGCCAAAGTGACCTTTAGGAAGAGGTGTCCTCCTATCAAAGAGTTGCTAAATAGTAAAAATGGTAATTTTGAAATGGAAAACTGTCCCAACTTGAGAAGGGTTCTCTAGTGCGGGTGTCCTCTCATGGAGTATGTTCTACTGTAAAGAGTGTCCTCTCATGGAGTATGTTCTACTGTAGAGAGGTGTCCTCTCATGGAGTATGTTCTACTGTAGAGAGGTGTCCTCTCATGGAGTATGTTCTACTGTAGAGAGGTGTCCTCTCATGGAGTATGTTCTACTGTAGAGAGGTGTCCTCTCATGGAGTATGTTCTACTTCATGTCATAATGATGGAAGTGGTCAATAGTGAAGGAAAGAAAGAAAGATAATGTGGGGAAAAAGAAATTCTAAACAGTGTCAAAATAGCACCAAAACCTGTCCATATGTTCTATCAAACAGGTGTGGTAACTTGACTTCATTAGAATGCTGCCAAGATGGTACTTTGAATGATAAGGCACAATTTGGATTATAGATTATAAACACAAGGTAATAAGACCAAATCCAAGGTAATAAGACCAAATCTAATACACACTATTTATTTGGGTTTGGTCTTATTACCTTGTGTTTATAATCTATAATCCAAATTGTGCCTTATCAAGACCAATTCCAAATAAATAAATAGCAGGTCAGGTGTCCGTAACAGCGGTATTACCATCTTCAGTTAGATTCAGTACTTTTGTCTGAAGATGGTAACAATGCAGTTACCGAAACATCACACACTACTTATTTAGTCTTATTACCTTGTGTTTGTTATTTAGAAGATACAGCTATATATATTTTTTATTTTTTATTTTAGCACCAATCACCTATTCTAGATATAAATTTCAAATTGAGGTAATATGGCACAATTAGGTGAATGTATAAAGAACATCTTCATATGAATGATAAACCCAAACAACATATACAACATTTATTATTACAGGATTTCAACAAATGACAAAAAAAGTTATAAGACTCTCTCTTTATCTACATTTGTAATTTACCTTGTAATATAAAGAGAGAGAGAGAGAAGAAATACAAGAAAATAAGATCTAATCCAAATATTGTGTGACATTTCGGCAACAGAATTGTCACCATTATCAGACAAAAGAATTATTTTTTATTCCCCAAATTTCCATATTTTTTTATTCTTTTGTCTGATGATGGTGACAATGTTGTTGCCGAGACGTCACACACTAATAAATTATTTGGATTAGGTCTAAATTTCCTTGTATTATAATTTATAATCCAAATTGTGCTTTATCATCCCGAGAGAGAAGAAAGGATAGAAAGCGATAAATTGTTTGCCTGTCGCGCGGAGCTGAGTGATTTCACGAGACGTGCGCATATCGAACGAGTTGTTGTTCCTTTTTGTATTTCAAATAATAAAGTTGAATTAATCCTCTTAGATCTTTAATAAAAATAAAGAGCAATATACAGTAGAACTACCTCCCTGTAAAGGACACCTAATTGCAGAGCCAAAGTGTCCTTTAGGTGTCCTATTACCGGAGAGTTGCTAAATAGTAAAAATGGTAATTTTGCAAATGAAAACTATCCTTTGTGGAGAGGTGGGGTGTCCGCTAAAGGGAAGTTCTACTGTAACAACATTAATTAAAGGAAGCTTTCAGGTTAGCCTTTCTTCAGTTAACTAAAACATTCATTATCTGAAGAAGGGCTTTCCTGAAAGCTTCTTTTAATTAATATAAATAAAAAAATTTGATTTGTGATGTCTTATAACTCTAAATTGTAATATATAGAACAGGTAACAAAGAAGCTTCAAAAATGTGGCCTTGGTGGAAAAGTTAGGTAAAAAGAATTTGAATCTACAAGTTCCTATAAGGGGTAAAGAGATTATAACACAAGACTGATAATTGTGTGACCTTCAGGAATTACAAGATACGATAGAGAAAGGAGGAAAATTCTGGGGGAAAAGACATTGAGGAAGAACATGCTGTAACTTTCCTGTTTAAATTCTTTGTTGGATTATAGTCTGTTAGATCATTAACAATTCATCATAATAGTCACTGCTCATAGATATTTTTTTCTAGGACATTTTGTTATCAACTTACTTAAGTGGATGTTGAAATCTAGTCAGCTAAACTAAAAAGCTAAACAGTCAGCTAAAGTAAATATAGGTTGATTGGGAAATGCAGTTGAATTATAGTTAGTTAAATTAAAAATGGTAGTATGAAAGAGAAATACAGTTGGGATGTTTAAAAATTGGTTGAACTAAATGTTGAATTATAGTTGGCATTGTATGAATTAAAAAGGTTATACTGTAGAGATGAGAGATGCATTCAAAGCAAAAATATATATGTGAAATTTCTAAACACAAGGTAATAAGACCAAATCCAAATTGTGCCTTATCATTGTGAAATTTCTACAATTATAGAACTCTCTTTTCATATGAAAAGATTTATTCAGGTAAATAAATTAAGAAAAAGGCATTTCCTCATCGTGCAATTAAAAGTTGCTGATAGCTTGCACCATCTATCAGAATAAATATCAACTACTCATTGATTTTTTTTTTTTTTTTTTCAATTTCAATAATTAAATTCAACGAATAGTTGATATTTCATAGAAGCATAAGGCGCCTCTCCCATCAAAATAAACGTCAAAAACTGACGCCATCTATTGACCGTCGCCGCAACTAGCGGCCTCGGGTCGGTGACAAAGCCACAACACCAGCTTTGGCAAACTGAGAAGCGTCCACCTAGAGACCATGGTTTCGGGCTAATGGCCCTCGTCAGTCTAGGGCGGACTTTATTCCATGAGATCCACACTGGAACTAATGGAATCTTCACAATCTACCAAAGAGGTGTTTTGCTGGCAAGGTTGATATTTATTCAAACAGACGACACAAGCCATCAGCAACTTTTAGTTGTACAATCAGGAGATGCCTTTTTCTCATAGTTTAATAAAATACCATCACCAAGAGAATATAATCCTTCTAATACAGTATAGATAAGAAGAATGAACTATACAATAGTTGTAGTCATCTGATAGATGGAATATTGATGAGATTGCTGATTGGGTTGAAAAAATCCTTCCCCAAAAATCTTCACTAATTGTAGAAATGTATCCTGTTGAAAGAAGACTCTAACAGTGAGTAATATTCCATTCTTAACAAGGGCATTTCTACATTTAACCAACTCCTAGAGAAAACAGGAAGTATAGAGTTTGCAGACAGGAAAAGGATACCAGATGTTAGAGATATTTGAGAGGCATTATCAAAGTAATAAAATATCAAAAACCTTCCGCAATAAGTTTCTGATAAATTAATGGGAGGGTTCGCCACTGATGAGACAGGCTCTCCCATTATTTTTTAACATTGCAGTAAGGGGGGGACAGTAGAAAAGTGTTTTATTTCAAAAAGAATCGTACACGTCAAGTGTTATTTTTCATATCATGTTAAGTGTTAAATTTCTCATAATGATTCCAGGTAATAAAACCAAATCTAAGTAAATAATGTGTGGCGTTTCAGTAACAGCATTGTTACCCTCATCAACTAAAAGTACTGAAGGAGAAAATATACCACAGCATGTTTTTAATAGTTACTGTTATCAAGTGTGTAATCAAGATAGCAGATAAGAAGATAGTTTTCTAAGAACCCTAAAATATTATTCTTAGAATTCTTAGAAGTGTAAATTATTTTTAAAAATATAATTAAAATCCTATCTGTAAATATCATGTTACTGAATGCTACACACTATTTATTTGTATTTGGTATGTTGTTGTTGTGTTGTTGCTTATTCCTCAAGTCGTTTAAACGATTTCCATTAGGTTCCATGTCTCAGCTTTTCTATTATAGTCCTGGGGTTCTCCCAGAGATCTTTCAAAGAAAAGAGAGATACACCTGCTGTTGGTCTGAAGACCTGGAAGTACCACTCAGTGTGACTTTGTTTCTTTTGGTTGGCCGCTCCTATGGAGAACAGACGCTACCAATTGATACCTTGTATCTTTGGTTTTATTACCTTGTGTTAATAATCTATAATCCAAATTGTGTCATAATGATGCCAGTATTAAACTTGTCAAGGAATGATACAAGAAAATAAGATCTAATCCAAATAATTTATTAGTGTGTGGCGTTTTAGCAACAGCATTGTCATCATCATCAGATAAAAGAGTAAATGTTGCTAATAAATTATTAGGATTAGGTCTTATTTTCTTGTATTATTATTTATAATCCAAATTGTGATTTATCATTGTCAAGGAATAGTGTGGTAATTCAGTGTGTGCTGTATCAGGTGGTCACGTAGTGGAGGTCAAGGGAGATGAAATGACAAGGTAAGTGGAACATTGAACCTTCTTCAGCCCTTTATTGTGTTTGGACTTCTTAAAATACCTCCGTCTATATATAGCCTTCTCTCTCTCTCTTGTTATACCTATTTACATCCTCAACAGGTGCCATAATGAGGTACACTATCTATTTTTGACTACTGCAACCCATTGAACAAAAAAACTTGCTTTGATAGCTTCCCCAACTTTTGCATCATTCTGATTCCAACTGCTAATTCAAGTAACTACTAAACAGGGTTCTCTAGCACATCTTATGAGCCAAATCAACCATCACCTCCCAGAGTGACAACTAACATTGTGGTGACATCAAAAATGACTTGTCCTGACATCTTCTAACCTCCAAAGAAGGACTACCTCCAGGAGAGACCTGGAAGTTATTCCAGTTTTTAGGTGGCAGTATCTCACAGAATGCTCTCTATTAGAAACCAAACACACACAAAAACAAACATATCTCTGTAAATTCAATCAGATATTATTGATCTCTTACAGTGTAACCTCTCTACACTCATGGACAAAACTTAAGAAAGTTGTACCTTTCAGCATGTTTATCAGGATTCATACAATAACTCTGAAAGATATTACAGTGACCTTTATTGAACACACACGAGATAACCAAGTGTGAACTACACTCATGGGCAAAACTTAAGGAAGTTGTACTTTTTAGCATGTATATCGGGATTCAGACAATAAATCTGAAAGATATTACAGTGACCTTTATTGAAGACACACGAGATAACCAAGTGTGAACTACACTCATGGGCAAAACTTAAGGAAGTTGTACTTTTTAGCATGTATATCGGGATTCAGACAATAAATCTGAAAGATATTACAGTGACCTTTATTGAAGACACACGAGATAAACAAGTGTGAGCAAAATTGCTTCTGTCTCTTAAAAAAAAAAAGACAACTGGCGACTTCAAAGACTTTCTACTTAAGTTCTGTCCATGAGTATAGATGGTAGTTATACTGAACACCCTGAGGATGCTGTAACCAAAGTGTCACTTGAAGATTACTTAATTGTTGGTCTTGTGTGTCGGCTACCCTCTCAATAAGAACATTAGTACAACGTGTATCTCAACCACCACTTATCATCCATAAAGTGTAATCTCTTCTTATCACTCCTACACAGATTTTTGACGTCACAACTCGCCACCTCTTTATTTTTTTCAATGTTGCATAACCCTCTTACTTATCTGTTTGATATGTAGCTCTTGTACGGCCGACCTTCCAGATAAGAGATTGATTCAATCTTGGACAAATAGGATATTTGAAGGTCTTCTTTTTACTCCCATTAATAATGTGACACTGAAGTGGGTCGGTGGAAAGATGGTCTAAACCGTTGGTTTTCAACCGCTATGACCCGGGTTCGATTCCTGCATTGGGTACTTTTTTTCTGATTTAAAAAAAAAATGCTCCAATGGCCCCCAATTCTTGCAAAAGTCCAACCCCACCAGCGAGTGCAAGTAGCCAAACGGGCTCTGGCACATTTTAAAGTGCAAAGTTGAACTGCTTTTCACATGTGGTGCACTTACAGTAAAAGCAGTCGCCTACTTCTACCCACCATGATTATCATGGCCTGTACTACGTGTACTAAGGATAAGCAAAAAAAAAATGTGACACCGGTATTTTTTATTTATGACTTTACAAGCTTTTCATGGGAATCCCCTTTTATCAAGTAAAATAATAGATTACATGATTAATGAATGTAAGACTTGCAATCTCTCAAATAGTCAGAAATAATAAGTGTTAGCTCCATTTTAGCAATTGAAGTCAATACACACTACTTCCAGTTGGGCTCCTGTATCACATGGTGGGCAAGAAGTAGGCGACTGCTTTTACTGTAAGTACACCACATGTCCTACACATGTGAAAAGCAGTTCGACTTTTACACTTACAAATGTCTCAGAGCCTCGTTTGGCTACTTGTACTCACTGGTGGGGTTGGAATTTTACAAGAATCAGAGGGCCTGACAAAAGTTACTTTGTACGGGTTAACACAAAATGCAATAAACTAGGGATCGGACCGGGGTTACACAGGTATGCGAGGAGATAGCCAGACACGGATAAATCACGCAGAGAACACTTTAAGCGTCTCCACACAATAATCCACCACACTCCTCCCTCGCAATACCATAGTCCCCCTTTTATATACAAACATGGCCACATTCGTCCAATGAGAAGGCGGGAGAGATTGGTTCAATAACAAATGAAAACAAAATTCTTTCCACTAAAACCTGAAATAAGATATGATAAGAGTGCAAATATTTGTCAATATAATTTGACAGGCCATTGAAGCATTTTTAAAATTAGACAAAAGTGCTCAAGGCGGGATTTGATCCCAGGTTGTAGCAGTCAAAAACCAACGGTTTAGACCATTCATCCACTGACACCCCCATACATACAAACCTTAACAGTAGGAAGCATAGCTACAAGAAAATAAGACCTAATCCAAATAAATTAATAGTGTGACATTTCAGTAACAGCGTTGTTACCCTCATCAGATAAAAGAACAAAATGACAAAAGAATAATAGATTTCATTCTTTTGTCTGAAGATGTTAACAACGCTGTTACAGAAATGTCACACACTATTAATTTATTCGGATAAGGTCTTATTTTCTTGTAGCTATAATCTATAATTGTGCTTTATCAATAGGAAGCATGGATTATTTGAGAGGAAGGAGAAAAACAATGCAGTGATAAATAATTTTATTTATTGTATGCGAGGGTCGGTGGAAGGATGGTTTAAACCGGTGGTTTTCGACCGCTACGACCTGGGTTTGATTCCCGCATTAGACACTTTTTATGATAAAAAATGCTTCAATGGCCCCCAATTCTAGCAAAAGTCCAACCCCACCAGCGAGTGCAAGTAACCAACAGGGGTCTGGCACATTTGTAAGTGCAAAGTCGAACTGCTTTGCACATGTGTAGACATGTGGTGTACTTACAGTAAAAGCAGTCACCTACTTCTACCAACCATGATTATAATGGCCTGTACCACGTGTACTAGGAATAAGCACAAAAAAATTAATGTATAGTGTACATAGTGAAGGTTGAATGGTACAGGAGAGTTGTGTCACAGGGTGATCTGGGAGCTGATCAAGGACAAGCTCATCCTGCCCTACGTGGATATGGAGCTCCACACCTACGACCTGGGGTTGGAGAACAGGGATGCCACAGATGACAAGGGTATGTATCTATTCCTTCATAGTCCTGTAGTCAGGTTGCCCTCTTTCTTTAGTCCTTCATGGACTGTCACATCACCCTCAATACTGACATCAAATACTAAATACAGTAAAACTTTGTTATAGCAACCAACTTGGTTATAATTCTCAAGTCTATAATGTTTTTAAAGAGACAAAGGTCGCCTCTCCCGTCTCTTTAGATCAATATATTTTCCCGGCAAAATTTCCATCTATATAATGTTTTTGTTGGAAAATATAATAAGTGACTCATTGACAGAATTAGAGAAAATCCAAAGGGATGTGTATCTATTCCCCCATAGTCCAATAGTGATGTTGTCCACTTCCTGCAGTCCTTCATGGACTGACTTCACAATATGAACACAGTAAAATCTCATTATATAACAACCAACGTGGTTATAACAAGTCCATATTGTTTTTGTTAACTATTTTTCCTGCATGTGCCCTTACATTTCTACTCAGAGAATCTTTATAAGACTAAAAGGTCTTAATAAAGCTTTTTTGTTGTTGTATATTATTTTTGTAGGAAAATTTAATGAGTGACTTGTTAAATCAGAGTGTTAATTGATTCAATAGCATTCAATTATAACAGAATTAGAGAAAATCAAAAGGATGTGTATATTTTCCTTTCTAGTCATGTTGCTCTCTTCCTGAAGCCTATCATGGACTGACTTCACCGTCAATACTGACACCAGAATATAAATACAGTAAAAACTTGTTATATAGCAACCAACAGGTTATAACTTCTTAATTCTCAAGTCTATATTGTTGGAAAATTTAACGAGTGACTTGTTAAATCAGAGTGTTAATTGATTTAATAGTGTTCAGTTATGACAGAATTAGAGAAAATCCAAAGGGATGTGTATCTTTTCCTTCCTAGTCCAGTAGTGATGTTGTCCTCTTCCTGAAGTCCTTCATGGACTGACACTTCACTCTCAATACTGACATTAGAATATAAATACAGTAAAACCTTGTTATATGGCAACCAACTTGGTTATAACTTCTTAATTCTCAAGTCTATTGTTTTTGTTGGTAAATTTAATGAGTGGCTGGTTAAATCAGAGTGCTAATTGATTTAATAGTGTTCAGTTAATGACATAATTAGAAAAAAATCAAAAGGGATGTGTATCTTTTCCTTTCTAGTCCAGTTGCTCTCTTCCTATACAGTCCTTCACCCTCAATACTGACATCAGAATATAAATACAGTAAAACCTTGTTATATAGCAACCAACGGGTTATAACTTCTTAATTCTCAAGTCTATATTGTTGGAAAATTTAACAAGTGACTGGTTATAGCAGAGTGCTAATTGATTTACTAGTGTTCAGTTAATGGCAAAATTAGAAAAAAAAATCAAAAGGGGAGAAAAATAGCATGTAGAACAGTCAGCAGCAACAGGGAGTAGGCTATATCATATAGTACAAGGTGGAGTCACAGTCGTGGTCATCTTGTGACAATGACTGTTTCAATGCATTTCACACTTCTAACCATGGTTATGACAACACAATGGGGTTATAACAACATAAACTCTTATAATTTTTGATCATCACTAGAGTGTAATGTTTTTTTACTATGGTGATGAACAATTATATTGTTCTGATGCATAATTAAAGGGAGAGCTGCTTCTTTAGATACATGAATGTCATCCTCCCGCAACTTTATGTTGTATTCTTTCCTAAAAATCAGCCCTTGCCACTTTACCAGCTTAAACACCTGTTTGGTAAATTCAACTAATTTCATAAATGAATGTAATAAAATTGAAGCCCCCCCCCCCCCCCCCTCCCCCTGTACTGATGAGGGACATAGCCCGAAAACCATGGTAAACAGGTTGTTGACTTTTTTTGTCTGAATTTACCAAAAACTGGTGTTGTGTGGTTCAATCTTTATCAACACTAGTAAAGCTTTTTACTAGGGTGATGCACAAGTGTATCGTTTTGATGTATAATTAAAGGGAGAGGTGTCTCTTATGGTACATAAACTCTTATTACTATGCACTAGCGCGCCATCTGTTATCAATTTACAAAACTATTTTAGACGCGTAATATTCTTTAATTTTTCCATTGCAGTAAGGGCAGTAGAAATTGTTTTATTTTAAAAAGAATCTTACGCGTCTAAAATAGTTTCGTAAATTAATAAACTCTTATATTGTTTTGAAAATAGAGCAATCCATGTTTAAATCTTTAGGTAATAAAAACTCTTATATGTAAATTATATGTGGTGTTTTGATATTACCAGTATTGTGTTGCTGATCGGGGGTTGGTGGAAAGGTGGTCTAAACCATTGATTTTTGACCGCTACGGCCCAAGGTCAAATCCCACATTGGGCACTTTTTTCTAATAAAAAAAAAAAATGCTCCAATGGCCCCCGATTCTTGCATAAGTCAAACCCCACCAGCGAGTGCAAGTAACCAAACGGGGCTTTGGCACATTTGTAATTGCAAAAGTCGAACTGCTTTTCATATTTGTAGACATGTGGTGTACTTACAGTAAAAGCAGTTGATAACTACCCACCATAATTATCATGGCCTGTATCACGTGTACTAGGGATTGAGATAAGAAGACTTGAGTATTCTGATAGAATAACAATACTGAATGTCACCTATTTGGTCTGTAAGCCAACTTGTACATTTTCACCCTTGTGAAATGAAGAAGAAATACCTCCCTCCCTCCTCGCATAATGGCTACCTATATTTTATATATATATTGCTCCATTGACAGGAGGGGTTAGCAAATGACTGGAATGTTGAAATTCCACACATGGATGGTGGTGGTGATTTCATCATAGGTTTGGCCACACAAGGGGTTGTTCCCATTCTGCTTTGGCATACACTCGTGGAGAACAAAACTTGAGCAAGTTGTACCTGTTATCAGGCAGGAGGAAATGTCTTATCTCGTTTATAGCCTCTTTTTTTAAATATACAGTAGAACCTCCTTATAAAGGACACCTAATTACAGAGCCAAAGTGCCCTTTAGGGAGAGGTGTCCTCTTACCGGAGAGTTGTTAAATTGTAAAAACAGTAATTTTGAAAATGAAAACTGTCCTTTATAGAGAGGTGTCCTCTAGCACGAGTGTCCTCTCATGGAGGTTCCACTGTCTATCAAACCAGGAATATCTATGCTTTTATCTATAGACAGTAAAATCCTGCTAAAACAAACCTGAGATATAGAAAATCTTCCCTTTTATAATGAACCTGATATAACCCCCAATTTTATTTATAATACAGTGAACTATGGCTATATAACGAACCATGGCTATGGTAAAACACAGGTTCAGTTCTATTGGGGATCGCTATAGAGGAGTTTTACTGAATATTATCTATTCTAATTGTTCTCCACACAAACTCTACACTTTTGGGAAATGGCCAGTTATTGGGGGGATATATTGGAATACTGCTCTCCACTTATCTCCATTTATCCAAATATTGAGATTCAACAAGGGCTTGGTCTCTCACTATCTCCCTCCCACAGATCACAAGACTCTTTAGCACCATTTCTATCCCAATGGATATTCACAAGCTAGCAAGAACACATAATCTTTCAATTCTTTACACATTTTTCTAATATAGTAGAACCTCCAAGAAAGGACATTCTCACTAGAGGACATCTCTCTCTCCACAAAAGACAGTTTTCATCGCTAAAATTACCAATTTTACTAATTAGTAATTCTCTGGTAAGTGGATACTTATCCCTAAAGGACACTTTGGACCCACAAATAAGTGTTGTCCTTTACAGATTTTGTTACTAAAATGTAGTATATTTACCAAATAAGAATCGTGAGTTTGATGATAATCCCATCCTCGTCGCCATTGTTATTTTTCTTGATGAGGTATCCCTCTAGCTATAAAAATTATCAGAACTTAAAAAAAAAAAAAGTTTATTTTCCTTCTTTAAAAATATTTACATAGAAGCAATTTAACAAAACAAATTTAATCAAAAAATTAAACAATGCTGATTTATATATCTCTCGACAGAATGTATTTACTCTAGTCAAAACCCAATAAATACATATATACACACTTTAATTATTTTTATACGTCTGCATAACTCTAAGTCCATTTACATCAAGAAGGACATTCCTTCTTCTTTTTTCTTATCTCCACTCAATCATATTAGGGTATCAAGGGAAATGGCCGCCTCTGACATGAGGAACAGACGCCATGTGCAGCTTCTCCTAACATGGAGTACAAACACTGCTCATCCTGTATCCCTGGATTAGGAGCCCTTATAGGGTACTATCAGCCGGGCCAGCTGAGCCCAGGTTTCTTAGTGAGCTTGTTACTGCTCCCCCTGAGAACATTCCTTTAGACCATCAGTTGTAAAGAGTTGACCTAACAGTGAGGATTCCATGTTAACCCTGATTGTGATGGTGCAGTGACAGTGGAGTGTGCTGAGGCCATCAAGAAGTACAACGTGGGAGTGAAGTGTGCCACCATCACCCCGGATGAGAACAGAATGGAAGGTAAGACATCTCTCCAACCAGACTATCAATGATGGCTAACACAAGCTAACTGCAAACTGTAATAAGACCAAATAAATAAATAGTGTGTGGAGTTTCTGCAACAACATTGTTAACATCATCAGACTGAATGAGGAAAAAATATATGACAGCCTGGTAAAGCACAATTTGGATTATAGATTATAGCTACAAGATTGTAGCTATCTGCAGCTCCAGAACACATTTTGGCTTGCATTAGATGCACTAAACAGGACCTTTGGGAGAGGCTGCTGCTTATCATAAAACAGCTCGAGGAGCATGAGCTCATGGGATTCATGAAATCTTTACACAAGGGGATAAGAAACAACAACAGATTATAGCTATAATCCAAATTGTGCTTTACCATTTTTGGTAGACTTCAATGGACCTAAGAAGTTATTCTTCCTATGAGCTGAAGAAAGTGAATTCTAAAGTGAATATCTCAATGTTGATGCCATCACTTGAAGATTCCATTTTAAATAGTTCAATTCTGAAGCTATCTATTTTCTTTTAGCTATATCACAGCCTGTTTCCTAAATAGTCAGTACTGTTATCATGTGCATAATTGTTACCATTATCAGACAATATTTATTTGGGATAGGTCTTATTACCTTTTCTAATCATTAATCCAACTTGTGTACCATATATCAACAGAAGCTAACTGTGAATGCTCAGAGTTCAACCTGAAGAAGATGTGGAAGTCCCCCAATGGTACCATCCGTAACATCCTGGGAGGAACTGTCTTCAGGGAGGCCATCATCTGCAAGAACATTCCCCGTCTGGTCACCACCTGGAAGAAACCCATCATCATTGGCAGACATGCCTATGGAGACCAGGTACCTTGTGCTTATGGATAAAACCTCAGTTAAACCTTTATATATACAGTAGAACCTCCCTGTAAAGGAAACCTAATTGCAGAGCCAAAGTGTCCTTTTGGGAGATATGTCCTCTAGGTATTGTCCTTTAGAGAGGCTGTCTATAGATATCTAAATTTAAAGTGTCTGGAGTACATCTCTCTTCACTGGTTGTTGGAAGAGAGAGTATAGTAGAACTTCCATAAAAGGACACTCCCGCTAAAGTACACCTCTATACAAAGGACAGTTTTCATTGCCAAAATGACCATTAATACTCATTAGCTGCTTTCCAGTTAAAGAACAACTATTCCTAAAGGACATTTTGAGTCTGCAGAGAGAGGTTCTCTAGTACTGTTGTTGGTTTCTTATCCCCTTGTGTAAAGATTACACCAAATCCATGAGTTCATGCTCATCAAACTGTTTGATGATAACAGCGCCCCCTCTCCCAAAAGTCTCTTCTTCTTTCTTATCTCCACTCAATCATATTAGGGTATCAAGCTTGAGACTTGACAACCATCATGACTGGGTGAAGTAGAATGCGTCTGCCTTTGTCATTAAGATTGGGAGCACTACTCAGTGGCAGGCTGACTTAGCTCCAAAAGAAATGGCCGCCTCTGACCTGAGGAACAGACACCATGTGCAGCTGCTCCTAACATGGAGTACAGACTCATCCTGTATCCCTGGATTAGGAGCCCTTACAGGGTACTATCAGCCAGGCCAGCTGTGCCCAGGTTTTTTAGTGAGCTTGTTACTGCTCCCCCCCTCTTCCTTTTTCATCCGAGCTTGGGACCGGCAAAGGCAGAGTTCCCAAAAGGCTTGTTTAGTGCAAGTTAAAATGTGTTCTGGAGCTGCAGGCACCAAGCTACATTCTCTTGTAATTAAAGTATTGTGTGGTCAAAATGTGACCCACCAATATGTACATCTACTAAGAGACATGATGGTGCTGTGCAGTACAAAGCCACAGACTTTGTAGTGCCGGGACCTGGCAAGTTGACCATCACCTACGAGGGAGATGATGGACAGGTTATCTCCCACCCAGTGTACACCTACACTGACTCCGGGGGTGTGGCTTTGGCCATGTACAACACTGACAGTGTAAGTTTTATCTTTTTGTTGCTGTTAGTAAGAAATTGAAACTATATTAGACACGTATGATTCTTTTAAAAAGTAAACAATTTTCTGCCGCCCTTACTGCAATGATAAATCAATGGGAGGGCCTAGCCCATCAGTAGTGAACCCTCCCAGTGGTTTCTCCAGTTTAATCTACCATAAAAAGAATCATACATGTCTAAAATAGTTTTCATTTCTTATAACATGCGCACTAATATATCATATTGTTGTTAGTGTATGTGTAGCTACTCTATAATCTATACTCGTGGACAAAACCTAAGGAAGTTGTACCTTTTAGCATGTACAAGGTATGATCAAAAAGTTCAGGGAATTAGTCAAAAATTTTTTTTTCTGAAAGAGTTTTCGAAATATTAAAATTATCATCATAATCACGAGACCTCGTTCTCTATTAGAAAATATTTATATCTTTTCAATATCTCAAATAATAAGCATTTTATAAGCATTTTTTAAAGAAAAGAAACAAAGGCGCAGTGTTTTTTTACAATGGATCTTGGAGGAAGGGGGAAGGAGGAAAGGGTTAATGCCTGCGAAGATTGGCTATTGAACATCCATGAAGATCCAAACTTCCTCACAAAGGTGATTACTGGTGATGACCCAGAGAACAAATGACAATCAAACCAGTGGCTCCCGAAAAATGCCCCCAAATCGAAAAAAGCAAGAATGTCTAAGTCAAAAACAAAGGTTCTCTTGGTGACTTTTTTCGATCACCAAGGCATTGTGCATTATGAATTCCTCCCACAAGGGCAAACAATTAATTAGCACATGTATCTAGTGATTTTACGCCGTTTACGTGAATCAATACAGAAGAAACGACCGGAAAGGTGGATCTCAGGCGAATGGATGCTTCATCGCGATAACGCCCCAGCACACAGATCTCTTTCTGTGGGTACTTTTTTGACTAAAAACAGCATGTTAACAATGCCTCATCCCCCGTACTAGCCTGATTTAGCACCAAATG
The DNA here is from genome assembly GCA_030710605.1 of Cordylochernes scorpioides. Classification (NCBI taxonomy): domain Eukaryota; kingdom Metazoa; phylum Arthropoda; class Arachnida; order Pseudoscorpiones; family Chernetidae; genus Cordylochernes; species Cordylochernes scorpioides. The sequence continues at coordinate 86,582,074 of CP092865.1, forward strand.
ACTTCTTTCTCTTTCCTAGAATGAAGTCATTTCTAAAAGGACATAGATTTGATACCGTTAATGCCATAAAGGAATAATTGCTGAGCCTTTTGAGGGGCATTACTTCTGACGAATTTTCTGGGTGCTTCCAGAACTGGGAAAAATAATGAAACGCTGTATAGATTCCCTCGGACAGTATTTTGAGGAATATTAACTATTTTTAAATATATTCATCTAATAAATCTTTTATGACCCAATTCCCAGAATTTTATGATTATACATTGTATATCGGGATTCTGACAATAACTCTGAAAGATTTTACAGTGACCTTTATCGAAGACACACGAGGTAACCAAGTGAACAGCCTCTGTCCCCTTCAAAAAATTAGAAGACCGGCGATGTCAGACTTTCCTTAAGTTTTGTCCATGAGTGTATATGTACACCTTGATGTATGTGGTGTCCAATTTATTCACTGGCTGATTGGTTCTTCACTATCACATGACATGAATCAGGGTTGAGATGATAAACCAATCAGCATACAGTGTTTTATTTAGCTCAGTGGTTGCCTCGAGCAATGAAGTTGTATATTAAACATGTGTTTGATTCTCACAGAAAAATGTATTAGGGTTTAAGAGTATAGAGAATTCAGTATTACATTTTAAAGTTTTAATGAAGTGATAACATTGTTTAAAAAATAGGGGAAAATTTCCGCTTCTCTAGAGTGACAAGTCTCTCTCTCTTCTGTTCAGCTATATAGTCCAGTATATACATACAGTTAAACTTGTCTATAGCACCCCCTCCTGGGACTCACCAAAATAGGGTGCTATAGAGAGGTCACTTTTATAATGTAAAAAGTTTACATTTTAATGTTAAAAATCGGGCGCTATAGAGAGAAAGGCACTATTTAGAGGGGGCGCTATAGACAGGTTTAACTGTATGTTATATAAAAATATTATTTTAAAATTATTTTTTTTAGAACAAACTACTCTGTAAACATGACCACCAGATGTTTCCCTATATAAAATCACTGTTGTTGATTTACTTTGGCCGGCTCTTTCTGTAGATATGTAAATACATAATCTTTTATTTTACTCATTCTTCATGCCTTAAGTCAGGTAGTACTTTTATCAAATTATTTTTAAATATATATTTCATATGATCAATTGAAGCAAATTGTGATTCAAAGTTGATTTTATTGTATTTTCCATGACTGCAATACCATAATTCTGATGTATACTCAAAACCTCAAGCAAATAACTATCATCAAAACGTTGGTATCATCAAACAATATCTTGCAATTCCTTCTATTGTAACATATGCAGTAGAACCTCCCTTTAGTGGACACCTCTCTACAAAGGACAGTTTTCATTTGGAAAATGACCATTTTTACAATTTAGCAACTCTCCCAGTAAGAGGACACCTCTCCCTAAAGGACACTTTGGCTTTGCAATTAGGTGTCCTTTACAGGGAGGTTCTACTGTATATACAAAGCAAATGAAAACATCGACATGAATTTCTTTTACATTTAAATCAAGCTTCTACTGTCCTTACTGCGATGAAAAAAAATTATTGGGAGGGCTTGGTTCATCACTGGTGAACCCTCCCAGCGGTTTCACCAATTTGATCTAACAGACCGCTTCATTGGAGCTCTAATATTGTATTGGATGATTCTGCTTATATATGCTATACTGAAGAGTCAAGCCCTCCCAATATATTTTTTATCGCAGTAAGGACAGTAGAAGTTTGATTCAAGTGTGATAGAGACATTCGCGTCTTATTGTTTTCATTTGCTATATATAGATATGTGTTGTTGCTTTATATATTTAAACTAGCCGAATGACCCGGGCAATGCCCGGGGTTTACCCGATTAAATGCTTTTATTCAAATACTATTCGTTACAATTATAAATTGGTGCCGTGGATGTCATTCTTGTATAATATATAAATGAGTTTTAAAAATTGTAAAAAAAAAAATCCATCGGCCGGGAATCGAACCCGGGCCGCCCGCGTGGCAGGCGAGCATTCTACCACTGAACCACCGATGGTTATGAGAAATGGCCATATTTGGGTATTTATTCCATTCACAAAAGCAAACGGTGACAGAATTGATTATGACACTCGTAACTGTATATTTTAATATAATGGTGTTGTTGACAGTCCATCCAGGACTTTGCCCACTGCTGCTTCAAGTATGCCCTCCAGGTGGACTACCCGCTGTACCTCAGGTGAGAGTTACTCCACTCCCCACATCACACTGACTGATTGACTGACCATATGTTGGCTACAGCACCAAGAACACCATCCTGAAGAAGTACGACGGCAGATTCAAGGATATCTTCCAGGAGATTTATGAAAAGTAAAGTAGCAAGAGGATTTTTTTAACTTTTCTCCCTGCATATTTACACATAATTTTTTTCTTAAGAAAAAAGCATCGCCTGTGATCGTGCAACTAAAAGTTAATGATGTCTTGCACCATCTGTTGGAATAAATTGTCACTGAGGTACAGCTTGCACCACGCTGACGAGGGCAAACAGCCCGAAATGCATACACGGTTAGCTTTTCTTGATTAATCAAGAAAGGGTTATTGGCCAATTCTTGAATAATCAAAAATCAACGAAAAGTTGATATTTATTCCGATAGATGGTGCAAACCACCAGCATCTTTTAGTTGCACCGATCAGGAGATTCCTTTTTCTTAATTTAAATACCTGATCCCAGTACAATTTCACTTTTGTACTATTTTCACATGATTTTTTCCATTCTAGCTGTTCTTTGTTGACGTTTTTAATGTCCATCAAGTTGACTTTGGGTGACACTATGGACAAACATTCTCCAATTTGTTCTGTTAGCGACCATCACTCTCAGCTTATCTTGTGATCTTCCAGTAGCTTTCTTGACCCTTTATAGCTAGCTCATTGCAGGTCTTCTTCACTTCTGTCAATTTTTCCCAACATCTTTTCTAATCCACTTGTTCTCATTATAGGTTCAAAGTAGGTCAGTCTTTGTTTACATATTTGGTATTCTAGGAGAATCTAACAGGTTTAATTTCATTTAGGATTGAAACATTTAACCTTTTACCTGTCAATGGCCCTCTGTGTAGCTTTCTTTGTGTCAACATTTTGTAAACTTCAATTCTTTTTCTTTCTTCTCTTCTGAGAGACCAGCTCTGAATGCTCCTTTCCCCATTCTTTTGTCTTCTTCAATCTCTAAACTTTACCATATCAACAGCTTGGTGTTTTAGAAATTGTATGTCCCTACTAATGTCACCTTGATCATTTCAATAAACAATAGTACATCTCTCTAGTTATTTGACTTTCCCACAATCTTCCATTATAGAATCCACTCAGCTAACCCAATCATTCTGCTTTGTCTTTGCACTTCCCAATTCTAGCAGAACATAATACTGATGCAGTACTGAATGTTAAATCTGGGGGTGGCAGGGAATACCGGAGCAAGTTTGAGGAGAAGAAGATCTGGTACGAGCACCGGCTGATAGACGACATGGTGGCCCAGGCCATGAAATCTGAGGGAGGTTTCCTGTGGGCCTGCAAGAACTACGATGGGGACGTGCAGTCAGACAGTGTGGCACAGGGCTATGGCTCCTTGGGCATGATGACCAGCGTGCTGGTGTGCCCCGATGGCATCACTGTGGAGGCAGAGGCCGCCCACGGCACTGTGACCCGCCACTACCGCATGCACCAGCAGGGCAAGGAGACCTCCACCAACCCCATTGCCTCCATCTTTGCCTGGAGCAGGGGCCTGCTACACCGGGCCAAACTTGACGGCAACCTCCGTCTGAAGGACTTTGCCACCGCCCTGGAGAAAGTCTGTATCTCCACCATTGAAGAAGGCTCTATGACCAAGGACTTGGCCATCTGCATCAAGGGAATGGAGAAGTAAGTGGACCTCCCCATCCATACTACTGAGGGTGTTCCATTTTTAAAAGAATGATTTTTGTAAATCTGTAGCTTGAGAAAGAAGCGTGTGATTGGAGTGATGTTCTATTTATTGGAAAGAACAAGCATTAATTTATATTTCATTAAAAAAAATGATTTTTAATATTTGAAATGCTTAAAATTATAAGCAATTTTGTAAAAGGTTTCAGACTTTCTTAGGAGAAATACTGGTCCACTCATAATACTCCTTTACGAAAAGTACCTGGCAGTTGAAAAATGTAAGAATGTTGTTACAGAATGTTGAGGCATGGGTTTACCTCAATGATAGCCACGAATCCCGTGCCATTTACTACGCTAACTCTCAAATAAACACCTTTCAGAACTGGGTCAAGCAATGCAAGGAAAGTTTCTCAAAGGATTTCATGATCATTACAGGTTTCTGCTACAATGGGAAGCTTCCTATAGATGGTGGACCCAAATAAAAGATAAATTTGTAAATCCACCAAAGACTTGTCTTAGACCCATTATTTGACAGTGACTCTTGAGGATAGAGCCACAGGTCACACCTCATGTTCAACACTTCAATACCTGGATGAAAAGAAGGATGAGACAAACATTCGTAATCCCTTTTAAGTACATTTCTACCAAATCCCCAGATTTGCCCCTAGAGATTTTTGTGTTTTTGGCTTGCTGAAACTGCTCTTAAATCTAGAAAACTGAAGACACTAGATGATCACTGGAAAGTCATTAAGGAATGTTGGGATGGTATTGATCAAAATATTCTAAGACTAATATCAAATCAGGGCTGTTGCTAAACGTCAAGGCTTACACATAGAAAACAATAAGTTATACAAACATTTGTAAATTATTTTTAATGAAGTTTTCTAAAATCATTCTTTTAAAAATGGAACACCCTCTGTATTTGTTCTCATTGCTTTTGGACAAAATCTATAATTTTGACATATAAGTTGGACTTTCAAGCAACATGAAAATCTGGATGGTCTTAAGACCCGTGTATACTAGCCTTATTCTAGGATGACAGTTTACAAACCTTGATGAGGTTAGGTTAGTGAAAACTGGACTTGGCTTAAAAAAATTTTTTTTTTGAGTATCCATAGGCAAATTTATTTTCAGCTTGACTACACATTGTTTTTTGCTTATCCCTAGTACACGTGGTACAGGCCATGATAATCATGGTGGGTAGTTAGCTACTGCTTTTTACTGTAAGCGCACCACATGTCTACACATGTGAAAAGCAGTTCAACTTTGCACTTACAAATGTGCCAGAGCCCCATTTGGTTACTTGCACTTGCTGGTGGGGTTGGACTTTTGCAAGAATCGGGGGCCATTGGAGCATTTTTTTTTAAACAGGAAAAAGTGTCCAATGCGGGAATCGAACCCGGGTCGTAGTAGTCGAAAACCAAACGTTTAACCCGACCCCCCCGTCACACATTGTTATATGGTTAAGCTACACTTTACTGCCACCCAGTGAATTGATATCTCTTCTTGTAAGGCTACTTCAATACAACAACCTATGCTAATTAAATAGCACCAATGTTCCCCTTTTGTATATTGTCAACCTTCTTTAGTCAAACTTCACAAAGAATGTGTTTATTGGTACATTCAAGATGTTAAAAATCAAATTAGAATTCTTCTATACCTTGCTACCACACACAGCGCATTAATATCTTATTACAAGGCTAAGTACAATAAAAATTCCTTTGCATTTTCATAATCTCTAACTATACTTTACACTGATGTTGATAAGGCACAATTTGGATTATAGAGTATAAACACAAAGTAAAAAGACCAAATCCAAATAATATTGAAAATTGTGTTTTTGGGACTTGTTAAAAGGCCACAGGGTTAAACATGATTTTTTAAAATATTTTCTTTTTTAACATATACATGTGCTTAAACAACTTTATCTATTTAGAACCTAAACACAAGGTAATAAGGCCAAATCCAAATAAATAAATAGTGTGTGATGTTTCAGTAACAGCGGTTGTTGAAACGTCACACACTATTTATTTATTTGGTCTTATTACCTTGTGTTTATAATCTATAATCTAAATTGTGCCTTATCATATTTAGAACCTAGTTTATGATACAGAGTAGAACCTCCATGAGAGAACACACCTCTCTACAAAGGACAGTTTTCATACAAAATTACCATTCTTTATGTCTTATCTTCTTCTTTCTTATCTCCACTCAATCATATTAGAGTTTGTAAAGCTTGAGACTTTTGATGGTGTCTGCCGGGGAAGAGTTTTTTTTATGTTTATGTAATAGATGTGAATCTCCTAGATATCAATTAAATAATGCAACAGGTTTCTAGAGATGAGAGTTTCTTTTCATTATTGCATTATATCAAGCTTTCGGGCATTTCCGCCCTTCTACAGAAGTTATCATTCATTTTGTACTCCTGTAGAAGAGCTGAAAGCTTGAGAATGTAACAAAAAAATTCAAAAGAAACTCCTCTCTCTCTCTCCAGAAAACTTACATTATTTAATTTTTACTATTTAAAAATTCTCCAGTAAGAGGATACATTTCACTCTAAAGGAAACTTTGGCTCTGCAACTAGGTGTTCTTTACAGAGAGGTAGTTCTACTGTATGCAAAGTTTTGATATACATGGTATTTTAAAAGAGAGAAAGTGTATGGAAGGTAAAATAGATAACAGCGTACAAGGATTAAATCTAAGGTAATAAGACCAACAAATCCAAATAAATAAATAGTGTGTGACATTTATGTAACAGCGTTGATGCCATCTTCAGACAAAAGTACTGAATCCAATCATTCAGTACTTTTGTCTGATGATGGTAACAATGCTGTTACCGAAACCTCACACACTATTTATTTATTTATTAGGATTTGGTCTTATTACCTTGTGTTTATAATCTATAATCCAAACAAGGATTAAATCTGAAACCTTCTCTGGCATTCCACCATCCCATCATGAATCAAACCCACCAAAAGTAATTTAGCCTTGGGTGGCAGCAAGATACAGTTGCACCTCTACCACACAGAAAATGTGTATTAAAGATTAAAAAAAGTTTAAAGTAATTTCATACTTATACTGCACACACATACACCTGTTTATATTACTATAAATTATTAAAACAGAATCAAATGTAAGAAATTAAAGTACAAATGTATAAACTTCTACTGTTCTTTCTGTTATCAAAAAAAATATTGAGAGGGCTTGGTTCATTAGCGGTGAACCCTCCCAGTGGTTTCACCTATTTAATCTACCAGAACGCTTCCCAGAGTTCTAATATTGTATTGGATGACTCTGCTTATATATGTTACACTGAAGGTTGGAATCTCAGAAATGGTATTCAAACTATGCACATTTTAGGACAGTAGAATTACATATAAATATTTGCATCAAGCAATTCTCTTCCACAAACAATATAAGGACAAGGCCAGTTATGTGCAAATTAAATATAAAGTAATAGATATTTGTGGAAGAGCGATTGCTCAAAGCATTTTATATATTTATAAATGTATGTAATTCTGCTGTCCTCAAAGCTTATGTCCATAATTCATCTAAAATACTCATTGTAAGAGTCAAGCATCAGTATCACTATAAAAGGAAGTTCCAAAATGCAATATAACAGCAGTATGGTAGATTAAACTGGAAAAACAGCTGGGAGGGTTCACCATTGATAAAAGCCAGGCCCTCCCCATTAATTTTTCCCATTGCAGTAAGGGCAGTAGAAATTGTTTATTTTTAAAAAGAATTATACGCATCTATAATAGTTTTGAATTTTGATAACAGGTGGTGTGCTAATGCATCCTAATAAAGTAATATAAAGGCCCATATATATATATATATATATATATATAGTTAAACCTGTCTATAGCGCCCCCTCTAAATAGCGTCTTCCTCTCTATATATATAGTTAAACCTGTCTATAGCGCCCCCTCTAAATAGCGTCTTCCTCTCTATAGCGCCCGATTTTAAATATATAGTACGATGCGATTTACACACATTAAAAGTGACCTGTCTATAGCACCCTCCTCTCTATAGCACCCAATTTTGGTCAGTCCAAAGAGGGGGCACTATAGACAGGTTTAACTGTATAAATATATATATATATTAAAAATGGCATATCCTGACCAGGAGCACATGTGCTTTACAGAAGGCAGAGCGCCATCTGGTGGAACAGAAATCAACTAAACATTGATTTAGCCTGTTCCCTGATATTTGGCCAACCCAATTTCTTGATAAATCAAGAAAAGCCATCCATGAACGCGTTTTGTGCTTTTGGCGCTCGTCAGCGTGGAGTAGGCTGAACCATTGCGACCAAAAAAGATTTTTTGATCCCAATGGCTTCCTGAAAAACCAAGAAATGGGTATTTAAGGCCAAACTTGCCTAAATACGCTTAGCACATTGAAAAATGAAATAAAAAATAAAAGATAAAAAGATCAGGTGTTGAAATCAATATTAAAAATGGCATATCCTGACCAGGAGCACATGTGCTTTACAGAAGGCAGAGCGCCATATATATAGTAACAATAGATATGTAAATGACAAATGTGTTGTTGCAGTGTGACCCGCGAGGACTATCTAAGCACCTTTGAGTTCATGGACAAGCTGGCTGAGAACCTCCAGAAGGCCCTGGACGCTGCCAGATGACTGCAGGTTTCACATCTCTGACACCCATTATGACATACCTTTTTTTTATATATCTCCTATTAATAAGCCTGTAGAGATCAAATAAATTGGTAACTTTTTATATTAATAACTCCAGTCTGATCAATTGTACACAGTAGTTAAAAACCTCCTTTTTGGTAAAATCAACAATGATTTGACACAACCTTACCATTAGAATCCATGTCTCTCACTGTATAAGGTTTGCTGCTGATACATTTCCAAACATTCTCCCAGAAACAAGTTGGGGGATAGATAAATGGTATAAACCATCATCAGCCACAACCTGGGAACAAATCCTGCATTGGACATTTTTTTTTCTGATTAAAAAAAAAATTGCTTCAATGGGTCCTCTGATTCTTGCCAAAGTCCAACTCCACCAATGTATGCAAGTAATCAAACGGGACTCTAGTATACTTTTAAGTGCAAAAAATGCTTTCTATACATATGTAGATAATGTGATGCACTTACAGTAAAAGCAGTCTCTTACTACCCACCATGATGATCATGGCATACTTGGGATATACAACGAATGAAGACATTAATACACAAATGTTTCTTTTACAAATAAATCAAACTTCTACTGTCCTTACTGCAATGAAAAAAAATATTGGGAGGGCTTGGCTCATCAGTGATAAACACTCCCAGTGGCCTAGCTAATTTAATATACCAGACCGCTTCTTTAGAGCTCTAATGTTGTATTGATCATTCTGCTTATATATGCTAGATTGAAGGGTGGAATCTTAGAAAAGGTATTTTAGAAAACTATGGACATAAGCTTTTAGGACAGTAGAATTACCTGCTGGGAGGGTTCACCATTGATGAGCCAAGCCCTCCCAATATATTCTTTCCACACAGTAAGGACAGTAGTGATTTATTTGTAAAAGTAACCATCGGGTCTTAATGTCTTCATTCAATGTAAATAGATGTTATTGCTTTGTATACTTGGGATATGTTTTACAAGTATAGTTTTACAAGGTCATGGAGACTGAAAAAATTCATGAATCAAATTTACAATCTTAGGGAGGGTTGGAATAGAGATTCTGACCTGTCTTGGGGCTCCCATACATTCCAAGAGGTGGTCCAGTGAAGCCTTTCCACACAAGTTGATATAAGAGAATATTGTTTAAATATCAATTACACATAATGTTTTCATAACCTAATAGTTTATTTAACAAAATATAATTTCTCTAAAAAAGGGGTAACAAGCATAAAAGATAGTGTTATAGTTGGGTGGTAACCAATAGAAGTTAAATAAGTCTCTGCTATATACAACAAGATCAATCAACTCTCTTCTCCAATTTCAACTTGGGGTTCAGACTTTTGTTTTAAATGTCCTAATTTCTGTACATGTAAATCTCAATACATTCTCATAACTTTAAAAAATATATTTTAAAGAGATTTAAAATTTCAATAAATAAATGCTCATCTAAATAATGCTAGAACCTCCATAAGAGGACACTCACACTAGAGGACACCTCTCTACAAGGGACAGTTTTCATTCACAAAATTACCATTTTTACCATTTAGCAACTCTCTGGCAAGAGGACAATGCAACATCTGTCTTAGACAAACACTGAAAATTTTTCTAAAAAAAAGTATGAATTCAAAATGAAAACAGAGAATTCTTGCATATATATATGAAAAAGGGAGAACAAGTTATACCAGAAATGTTGGCACTCATGGTAATAAGACCAAATCCAAATAGTGTGTGGCATTTCAGTAACAACGTTGTTACCATCTTCAAACAAAAGACAAATTAATTCAGTACTTTTGTATGATGATGGTAACAAGGCTATTACCGAAATATCACACACTATTTATTTGGTCTTATTACCTTGTAGTTCTAATCTAGAATTCAAATTGTACCTTAATCAGAAATGCTGTGAGATCTTCCAATTTTAAAAGTGATATTTCCAAGGTAAGGTGGTGTCGTACTAGGTGGACATAAAGGGTGAAGGAGTCAGGTATCAGGAGGATGGGTGGAAGTACTGTGCCAGGAGCTGCCAGCGCTCAGGTCCGGGCGGGGTGGTGAAGTAGAGGACCTGGAAGGGGGAGTAACGCTCCTTCACCTCGCCAGGCACCAGGTCCCTGTAGCTCCACTCCTTCCAGTGGAAGTTGTAGCTCTGAAGCAGCTCATGGCAGCGGATAGGACAGCCCTCTAGGACATCTCTGGGCACCTGTCTGGGCAGACTGGGCACCAGTCTCTGGGGGAACACCAACACCACCCTCAGGGCAAACCAGCCCCCATACTGGGGGTGCATGCACACCCCAAAGAGCTTCTTGCCACCAGCCTGGGGAGTTGTGTCCTGGTAGAAGTAAGCAGCTCCAGAGATGTGGGCCACTGTTTGCAGCACCACTCTGGGCCTCCGCGATGGCAGCATCTCAAAGTCATGGATCACCTCGCATTCTCCACCCAGAGCCTGGCACCAACATGGCTGTTGTTTCTTATCCCCTTTGCAAAGATAGTGTAGGGGTGCAGTTTTAATTGATAGCATGATTCAGGCACACTTTGGTGGAAGTCTGAATTTGCCAGTATTTTGAGGCTGTTCCTAACAAGGAAGCCTTTGCTGCTGACTCTAACATGAGTACAGACCCAGCTCCTCTGTATCCCTGGAGAGGGACCCTTGCTGGGGTCTATCAACCGGGTCAATTTAACTCAGGATTTTTAAAGAGGGCTTTTCCTCTTCTAACAATGCTGCTGTTGGTCAGTGACTGCTTACTTGTCAGAATTATTCTTCTTATTTGGCAGCTGGCCTTCATATCTGAAGGTCATTCCCCTATCCACCATCTGAGGATGCACTCTGTAGCAGTCAGCTCTGTCGAAGGATATCTTTAACAATGTAGAGAAACAGTCAATGGATTGCTCTCAAAAACATGGAGTAGCTCTTTAACTGAATCAACCCTATGTTGACTACATTTGGGATAAAAACTAATTGTGAAGAGATTGTAGAACTGATGTTTCAATGTGTGTATAAAGAAATTGACAAATTTAATGCTTTTATAAGTATTCCCAATGGGTTTGAAAATAAGGGACTTTTCTAAAAACAAACAAATTTAACTACAAGAAAATAAGATTAAATCCAAATAAATTAATAGTGTGTGATGTTTCGGTAACAGCGCTATTACCGAATCATTCAGCACTTTTGTCTGGAGATGGTAACAATGCCGTTACCGAAGTGTTGTTACTGAAACATCACATACAATTTATTTGGATTAGGTGTTACTTTCTTGTAGATGATGAAAATTTCATAAGTGTGTATTACCTAAACTTTGTGTAATTCAATACATCAGATAGAGAGGGATGTCCCACTTGACTTTTAAAAAGTTAATTTTGATCCCACATTGCTCAAATCTCATAACTCAGTAGAATGAAGGAATCTAGGACAATTAAGGCTTATCTCTCACACATCACAAAGTTCTAATAAAAATTATATTAAATAGAAACAAGAACCTTATACATTAGAACCTCCATAAGAGGACACTCACACTAGAGGACACCTCTCTACAAGGGACAGTTTTCATTCACAAAATTACCATTTTTACCATTTAGCAACTCTCTGGCAAGAGGACACCTCTCCCTAAAGGACACTTTGGCTCTACAATTAAGTGTCCTTTACAGGGAGGTTGTCTTCTTCTTCTTCTTCTTCTTTCTTATCTCCACTCAATCATATTAGGGTCTGGGTGAAGTAGAATGCGTCTGCCTTTGTCATTAAGACTGGGAGCACTACTCAGTGGCAGGCAGACTTAGCTCCAAAAGAAATAACCGCCTCTGACATGAGGAACAGATGCCATGTGCAGCCACTCCTAACATGGAGTACAACCACTGCTCATCCTGTATCCCTGGATCAGGAGCTCTTACAGGGTACTATCAGCCGGGTCAGCTGAAAGGGAGGTAGTTCTACTGTAGAAGCAAATCTTAAGAGAAGAACAATATGGTTTTAGACCAGGTACAAGAGATGTAATTAAGATGAGGATAATTAACCAGAAAGCATTAAATAAATATAAATATATTGGATGCATTGACTCTGAGGAGACCTTGATAGAGAAAAACATTTAGAACTTTTAGAAACTCTAGAAGACTTAGAGATTGTTTTAATGTCCATCCATACAGAGAGCAAAACAACAACTGACTCACCCGTGCTGGCAAGGTCACGCTCCGCTGCGTCACGTGGGAAAACATACGTAGATGTTTTCTTACATGTTCTCAGCACATCCCCCTTTTTAAGACTTGAAATATATATATACATTACAAACTTTAAATGCATAATATAATTAATAATGAAGGCGATCCACAGGTTTAACAATTCGTCCACTCCGGGTTCTTATCTGGCCGTCTTCTGAGTCGTTAGAGGGACAATCCACAACTGGGGTATTTTCATTTTCAACCAGTTCCTCCCCCGAAAAGGTCGGCGTCGATGGGTCGGCTGGATATTGCACTGTAACTCCTTTTCGTAGATGGAACCTGTTTCGACGTAAAGTCCCAACTGGAGTATCAATCATATACGACCTTGGTGTCGATGCTTTCTGCTTTACAATCCCCCAGGTTCGCATATCTGTAATCCAAACCGTGTCACCTTCGGATAGCTCCTCCATGTCCGTAGCTCCGCAGCGTCGATCATACCTGGATTTCATATCCTTTCTCCTTCTCCCCTCCTTTCTTTTCAGGGTCTGAGAGTCCACCAACTTTGGATTAAGATTCTCTGGCGCAATTGGCAAGGTCGTTCGGAGTTTACGTCCCATGAGAAGCTCAGCAGGGCTGTAACCGTTCTCCAAAGGGGTCGATCGATACTCCAGGAGTCCAAGCGATGGGTCTTGATTTTTCTTGAGGATCAACTTAGCAATTTTCACACCTGCTTCTGCCATCCCATTGCTCTGCGGGAATCGAGGACTTGAAGTGACATGTGTGAATCCGTACTGCCTTGCGAAATTTGCAAATTCACGAGCAGCTCCAAATTGCGTCCCATTATCGCTTACAACAGTTTCTGGTATTCCATGTCGGGCAAATATGGATTTGCAACTACGCACCACCACACTGGCTGTGAGCCAATCCAGCTGAATCATTTCAGGAAAGCGAGAATAATAGTCAATGACGACTAGATACCACTTATTCTCGAACTTGAACAAATCCATTCCAATCTTTTGCCACGGTCGTGTAGGAAAGTTGGTTGGTATCAAAGGTTCATGTTTTGAGACGGCTTCCTGAATACAGACACTGCACTTTCTGACCGTTTCCGCGATCTCTTCCGAAATTCCAGGCCACCATACCGTCTCACGTGGACGAAGTCTTGTTTTTGTAATCCCGAAGTGCCCAGCGTGCAACTTATCTAGGATCTCCAGTTTCATACTTGCTGGAATAACAAGACGACAGCTACGCATAAGTAGTCCATTTTGAACGCCGAGTTCATCCTTGACATGCCAATAAGAGAGCAGAGCCTGTGACATCTTCTTCTTATCTGGCCTGCCTTGCTCAAGGTAGTTGACTACTGCTTTCAGGGTCGTATCTTCTTGTTGAGCTTCAAAAATCTTCGTCAACATCTCGTCTTTGTCGGTTATACTCGAGAGAACTGCATTTATATGCGCTGAGGTTTGCCGTTCGTTTTCACCTCCCTCGGTTGTAAGAAGTGGTTGTCTGGATAATGCATCGGCGTCGAGCAGCTCCTTTCCAGGGATGTCCAATCTTGTTTTGAGCTTTTCCATCAAAGGTATTGGTACCCGTCGAGGAGTATGCACAGCATATGGTTTTGCTCCAGGTTTCAATTTGATTTCGTAAGGGTTTCCGATCTGTCCCAGTCCTTCAAATACTTCAGGGAATTCCTTGATCGGGTTAATTCTCATCGCAACCACTTCAATTCGCCTCGCCAGGTTCAAGAGCTCACATGCCCGGCGACTCAGAAGAGGTTCACTCAAACGACGAATGACATAAATCTTCTCCTTGATTTCATAATTGCCATTTCGCAGCGTTGATATAAACATACCCACAGTCTGAAGTTCGGATAATTCAGCAGCTCTAATGTTGATATCACTTTCCACTAGTCGTTGCTGTTCCATTATCTTCTTGAAGAGACACAGAGGAACACATGTAACATCCGCCTGGGAGTCGAGCTTGAACTTCACCTGTTTCCCGTTCACTTGGATTTCTGCTGTCCATCGCCTCCTGCACTCGCCTTCATCATCATCGATATTAGATGAATCCTCCACAGCTGAGACCTCCAGGAGAAAACCAATTTCTTCATCAAGTTCAGAAACAGCTTTGACTTCCGCAGTCTTCGCCTGCTTATCTGGGCAGCAATTTGCAAAATGGCCTGTTTTTGAACATAGGTTACATCTTTGTCCTTCAGCACGGCAAGCCTGTCCTTCCCTGTGGGTGAAACCTCCGCATTTTGGACATCGTGATCTTGTTTTGGCTGACTTCTCCTTCTTCCTCGAAGGCTGCTGTTGCTGTTTCGGTGATTGTTTCTTCGAATTGAACTTCACCTGATTGACCTTTTGGCTTGTTGAGGGACGCTGCAGGTCGACTTGCTGCTGTCGAACGGCTTCCTGCTGTCGAACCATTTTCACCGCCTTTTCCAAAGTCAGTTCGCTGTCCAACTGCATTCTTTCAGAAAAAGCTTTGTCCCTCACTCCAACCACTATTCGGTCACGGATCAACTGCTCATGAAGACCCTCAAATTCGCAACTATCAGCCAATTTGTACAATGAAGTGATGAATTCGTCCACTGGCTCCCGATCCTCTTGGATTCTTGAATTAAATTTCGCACGTTCGTAGATAATATTCTTTCTGACACAGAAGTGGCTGTCGAACGCCTTGAGGACTGAATCAATTTTCGTTGCCTCTTCCTCCTTTTCGAACTTGAAGGTCCTGAATATATCATCCGCGCGGTCACCCATCAAGTACATGAACAAATCGATCTTGTCCGCCTCCTCTTTCTTCTTCATTCCACTGACCACGAGGTATCGTTCGAATCTCTTCCTCCATTTGGGCCATTCGTTGGGAGTCGAGAAGTCGAAAGTTTCCGGAGGTTGAATCTGAGCCATGTTGAATTATCTTCCAAGGTACACAAAAATCGATATCTTGCAATATACGGGTTCGTATTTTATCCAGTTATCGCTGCCACCATGTTTTAATGTCCATCCATACAGAGAGCAAAACAACAACTGACTCATCCGTGCTGGCAAGGTCACGCTCCGCTGCGTCCACGTGGGAAAACATACGTAGATGTTTTCTTACATGTTCTCAGCACAGAGATAAATAAAACTGATGTGTTTAACAAGGTAATAAGACCAAATCCAAATAAATAAATAGTGTGCATTGTTTCAGTAACAGCGTTGTTACTGAAACGTCACTATAATACGTCATCTATAATCCAAATTGTGCCTTATCAAAACTGATGTTAAAATATATATATATTTACCAGGACCAAAAGTGCTGCATTTAATATCAAGAGATAATCTTTCAAATTAGATTGACAACTTAAAGATAACAAGACTAATTCCAAATTATTAAAATGTTTGTGATGTTTCGGTAACACACAGAATTGTTACCACCCCAAGGGAATGGAAATTTACTTCAACCTTTTTTTAAATACTTTATTCCAACATTTCAGCAACCTGCTGTCATCTATTTTTAAGAAATTTTATTTTGTTACGGCTTATTTGATGGCAAGTTCGAATGGTCTGATATTTAAAACATGTAGAGCATGTAGCGCATCGATAATCAAACTTTGTAATATTGTAAACACAAGGTAATACGACCAAATCTATCAAACACAGCTGGTTCGATGGGAAAACTCCCCTCCTGAAAACCAACTCACAACTTAACAGATCAGACTTCACCATGCTTTCCCATCTTAGAACAGGCCATCTACATCCAATGATTTTCACAAGTGGATCCAAAACCTTTCTGAATTGCACCAAATGTCAGGATTCTCCAGCGAACCCAGAACACATCATGTAATGCATCGGACATTGCCAAACAGACATCTACACCGACCCAGCTGTAGTCATTGAGGTGATAAAGAGGCCTTCAGGATCTGGTCTGGACTTGATGTCCAGACCTGGGACAAGAGAAAAAAACAGCACTGTTACCAAAAGTCACACACATTTTTTTATTTGGATTTGGTCTTATTACCTTGTGTTTATAATCTATAATCCAAATTGTGACTTATCATTTGGAATATTGAATAAAAAATGTTGAAGAATAAATAATTTTTAATTATAATTTATAGCCAACCTGCTAAATAGTGTTTTTCAAAGAATGTTTACTTATTAAACTTATGTAGTTTACATAAATGATAAAGTGAAACACCTATTTTTGTGTTGAAAGAATCTATTATAACTTATCATCATTAGCTTATCATGACTGAGTCTACGATTAGAGACCGGTGTTGCTGTGTTTTTTGGTGGCTTTCATGGGAGACTCTGCTGTATCTACCTCCTATGTCCCACTTCTGTATAATGCTCCCACTTATAGAGTACTGCTGTCTTATAGCGCACTGTTGTCTTATAGCCAATGACCATCACATTCTCCAAATTTTTAAACACTTGTGATATATATCATAAAGATAGAGGCTGCCTGGCCGGCATTCATAGTTCTTCAAATTAAAGATACTTTGGCCAGTAAATCTTTTTTATTGTCTCAACGTTTTGACAAAAATCTTTTGTCCTCGTCAGGAGAAAACAAAAATTAAAACATTTGGCAAGGTGTTAAAAAATATTAACGTCTTGCCAAAAGTTTTAATTTTTGTTTGTTCCTGACAAGAAATAAATATTTTTGTCAAAATGTTGAGATAATAAAAGGATTTACTGGCCGAAGTATCTTTAATTTTAACAAATATACAGTTAAACCTGTCTATAGCGCCCCCTCTTGGGACTCACCAAAATAGAGTGCTATGGACAGGTCACTTTTGTAATGTAAATCGCTTCGTACTACGTATTTTTAATTGGGCGCTATAGAGAGGGAGACGCTATTTAGAGGGGGGGCTATAGCCAGGTTTAACTGTACCTCTATATTTTAAATATAATAATTCTTATTTTTTTCTCTCTCATTGTTAACATCATATGACTATTCTATTCACGGCCTAAAATTATTGTGTATATATGTATAGACACAAATGTAAAGACATACATGTATGACAGCGTAAGTTTCCCTAAGGGGACATAGCACTTTAAATTGAAATATAATAAAAATAAAAGATAAATAAATAAAAAAAAGAGAATTAAGAAATTGTATCCAAGGATTGTTCCTTTGTTGCAGTTGAGATTTCGCTAGTGTCAGAGATGGATGTCCTCAGGCGTGTTTTTACTAGGCTGTGCCTAGCTTTTTTCATTGTTGTAGTTCTGTCAGGCTGCTTTTTGGTAGTGTACCCACTGTTATGTTTACCTGTAGAGTTGGTTAAAGCTGTTGTGTCCGTAGCATCTTTGGTTTGGCCTTGTGCCATTTTCTATTTCAGATATTCAGATTATATTGGATATCCACGTTTTATTTATAGGATTGTTTTATTTTGCTTTGTCAGGCTAAGGGACCTTTGAGGGCTTAAGGAAATAGGGCTTTAAGCATTGGCATTTTTTGATTCAAAATTCTATTTTCATTGGCATTTTTATTTCAAAATTATTTTATCAGGTCCCTAAGCCCGGCAATACAGAATGAGACAAACCTATTATATAAAACGTGGCATACTCCAATATAAGTCTGAATGCTGGAATAGAGAGTGGTACAGGATCTGACCCTAGGTGCTACTAATACAGCAGAGTTAACTAATGTTGCAGTGAGCATAATTGTTGGGTACACTACCATTAAGTAACTTGGCAGAACTACAGCCTTGAAATGAGTTAGACATGGTCTAGAAAAACCGTCTTTGGGCATTCCATCTCTTTCACTAGTCCGTCTCAACACAGTTCGGATGGTCCCTCCCTGATGCCAGGCTCTCATCCTTGGGTCCCTTGAAGTCCTCTGATCAACTGAAGTCCTGCCTGCTGGAAACCTTCGAATCTCCTGCAGGGAATCCAGAGAAGGAAATGTTCATGATGGAGAATATCCTACTCACCATTTGCTCAGATCAACAAGCCTCTTGTGATAAAAGTTCAACCCTTGATATCAGCGAACCTTGATCCTTCGGCTGAAGACTTCTTACATCCAGTCTGTTGATGTCCACAAGATATCTTATTAATTTAAAATGAATTTCTTGAACCAACTCAACCATCTGAACCCCAAATCATCTTTCTGTGGCCATCTGGAAATGAAAACTTCTGCTCCTCTCTCGTAGAATGTACCTGGCCTCCCACAAGCTGACTTCAATGGGACCAACCCAAGATACTGGAAATCACCATCTTCAATCTATTACAATACTATCCAGCTTGTACCTGGCATTCTCTCCTACAAAGTCATTCAATGGGACCCACCCAATATACTGGAAATGGCTACCTTCAATCTATTACAATACCATCTCCCCCTCTCAGCCTGTACCTGGCATTCTCTCCTACAAAGTCATTCAATGGGACCCACCCAAGATACTAGAAATGGTTACCTTCAATATATTACAATACAACCCCCCCCCCCCTCTCAGCATGTACCTGGCCTCCCACAAGCTGGCTTCAAAGGGACCAACAACCCAAGATACTGGAAATAGCTATTCTTCAATACCATCCCCTCCCTGAGCATGTACCTGGCATTTTCTCCTACAAAGTGATTCAAAGGGACCCACCCAAGATACTAGAAATGGCTACCTTCAATCCTCTTCAATACAACCCCCCCTCCCTCTCAGCATGTACCTGGCCTCCCACAAGCTGGCTTCAAAGGGACCAACAACCCAAGATACTGGAAATAGCTATTCTTCAATACCATCCCCTCCCTGAGCATGTACCTGGCATTTTCTCCTACAAAGTGATTCAAAGGGACCCACCCAAGATACTAGAAATGGCTACCTTCAATCCTCTTCAATACAATCCCCCTCTCTGATCATATACCTGGCCTTCTACAAGCTCACTTCAAAGGGACCAACAACCTGGAAATGACCATCTTCAATCCTATTTAAAATCTTCCTGCCCTCAATTGATCACCTGTATGACAGAGAAAGAATAAAATCAATTATTGTAATATGAGAGAGTTTTCCATAAAATTCCATTAGAACTCCTATAC
Organism: Cordylochernes scorpioides; assembly: GCA_030710605.1. Taxonomy (NCBI): domain Eukaryota; kingdom Metazoa; phylum Arthropoda; class Arachnida; order Pseudoscorpiones; family Chernetidae; genus Cordylochernes; species Cordylochernes scorpioides. Next base: position 86,601,744 of record CP092865.1, read on the forward strand.
ATTTATTTAGTTGGTTGTATGGAAACCAGTGGTTTGAACTTTCTCAATCTTACAGTGAAAGAAAGGAGAGGCTTTGTTTAATGGCCACCACATTTATCTGGACTTGTGGACTTATTTAAAGTAGAGAAAGTATGCTCCAACAACCCCATATTATATAGTATTATTTGACAACGATAAAGCGCATAATTTGGATTATAGATTATAGCTTCAAGAAAATAATCCAAATAAATTAATAGTGTTTTGACACTTTGGTAACATAGTTGGTAACATCATCAGATAAAAAAACAAAATTAAAAAACGATGTTTTTTTAAAATTCTCTTTTTATGATAATGGAAACTGCTGTTACTGAAATGTCACACACTATTAATTTATTTGGATTAGGTCTTATTTTCTTGCATCAAATTCTATTTTGGTGAAGCTTATTTGATGCCAGGTTTTGAATGGCCTGATATTTAAAACATGTAGAACATGCTGCGTATCAATAATGAAACTTTGGAATACAGTATATAAAAAAGTTTGAAGTGAATCATTTTAAACTATATTATGGAGCCAACCTGCAAAATTGTGTTTTCCATAGAAGGTTTACTTATTAAACCTATGTAGGTTACACATATATGATAATGTAAAACACCTTTTTGCGTTAAAAGGATCAAACATAACTTATCATCATAGACTTATCATGACCGAGTCTCCGATAAGAGACTGTCTCCTTGAGAGACCATGGGATACCGTGTTTTTTGGGTGGTCTTTCATGGAAGCCTCTACTGTAGCTTATTGTTAGTGTCCAAGTTTGACTTTTGGTGACAATATCTACTTATATAATTGCCTTATTCTGAAGCTCACAGATAGAATGCGCGCCCATTGGCTGCCGCCGGCGAAAACGTGACCTCCCTGCCCCCCTCTAGAAAACCCTGTTATCAGCTGTGTGATACATACACCTGTCTATAGCGGCCATTCTAGACAACCCTGTTATCAGCTGTGTGATACATCCACCTGTCTATACAGACCACCCTGTCTATAGCGGTCACCTTAGGCAACCCTGTTATCATTAGTGTGTTACATACACCTGTCTATACAGACCACCCTGTCTATAGCGGTCACAGACCACCCTGTCTATAGCGGTCACCTTAGGCAACCCTGTTATCATTAGTGTGTTACATACACCTGTCTATACAGACCACCCTGTCTATAGCGGTCACAGACCACCCTGTCTATAGCGGTCACCTTAGGCAACCCTGTTATCATTAGTGTGTTACATACACCTGTCTATACAGACCACCCTGTCTATAGCAGTCACAGACCACCCTGTCTATAGCGGTCACCTTAGGCAACCCTGTTATCATTAGTGTGTTACATACACCTGTCTATACAGACCACCCTGTCTATAGCGGTCACCTTAGGCAACCCTGTTATCAGCAGTGTGATACATACACCTGCCTATACAGACCACCCTGTCTATAGCGGCCACTCTAGACAACCCTGATATCGGCTGTGTGATACATACACCTGTCTATACAGACCACCCTGTATATAGCGGCCATTCCAGATAACCCTGTTATCAGCTGTGTGATACATACACCTGTCTATAGCGGCCACTCTAGACAACCCTGTTATCAGCTGTGTGTTACATTCACCTGTCTATACAGACCACCCTGTCTATAGCGGCCACTCTAGACAACCCTGTTATCAGCTGTGTGTTACATTCACCTGTCTATACAGACCACCCTGTCTATAGCGACCACCCAAGACAACGTTGTAAAAACATATCCGCACTCGGGTAAAACCTGGGCGTTGCCCGGGCCATTCGTCTAGTGGACAAATATTCTCCAATTTGATCTGTTAGTGACCATAACTCACAGCTCATCTAGTGACCTTCTGGTAGCTTCCTTGACCTCTTCTAGCCAGCTTATTGGAGGTCTTCCTCTCATCTCCTTCAATTTTTCTAAACATCTTTCCTCATTCATTTGCTCTCATTAGGTTTCCAAAATAGGTTATTCTTTTTTATATATTATTGCAGGTCCTGTAGGATTGCAGTTCCTAGATCCTACAGGAACTGCAATAACTGTCACAACACCCAACTCACTTTGGACCATATATACCCAGCCATCCTTGCAGCCCTCTATATGGCAGACATCAATCCAGAAGAGGACATCCATACGGACAAGACATCTCAGTTGGCCAGTATTGTGATCATGGTGCATGAAAAATCTGATCTGCTCCATGGACAAGACACCACCACCACCTCAGTTGGTTGGCATTGTGATCAGGGTGCATGGACCGATCTGATCTGCTCCATGGACAAGACACCACCACCACCTCAGTTGGTTGGCATTGTGATCAGGGTGCATGGACCGATCTGGTCTGCTCCATGGACAAGACACCACCACCACCTCAGTTGGCCGGTATTGTGAACAGGGTGCATGGACCGATCTGATCTGCTCTATGGACAAGACACCACCACCACCTCAGTTGGCTGGTATTGTGATCAGGGTGCATGGACTGATCTGATCTGCTCTATGGACAAGACACCACCACCACCTCAGTTGGCTGGTATTGTGATCAGGGTGCATGGACTGATCTGATCTGCTCCATTGACAAAGACACCACCACCACCTCAGTTGCTGGTATTGTGATCAGGGTGCATGGACCGATCTGATCTGCTCCATGGACAAGACCACCACCACCTTGTTTGCTAGAAAGAATTCTTAAAAAATACACCCCAATTAGATTTTTAAAAATTAAGATGTTTCATTTCTGATAAGGCACAATTATAAACACAAGGTAATAAGACCAAATCAAATAAATGAATAGTGTGCGACGTTTCGGTAACAGCGTTGTTACCTTCACACACTATTTATTTATTTGGATTTGGTCTTATTACCTTGTGTTTATGTTTCATTTAAAAAAAATCACACTCTCTCTATTTCTTTCCATATCATCATTGAACATGAAATATTAGCACGCAATATAAAGATAAAAGATTGGTTATATTCAAGTAAATCTCTTTAACTACTTTTACATATGAAGAAGCAGTCGCTAACTACCAACCATGATTATCATGGCCTGTACAACATGTACTAGGGATAATAAAAAAAAAAGAAAATCTCTTTATAACAAATAAAAAAAAATTAAGATGCGAATGTTTCTTTTCACAAGTAAATCATACTTTTACTGTCCTTACTGAAATGAAAATATATTGGGAGGGCTTGGTTCATCAGTGGTGAACCCTCCCAGCGGTTTCACCAATTTAATCTACCAGACTGCTTCTTTAGAATTCCAATACTGTATTGGATCATCCTGCTTTTATATGGAAGACTGATGGGTGGAATCTTAGAAATGGTGATAAGGCACAATTTGGATTATAGATTATAAACACAAGGTAATAAGACCAAATCCAAATAAATAAATAGTGTGCGACGTTATTCAGTACTTTTGTCTGAAGATGGTAACAATGCTGAAACGTCACACACTATTTATTTATTTGGATTTGCTCTTATTAACTTGTGCTTAAAAATGGTATTTAGGCAAAATATGAACATAAGTTGTTAGGACAGTAGAATTACATATAAATATTTGCATCTTCCATAAATATCTTTATATACATACCTCTTTGACATCTTGAAAGACCTGTCTCATGCATTGGTCCAGAGGATCCTGCCCAGTGGTCTGTTGGAGATGTTCCTTAGCAAATGGCAGGAAGACATGTTCAAACATCTGGGGCAGGGACAGGACCACACAGCCCAGGGTATCAGCATCATAGGGCAGTCTGAAGGGAGCCTTCACCACTTCATTGTACCATCCAACCTGGGTGACAACAACACACTTAGATTTGGCTGAATTGACCACTTAGAGAATACAAAAGAGTTAACTTATGACCAAAAGCATCTGGTATACTTAATTGAACTTGCCTCTTTCTTCTATGTTAAAAAAAAAACAAACTCTTAATTCCTGCCTTTCTAGAATCCTTTTATTTATCCTTCCTTTCAATCCACAATAAAATGTATGCGAATTTTTTTCAACAAAAAAATAAAAATAATAATTAAAATAATCAATAATCTTGTAAAATATTTCCACTTATGAAAATTACTACATGTGTATATGTATATATAGTAGTAATTTGCATAAGGGGAAATATTTTACAAGATTATTTATTATTATTTCAACTCTTTTTTTATCCAAAATTACTTGAATATATACATCATTTCTTTCTTCTTTAGTTTCTTGTATTAGTATTACAGACTTGATAAGACACAATTTAACAGACGGTTAAAGGATGTTATTGTATGAAAGCTTGTCAAGCTAATATCTCTTTAATAAAGCAACTTTTTTCGTTAACTCATATTTATTCTTAGCAATGATATCTAGCAATTCATTCTATTGTAATTTGAATTAAAAATATATATATTTGACCAGGATGTCAGTATGAACACTCACTGAAAACAGCACATCTACCAAGAATAGAATTATAGGTTCTAATTACCAGCCTGATTGAATCAATATTATCCCTATATTATCCCTAAAACATGTGGTACAAGCCGTCATAATCATGGTGGGTAGAAGTTGGCGACTGCTTTTTACTGTAAGTGCACCACATGTCTACACATGTAAAAAGCAATTCGAAGTTTGCACTTACAAATGTACCAGAATCTGATTTGGTTACTTGCACTTGCTGGTGGTGTTGTACTTTTTCAAGAATCAGGGAGCCATTGGAGCATTTTTATTTGTAATTAGAAAAAAGTGTTCTATGTAGGATTCAATCCCGGTTTGTAGTGGTGGAAAACTATCAGTTTAGATCACCCTTCCATCAACCCCCTGAATTAAAAACCTAGATTAGCTGTCATTTTTCTATGCAGGTTCCAGGATCTATATTGTATCAATTTGGCTACATGCTTCTTTGAAAGTTCTGTTAAATAGTCCTGCACTTTGTTGGCACCCATCTTCAACAGAGTGTGCATGAAGCCAAAGTAAAATAATTTCGAAAATGAGGATTGTAGCAAATCTAATTCAATTCATGGTTTTATTTTCAATACAGTATAACCTCCCTTAAGCGGACACCTCTCTACAGAGGACAGTTTTCATTTGCAAAATTACCATTTTTATTATTTAGCAACTCTCCAGTAAGAGGACACTTCTCCCTAAAGGACACTTTGGCTCTGCAATTAGGTGTTGTTCTTTACAGGGAGGTAGTTCTACTGTATATTGATGCTTACACTTTAAATTACATTTTGTACCATTTCCTTTTGGTAAAAACTTGGATATATTATTTTAGTATCATATTGTGGAAAAGAAATATTTTATCATTTAATATAATTATTCAATGAAAATATTTGAAACGTATTTCTATTACTTTATATTTGTAGAATCATCATTTAGTTACCTAGCTTGCTTGCTTGATATTCTCTAGCTGTAGATAGTTTTGTTGATAATTGTCGACTGGTCGCGGTAACGTCATCAATAAATATACTGTTACATCTTAAGATATTCCAAGACTTGATTTCTACGCTAGAATATTATTAATGAACTTTAATCTCCACTTTACACACTTATTATTACAATTATTCTATGCAAATTTCTTTCAATCAGATAGACAAATGTTGGCCCTTATCAGCATGGTGCAAGTTGTGTACCTCAACAAATTACCAAAGTGGTCATTCGGGGCTTCTTAGTAAAATCAGTGAGAAGTATTATTGGAAACATATAGAAGTTGTGCAGTTATTGCTATAAGATTTAACACAGTTTAATTAAACTTTATTGAAGATGTTGAGAAAGAACACACAAAAAAAGACATTTAATCAAAAAGCTAATAGAGCTATATTCAGATTTTGCTGGATCCACACAAGTGACCATGCTGAGACCCTCCATCTTGATAAGAAAGATCAACATATGGTTATGTGTCAACAAGTTGCTGACAGGATCGGGATCTGTCTAAATCAATCGGACAAGACTTTTCAGCCTGCACCACACTGAAGAGGGTTAAATCCATTAACTCAGTGGTGCCATTTATGGGATAAATATATAAATTCCGCCTTTGCCGGTCCCAAGCCCGGATGAAAAAGGAGGAGGGGGAGCAGTAACAAGATCACTAAAAAACCTGGGCTCAGCTGGCCCGGCTGATAGTACCCTATAAGGGCTCCTAATCCAGGGATACAGGATGAGCAGTGTCTGTACTCCATGTTAGGAGCAGCTGCACATGGAGTCTGTTCCTCATGTCAGAGGCGGCCATTTCTTTTGTAGCTAAGTCGACCTGCCACTGAGTAGTGCTCCCAGTCTTAATGACAAAGGCAGAAGCATTCTACTTCACCCAATCATGATGGTTGTCAAATCTCAAGCTTTACAAGCCTGACACCCTAATATGATTGAGTGGAGATAAGAAAGAAGAAGAAGATGGGATAAATACAATAATGAAAGAGAGAATTTCTAATATAATGGATAACGACAATTCCCTGTCACATCCAGTTGGCTACTTGTTGACACACAACAGTAAATGCAAGGTAATAACGCCAAATAAATAAATAGTGTGTGACAGTAACAGCATTGTTACCATCTTCAGACAAAAGTACTGTTGCCTTAGAAATTGTGCCTTATCATGACACACAACAGTATTCTAAAAGAGCAGAACAAAAGATGAAAAGCTTCCTATTAGGTAAAAATTAGAGGATATTGATGAAATGATATGTCAGCTTAACCTCATAAATCCTCTACCTAAATGTACACTTTACGGATGGAACGCAGCTTTGAGAGATATGAGAAGGGATACATATGACAGAGAGGTAAAACATTCAGAAAGAGATATCAGTTCTGGGGAGAATTGGGGTGCAAGTAGTTGAAGAAACAATCACTCTCTTGATACAAAGTATAAGTTATATTGCTAAGTAAAACATCAGTGGCAAGATCGGCCTATTTTTCATTATTATCAATGAACTTTACAACATGTGTTCTCCAATCATCAATTTTGATTTCCCAAAAATTTAAGGCTAGTAGATCAATTTTAATGATTCCTTGTACCCCATGCCTTTCAAATCTGTCACCTCGATACTTTTTTTGTTTGGTAAGCAGAACAGGAATCGGAGGCTTCTAGATTTTATAATAATTTGAAGAAAGGAGGCCATAATTGAATTCATCTAAGAAGATAAAGATGTTGAAAAAAAGTGTTGTGTTAATTTTTTTTTTTTGCTTATCCCAAGTACATGTGGTACAGGTCATGATAATCATGGTGGGTAGTTAGCGACTGCTTTTACTGTAAGTGCACCACCTATCTACACATGTGAAAAGCAGTTCGACTTTGCACTTACAAATATGCCAGAGCACCGTTTGGTTACTTGCACTCGCTGGTAGGGTTGGACTTTTGCAAGAATCGGGGGCCATTGGTGCATTTTTTTTTTAATCAGAGAAAAATTCCAAATGCGGGATTCAATCCCGGGTCATAGCGGTAAAAAACCAACAGTTTAGGCTATCCTTTCACAGACCCCCTGTTGTGTAAATATTTTCAAGAAACAAAAGATAAAAGGAATAAAGAGAATGTGTGGTTATATAATTAAAACAAAACACAGAATTACAAATTCTTTCATTAAAACCAACTATAATTCACTGCTTACTATTATTCACCCAGTTTTCAAATCATCACCAGAGAATCAACTTTAATTGAGCCGACTATAATTCAACAGGAATTACCTATCCCTTGGAGTGTTGAATTGAAAAGGCTTTATATCGCAGATTTAAAATGTTCAAATTTTCACTTATAGATAGCACATACTACTAGTAAATTACATTTATATTAGATAGTGTATACTATTGTCTGAATTTAACAAAGCTGGTGTTGTATGCCATCAGAAACTGTGCATTCTGCAAAAAGGTGATAAACAAATTGCATTGTTTAGATGCATTTTTAAAAAGGGAAAGTACTATACAAGAATAAATACAGGTCAGGGTGAAGAGCTTCTTTATATAAGATGATCCTATAAGCTTTCAGGCAAGACGGGTACAAAATTAACAGGTGGAGAAATGGTTTATATATTTATACACTTTCAGTATAGTCTTCTTCTTCTTTCTTATCTCCACTCAATCATATTAGAGTATCAAGTTTGTTTGACAACCATCATCACTGTATGAAGTAGAATGTGTCTGCCTTTGTCATTAAGACTGGGAGCACTACTCAGTGGCAGGCCAACTTAGCTCCAAAAGAAATGGCTGCCTCTGACATGAGGAACAGACGCCATGTACAGCCGCTCCTGACATGGAGTACAAACACTGCTCATCCTGTATCCCTGGAGCCCTTTCAGGGTACTATCAGCCGGGCCAGCTTGTATAGAGTCTAACTTCTTTAACTTCAACAACCCAAGTGATCATAATTTTCGGTTGAATTATGGTTGGTGTTGATTTATAGTTGGTTAAATTAAATAGGTTATATACATAAAAAATGCTAAATAAGGGAAAAAAGACAAAAAAGGTTGTTGTATTCATTGGTAAATAAAAGATCACCCAGCCCACACCTGCTGGCAGCCTCTCTTATCAAAGTTGACCAATCATGATAATTTGATGTTTACCAAACCATCCAATCACATGTGTGCCTCCCAGATATCTGGCTTGTTTGAAACTATCTAGAAAATATCTTGCCATCACAAGTAATGTAGAATCATATCATAAATCCTCCACATGTCTGCAAGACTGGATAGAGGAGAAGATGGCTGTGATGCTGTTACTGAAGCAATGCTTAGGGAATTCTTATTTGAATATTTATTTGATACTTTATTTGTGGCCTTATGTCAAATAAGAGCAAAATGAAGCTTTTTTTTTGTGATGGGGACAATTATGCAAATTGCAATTATACACTCATGGACAATACTTAAGGAAGTGGAAAGTCTTTGATTATTCAGGTCATCTATTTTTTTAAAGGATAAAGAGGCAATTTTGTTTACATTTTTTATCTTGTGTGTCTTCAATAAAGAGGTCACTGTGTATCACACACACACACAAACCTTTATTAAGACACACAGGTCTTACAGAGGATTCTCCTTGGGATACAAGACGGAGAAACCCATGAAAGTGGGAAATATACAAAGGGGTAAAAATGGAGAAAGATTATATACACATGATAAATATATACAAATTATTATTTGAATAATCCTATGGAAAGTAAGAAAACATTTTTTGGAAATATGGGTGGGAGAAGTGGAGAGCGAAAGGAGGAAAGAGGTCACTGTGTAGCAAATACCTTTCAGACTTATTCTCTGAATCCTGATATACATGCTAAAAGGTACAACTTTCTTAAGAAAAATTATTAGGAGAATAGCGTGAAGAGAGAAAGAGGCAAAAAAAAAAAAAAATTTTTTTTATTTATAAAAGAAACCTCTCACCTTTGCACTTTTGCTCATAATATAACTTTGAGACTAAACAACTTTGGCCTAAGAAAAATTGTTTTGGGTTCATTGACTTTGAAGAGGCTTTTGAGAAAGAGTAAAATGTCAAGGCTTTTGGATAAAACCCTAAAAGACTTTAGAATAAAACACAAGGTAATAAGACCAAATCCAAATAAATAGTGTGTGACGTTTCGGTAACAGTGTTGTTACCGAAACGTCACACACTATTTATTTATTTGTATTTGGTCTTATTACCTTGTGTTTATAATCTATAATCCAAATTGTGCCTTATCAACTTTAGAATAAACAAAATTGACCTTATTAATAATAAAACATTTTTACTGGGACCAAACTGTTGCATTTAAAGTCAGGTTTGAACATTGGATTTAACATCAATATTAAAAATCAGACAAGGATGTCTATAAGAAATTGAAATTATTTTAGACACCTATAATTCTTTTAAAAATTAAACAATTTTCTACTGCCCTTACTTTAATGATAAATTAATGGGAGGGCCTGGCTCATCAGTGGTTAACTCTCCCAGGGGGTTTCGCCAGGATGTCTATGGTTCTCAGAGGAACTTTATGGAATAAATGACAAAGTTATTTGAGGAAAGCACAATATTACAAGACAAATCCCCTATTTTATATGTGAAAAAATCTATAGAATTAAAGACTGTCCTAAACCTTTGCAAGGTTTTATTAATAATATTTTTATTATCATTATAATAAAGCACAATTTGGATTATGGATTATAATAATGTTGAAAGGTTTTGAGAAATGCCATTTGGTCTCAATCCCAATGAATATAAAACCCCTGTTTATACCTCCCAGTGTGAGTACAACTTTGGTAGAGGACAGACAACATCCTAATGGGATGGCTGACATAAAAGAGGACCAAATGAAAGCCGGGATAAGTTTTCGACTTCATTCTTGTAGTGAAGGACACTCTCTTGTCCTTTGGAGGAGAAATCGCCCCAAAAGATGACAGAGCCAAATTTATTTGGTCAATGGCATAGAAGGAAGAAGGCATTGGCAAGCCACTTCTGTATCAAGCACTGGTGAGAAAACTGATTTAATTGGAGAATATTTGATAAGGCACAATTTGGATTATAAACACAAGGTAAAAGGACAAAATCCAAATAAATAAATAGTGTGTGTTGTTTCGGTAACAACACTGTTACTGAAACATCACACAATATTTATTTATTTAGATTTGGTCTCTTATTACATTGTGTTTATGATCTATAATCCAAATTGTGCCTTATCAACAATAAACCTAATGAATGTAAAATAAACATTGATGGCAGGGAAAAAAAAAAGAGGATATGTGAAATCTTTTTTTTTTTTTCTATTTTTTAATTTATTTTATAAACATTTCAAATTAGGATGGAAGATGTTTTCTTTTTTAATTGGGAGTCAGAATTGAAAAAACAAAAATGTTTTTGGAATATAAAAAGTATTGAGGGAAAAAAAATGTAAATATAGAATTGAGGAAAAGGATACCAAAATGTTTGGTCAGTTTTCCTGAATGGATGTGAAGCTTAGATAAGGAGGAAAGAGATGGAGAGGAAAATTAACTGACAACAGATGTGTTAGAAGAATTTTCAAGATCAAATGGACAGACTTTGGGAGGAAAAATTCTATCAAACTTCTGAAACATAATTCAACTTAAAAGAATTTAGGAAAAAGGCATCTCCTGATCGTACAACTAAAAGTTGCTGATGGCTTTTGCTATCTGTCAGAATACCCTTTTTTTATTATTATCCCTAGTACACGTGGTACAGGCCATGATAGCAAGGTAGGTAGAAGTAGGCGACTGCTTTTTACCCTAAGTACACCACATATCTACACATGTGGAAAGCAGTTAGACTTTACACTTACAAATGTGCCAGAGCCCCGTTTGGTTACTTGCACTCGCTGGTAGGGTTGGCCTTTTGCAAGAATCGGGGGCCATTGGAGCATTTTTTTTTTTAACAAAAAAAGTGCCCAATGCGGGAATCGAACCCGGGTCGTAGCGGTTGAAAACCAACGGTTTAGACCATCCTTCCACCAACCGCCTATTAGAATACCCTTTCTTGATCAATTAAAAAAATCTAACCACATATGCATTTTGGGGCTGTTGGCCTTCATCAGAGTGGTGCAAGCTGTACCTCAACAATCAAAAAGCTGGTCTTTGGAAGAATCCTGAAAAATCATGAAACAGGTATTTAGGCCGGAAGAGTGTGTTAAAGTCAAACTATGTGAAAAATAGCACAAAAGTACTGGGATCAAATGGATAAATTAAGAAAAAAGGCAATTCTTGATTGTGTAACTAAAAGTTGGTGGCTTGTGTTATTAAGAAAATTTATCTGAGATTTCAGCATAACTGTTTGAATAAGAAACAATAACAGATAAGATCCCAAATAAAAAAGTTTGGTGAGGATTTAATCCATTCTAAGTAATCTAAAGGAAGTTTGCAAGACATCAACTCTGTGATAATCTAGTGACTCCAATAATTTCTGCATGTTTCAACTTCATTTATAATGCTGCCATGATAAACTGCCTTACTCATTGAGTGCTTGTCAGATCATGTTACTCATAGTTAGAGTCACCTATGTGAATTTTTACTGAAATCCTCCTTTTTGGAGATAAAATTCTATAGAACTTTGGATATTGTAGACATCTTCTTCTTTCTTATCTCCACTCAATCATATTAAGGTATCAAGCTTGTAAAGCTCAAGACTTTTGATGGTGTCTGCAGGGTAAAAGTAGATCTCATCAATGGATGAGTCAATACAGTCAATAATGTGTTTTGGGGTTGCAGGTTGACACTTAGTACATAGTGGAAAAACCTTACAACCATTCTGGAAAGTCATTGTCCGTAGATGAAAACACTCAAGTTATACCTTTCAGCATGTATATCGGGATTCAGACAATAACTTCAAAAGATATTACAAGTGACCTTTATAGAAGACGCACAAGATAACCAAGTGTGAACAAAATTGCTTCTGTCTTCTTTAAAAAAAAAAAAAAAAAAGATGTTGGGCAACATCAAAGACTTTTTACTTCCTTAAGTTTTATCCATGAGTGTATATGAATCGCATGGTAATGGCCTGTCTCCTAATACAGTAGAACCTCCTTAGAGCGGACACCTCTCTAGCGGACAGTTTTCATTTACAAAATGACCATTTTTACTATTTAGCAACTCTCCAGTAAGAGAACACCTCTCCCTAAAGAAAACTTTGGCTCTGCAATTAGGTGTTGTCCTTTACTGGGAGGTTGTTCTACTGTACAAGTCTGCCATCTTACTAATCTCCTCATTAATATTCTAAGAGAATATTATTTTATCGGCAGATTATTAATTTTACCAATATTTTATTTAACCCATTTCTCTGGTTGCCACTATTTTCTTTTATATTGGTTATTTTGGATAAAAAAAACACAAGGTAATAAGACCAAATCCAAATAAATAAATAGTGTGTGACGTTTCGGTAACAGCATTGTTACCATCTTCAGATAAAAGTACTGAATCTAGATGGAAGATGGTAACAACGCTGTTACTGAAACATAACACACTATTTATATATTTGGTCTTATTACCTTGTGTTTATAATCTATAATCCAAATTGTGCCTTATCATTTTGGATAAAACTAAATAGTTCTCCTTATTTTTGTTCTTTTTCTCTATATGACATCTCAGTAACATATTCAGCGATTTAATTCAATAACAGTTCACATTTAAATACAGTTAAACCTGTCTATAGCGCCCCCTTTTGGGACTCACCAAAATAGGGTGTTATAGAGAGGGGGTGCTATAGACAGGTCACTTTTAATGTGTAAATCGCATCGTACTACGTATTTAAAATTGGGCGCTATGGAGAGGGGGTGCTATTTAGAGGGGGCCCTATAGAGAGGGAGGTGCTATTTAGAGGGGGTGACAGGTTTAACTGTATATAATTTCAGCAAATATCATACACTATGTTTGTTTAAATATAAGGCAATAACATGCCATCTATACATAAGAAATGGAAGTGTTATAAAACACGAATGTTTTTATTTATCAAACACTAAACAAACTTCTACTGTCCTTACTGTGATGAAAAAATATATTGGGAGGGCTTGGTTCATCAGTGGTGAACCCTTCCAGAGGTTTCGCTAATTTAATCCACCAGACCACTTCTTTTAGAGCTCCAATACTGTATTGGACGATTCTGCTTATATAGGCTGTAATGACGAGTGGAATCTTAGAATAGTATTCAAGCAAACTATGGACATGAGTTTTTAGGACAGTAGAATCTATATATATAAAAATGAATGTATGTCTGTTTGTTTGTCCTTTATGCCTGACCAAACCACTCATTGGATCGCCATGAAACTTTGGGAAGTTATTTAGTATAGTACTGGGAAGGTTTCTAGCAAATAAAATTTTTGAAATAACTTTTCGCTTTAAAATAATCAAGATAAATATTCTAATTTATCTGTTATAATTCAACAATTTGCTCTAAATATTATCATGATGATACGATGATTTTGTAATGTAGAAAATTAGGAAAGACAAAATTCAGGATGACACGGCAATTTATTTGAGACAAGAATAATGATACAATTCAAAGGCAAGATACTATTCCTTTAACTTCCAATTACCGAGGGAACCAATTAATATTGATTTTATTCAACTTATCGAGTATTTTTCAAGGGACCGGGAAAAAATGTTCACTTTATCGAGAGATTCGTTAAACAAACCTTTACTCGGGTAAAACCCGGGCGAAGCCGGGTACATCCATACAAGAATAATGATACAATTCCAAGGCAAGATACTATTCCTTTAACTTCCAATTACCGAGGGAACCAATTAATATTGATTTTATTCAACTTATCGAGTATTTTTCAAGGGACCGGGAAAAAAATGTTCACTTTATCGAGAGATTCGTTAGACAAACTTTTACTCGGGTAAAACCCGGGCGAAGCCGGGTACGTCCGCTAGTTACATATAAATATTTACATTGAGCAATGCTCTTCTGCAAACAATAAGTACAAGGCCAGTTAGGAATAATTCATTATAGGGTAATAACATGGCACACATTTATACATAAAAAATGGAAGCATTATAAATCATGAATATTTCTTTTTTTATGCGATAAAACAGAATAAGAGAAGAAAAGTTTCTTTATTAGACAAATTATAACGGTGCGAGCTTTCGGGTAAAAACCCCTTCTACAGGCGTGGTAGACGTGACACTATAACATAGGTAATGTGGCTAGAAAGAGAATATATACACATGATTATTTACATATTAGCGGAATATGCTATGCAAATGGGGATTTTTCATTTGTTATGACTATTGTAATTAAAGAGATAGTAGGCAAATAGGGCATTTGTATATTTGGAGTTTTGAGTCTATAGAGGAATATGTTAACGTAAATTACTGGATATGTGATATTTCAAAGAATTTTAGGAAATGATGCTATTACTGTAAGGCCAGGAGAGCACGATAGGCATCAGGAAGATCTATTTTGCGGTTGATGCTATTATGTCTGTGAGATTCTATGGATTCGAGAACTAATCGCTGGTGCTGGTTATGAATGCGTCTGTAATGTATGGTGGGGTGGTTGGTGTTGAATGTATGGCCGGTATTGAGTGTGTGCTGGTAAAGGAGGGACCTGGTGTCTTGGTTGGAGATATTTCTAGAATGCTCAGACATTCTGATGGCGACGGATCTGCCTGTCTCGCCAACGTATGTGGCAGAGCATTGCTCACACGAGACAGAGTAGACCGCGCCAACAGAATGGAGGGGATCAGGGGGGGCATGCGATTTAGTATATGGGTGACGGAGGGATGTGAGCAGGTTGGGGGAGTTTTTATATAAGGTGCGGATACCGTATGCTTTAAGGCTTCTGGCTATGTCGGCTGAGGAGGGGGAGTAGGGAAGGAAACATAATGATCTGTAAATTTTAGGGTGGTTGGGGGGGCCAGGTGTATATGAATGTCTGTTGATGAATTCAAGCGGAAACGATGCTATGGAGAGGTGCGATATGATGAGATTTTTCTCTATTTCTTTAAATATATCGAGCGAACAGTGGGTATAGATTCTTTTGGTGAGAGTTTTTACTATGTTGATTTTGTGGGAAATGGGGCAGTGTGAATTGAAATGGGTATAACTGGGGGGACACTG
Source organism: Cordylochernes scorpioides (assembly GCA_030710605.1). Classification (NCBI taxonomy): domain Eukaryota; kingdom Metazoa; phylum Arthropoda; class Arachnida; order Pseudoscorpiones; family Chernetidae; genus Cordylochernes; species Cordylochernes scorpioides. Next base: position 86,617,254 of record CP092865.1, read on the forward strand.
TTTTTTGTAGTAGACTGTGGTGTGGAATGAGGATGCGGTACGTATTATTAGGATGTCTAGGAATGGGATGACCTGGTTTGATTCTATTTCCAAAGTGAAGGAGATGTTGGGGTTAAAACTATTGAGGGCTGCAAGTATAATAAAAGTAGTAATAGCATCATTTCCTAAAATTCTTTGAAATATCACATATCCAGTAATTTATGTTAACATATTCCTCTATAGACTCAAAACTCCAAATATACAAATGCCCTATTTGCCTACTATCTCTTTAATTACAATAGTCATAACAAATGAAAAATCCCCATTTGCATAGCATATTCCGCTAATATGTAAATAATCATGTGTATATATTCTCTTTCTAGCCACATTACCTATGTTATAGTGTCACGTCTACCACGCCTGTAGAAGGGGTTTTTACCCGAAAGCTCGCACCGTTATAATTTGTCTAATAAAGAAACTTTTCTTCTCTTATTCTGTTTTATCGCATAAACAATACCGAGAAGATTATCACTGTCGTTATTTCTTTTTTTCAAACACAAAACAAACTCTTCTACTGTCCTTACTGTTCATCACAGTAATGACAGTAGAAGAGTTTGTTTTGTGTTTGAAAAAATAAACATTTGTGCTTTATATTGTTTCCATTACTATGTTTGTTGTTAATAAGAAGATTCCTTAACACCTCTTTATCTCTAAATTCCATTACTGCAGCATCTAAATCTAACCAGAACTTAAATTAAAATGAATTTTCTCAATAAATAGTTTTAAGTATTTTATATATTTTATAAATAAATGATATCAACAGATTAATGATGGCTAACCAGCAGCATAAACAATTGAATCTCCCATAGAATAATGATAAAATATTAAACGATAAGGAACTCTTAAAAAATTGGTTAAACGAATAAGCATAAAAAAAGATAAGAGGAGCTTCTTTTATCTATATATGATATCTATATATGATAAAATGTTTCCTCTTAACAATTTGATTTAATTGGGAGGCAAAAATGTTTCCATCCCTACAATTCAGGGAACAAACTCCCCTTTCAAACATCTCTCTTTGTAAGAAGGCAGAGGAATGATAAACATGGTTCCTTAGTTTATTAACCCTTAACTGGACGGGTGGATTTTTCTTACGTAACTGGACGGGTTGGGTAGATTCAACCCACCTATGTAACTTCATGAAATAAGCGCTAAATAATGATTGAAATCAATATTTAAAAAAATATTTAATTAATATATAGTTAATATACAGATTTTGACTTTTAAAAATTCTGAATATAATCTATTTACAGTTTTCAAAAATTATAAAGAAATGTTATTGCAAACGCTTAGTTGACATACAGAGTAAAGGATTTTTATTTTTTACTGCGCTTTTTGATGGACATTTGTAGCACCTTTTTGGAGTATCATATTGTTGTGGCATCGTAGTTTCACTTGGTTTACTTGAACCATCATTCTTCTTGAATTGTCGTCTGTAATTCCAGTGGGAGAGAATTGAGATTACGTGTGGCCAGGTGTTCATCAGTCAATGCTCTCCAAAGATCAACAATAAAATGACTCCTTTCTTTTTTACCTTTTTTATCAATCTGATTACCGATTTTATTTTTTATTGTTTTTATTTTTTTTTTTTGGAACATAAGACTAAAGTGGTTGTTCCAGAGAAACCGAAAATAGAGGTTCCTGATTCTCTATTAGGGTGCGGTTGAAATTGTGGTGAATCTAAGGTTTGTTCTTTCTCATCGTTCCTAAATATGTAAGGCCATGTTCTTTCAACTTATCAACTAATTCTACTGAAGTGAATCAATTGTCTGCTGGAATATTTCTTCCAAAGTGTGGTCAACTAATCTCTAAAACATATATATTTTGGGCTGGCAGGGATAGTTCTCTCTGTTGACTTGATTGATAATTCTACTTATCCAAAGAAATAAGTGTTATTTTATAAAAAGGTAGCTAAAAATAGCATAAGATAGAGACTCAAGTATGAGCCACAAGCTAACACTGACACGAAAAATTCTCACGCTTCTGGACAGGCTGGGCGGAATCAGCCCACACATGCAAATTTAACCCCCCTCCCAAAACTGAAATTTATAAACGATGGATGGAAAATGTTTGTATCACTGTAAAATTAGAATACATGAAAGCTGGTAGCTCTAGGTAAACGAAAAATATATATTTTTCCTATATTAAATTTATGCATGGGCAGAATCTACCCAACCCGTCCAGTTAAGGGTTAATATTTAAAATATCTATGCTATAGAAAACAGCAAAACTTTTCCTTATCAAATAGTTTATGCTCCAATATTGTATGTGTCACAAGAGGTTTTTGATAATGCATAATTATTTATATTTAGAATAAATTAGAAAATTTTAAATTATCTACACATATATAATATATAAATTATATTAACCTTTCTTAAGTGATTTAAAAATATAGCAAAAAATATCCTAAATACATACAATTTAACCAGTGTCATATGTTCCATTAATTTTACCTTGAAAAAGTGATATTCAAAAGATGTAGGATCTAAAACTTCATTCAATTTATTTACGATGTCGAAATTATCTTCCATTTAAATAGAGTAGGATATTATACTTTAAACTTCTGAGCAGACGAACTTAAAAGCCCATTTTTAAATAGAAACACGCTTTGCTCAAGTCTGGTAAAGCAAAACAATTTGGGAGCTCCTAAAAATTCATTGAAAATAATATAATTAATAAAAATAATTAGTTTAATAAGAAATATATCTCTTTCATCTAGAATATTCCGCATTTATTTTTTAATTAAAACATATTTTTGTACATTTATTTACACAATTTTAGTACTCAAAATTTTTTTTTACAGAACTTAAAAAATAAAAGTTCTAAAATCAACTCTTTGAGATTAATCCTCTTTCAATTATTTCAGAGACATTGGCTACATTAATGGACTGGAATAATTATTATTCGCCAAATTAGAATAGCTAATTTATATGCCCTACAAATGTAATCCTGTGAAAAAAAAAGGGGGGGGGGGGGAATATATTATGAAAGGATAATATATAATGCAATACATTACTTGTTAAACGTCGTTCTATAAAGGATAATATATTAAGTTATAGAATGAAAAATATAATATATATAGTCTCCCTTGAGAGTTAGCTTTGAAATACTGCTAATCGGTCTTTCCTGGAGGGAGATTCTCATTAAAGATTTTGTCTGACTTGAAATAATTTTGATGAGTCCATATCCATGAGAGACCGTTTTAGCCATGCTTTTAGGGAGTCTCTTAAACCTCTACTGTATCTACCTTTTCTCACTGGTTTGATGTTACACAAAAAGCCTTAAGATATATACAGTAGACTCTCCTATAACGCGAGTTTTTACAACGCGATAAAAAATTGCGACAAATTTATTTATACAACGCGAATTTTCGTATAACGCGTTATAAAATAAAACAATTTACCCTAACAACATTCGCGTTATACAAGTTTTATTTCGTACAACGCGAATTCCTATAACGCGATTTCATACAACATGGAACACATTAATCGCGTTATGGAAGAGTCTACTGTAGTCTTACACCCGATTCTGCAAAGAAAAAGACTAAAAAAAGTAAACGCTAATCACATTTAGTGGTAATAATAAAAATACAGGAAAACTTGATTAAGACAATTGAACTCATAAACAGATTTATCTGGGTAAATCGGAGGAAAGGGAAGTTAAAAAATAAATAAAAGAATAAAAAACACTAGTATATAAATTTATGATACATGCATATACATAAGAGCCTTTACTGAGATCTTTCTTCTTATGCAAAACTTTCTCATCCAAGAAAGGGAAATTATAAAAATTTGAATTGGAATTTATTTACAGTATTTACATTTACAGAAAGCGAAATCCAAAAGCAAATAAATGTGAGGGAAGAAGAAATATTACAATCGTGCTATATCTTGTTGATTTATTTTGGCAACTGCTCTAAAAAATCGAACAATCTCTTTGCACCACTGAGTTCGCTCTCATCACGCCATACCAACAGAAGTCAAATAATAATTCCATGTGAATTTCCCATCCTTCTATAAAAGATTGACAGTCGAGATGACCGCCAACCGCCTCCTTGCCCAATATCTTGTGTAGAGCCTGCATCTACTTCAGCACCACCTCCTTGGCTAGCATCTTGTATAGAGCCTGCATCTACTTCAGCACCGACTCCGTGCCCAGCATATTTTATAGAGCCTTAAATTGCCATAGCACCGCCTCCCTTACCTATTATCTTGTATAGAGACATTTAAATCAGCACCGCCTCGTTGCCCAGTATTTTATCTAGAGCTGCATGTAGCGCAGTTGTGTGAAGACCGCAAACTATACAGTATACATAGACACATAAGTCAAATGTCGCATAATTCTGCTCGGCTTCAAAGTCAGCCAGTTCTTGTTTTGTGTTCTTTATTTCCTAGATGATAGGGGACTCACTAGAGGAACCCATTTGAGATTGATTGACAGAATGCAACGTAGTCACATGGGATCTGTCAATGGCTTTAGAGCGTTTTCCCTTTAGCTTACTAAAGCTATCAACGTGATTCCAATGCTAACCTTAGGTAATTGAAAACTAGCTCAGGTTTCTTCATCCTTAGCAGCTTCTACGAGCTCTTTTCAATTTGAATGGCAGTTTTTTATTGAGCCAAATTTGTATTAACGCCTTTTTGTGTTTTGGAGTATATTTATAATGTTCTGCGAATATCATCTTTCCGCCTATAAATTGGCCGTGATATCAATTTAATGGACATGAGTTTTCATTCACTATTTGATGGCGCTTGACAAGGACTTTCTACAATATTTTAAAAAGGTTGTAAATCTCTATTCCTCCTATTTTAAAATAGGTTTTCTCAACCGTTTAATCGTTAAGATTTACATCAATCCCTCCAAGGTTTGGCTTGAGCACAGACCATAGTTCTTTGTATCTTGCGGGAGAGGTTACCAGAATTAATTCATTTCTCTAGTTGATGTTTGCATACACTCATTGACAAACTGATACACAGTGACCTTTATTGAAGACGCACGGAATAACCAAGTGTGAACAAAATTTCCTCTGTATCCTTCAAAAAATAGATGATCGGAGAAATCTAAGACTTTCAACATTATTTTTTCCATGAGTGTATATGTTCAGAATATTGAGAAATTAATGTACTATTAAAACGTCCATATAGTGGAGACGCCTTTTGACATTGATTAAATTGCATTTTTTTGGAATCTGAGGAGAGTGAGTCACTGAAACGTCGAGAATTAAAAAAAACTATTGGTTGATGTGTCTATATTTTCTCAAATAAAATATATGTGAAAAATAGAATATAATACATTAATAACGATTAAATGTTATAAAATTCAGGAAAAATCTTATTATATTGATATGAAATCATATTTAATAATTGCAAGATCTCCAAAACGATAGTAAAATAATGCAAAAGAAACCACTAAAGAGAAAATTGAGAACACATGGTAAATATATAAGATGTATGTATTTAATGTAGTAAAAAATAGTTAGGAATATTAAATTTCAATTTTATTCTTCTTTACACCAATAGAGAAGAGATGGTTAAGTAAATGTTGAAGAAAGAAACAGGAATTTGAAGAATGGCCATTTTCTCGGGATCCTCCCTGGAAATTGGAGAAGTCAGGCAGCTCCGACAGAGAGAAGGGTCAGAAGATAATGTGGGGTCGACATGATGGGTTAGGTTGATGATCAGGTCTTGGGGGATTGAGGCCTGGAAGATGGAGATGAGCAGGAGTCCCAGGTGTACATCGGGAATACAGAGGACGTTGTTCATAGAGATCATCAGCACAGGCAAGATGCTGAGTTCCAAATGGTTAAAGGCAATTGATGAAGCGCGTTCAGCATTCCATGTGTTCAGCAGTTACAGTAAGCTCGAGATACTCAAGACAGCAGCAATATATTCAGCTCCATTATGTTCAGAGGTAAGAGAAATTCTGGAGTTACATTTAATACACATGCAACAGAAAGAGGCTTAGTTCCAGGTCTTTCGTAGTAAAATATCGTTCTTGGGTCTAATTTGATCATAGGCTAGGACATTTCTTGAGTTAAAGATACTCAGCAACAACAGCAAGAGCTCCAGATACTTCTAAGAAAAAGTAATTTCTTGGCTTAATAAGATCAGAGCCAGGAGGACCATCGCGAGTTCCAACTTGAGATCAAGGCGTTCGGCGAGCGCACCAAGAGCGTGGGAGCAGACTGCCTGGTATCAGGGAGGTATAGTGGCCATCAGAAAGGAAATGAGGTTGGCTAATAAGGGAGATGAATTTTGAAAAAAAGCCAATGCTGACAAAAAAAAAAAATTGATAAAGAGCCAATGCTTAAAAAAAGGAATTTTGAAAAAAAATTCCAATCAAAAATAATTTATATATATGCAAATAATAATATGAAAAAATTTTGAATAAAAAAACCAATCCAGTAAAAAAGACAACAACAACAGTAAAAAGAAGCTCTAACCCCCCCTAGTCCTAAGATAATAAGTAACCCCCCCTTTCACATCCACCGACAAACTGTAAGCCTTATAGAAATAAAATGGGTGAGTAACAAACCAACACACTACTCTGAAAAACCTATCCAAAAAAAGGTTAGTAAGAAAAACTATTGCTAAAACACTAACCGAAATCAAAACGTAACCCAAACCTAAACACAACAAAAACAAAAAAATCTGTCTGCAATTCATCTCCAGTATCAGTCGCACTCAATTCGAGAAACTTTGCTCAAATGTAACAATGACATAGTGCCTGGTTACAATAGACCCCACAAATTTAAATTTTATAAGAATAAATTTATTCCTTTTAATATAAAAATAAAACATTTTCTAAATATAAGGACAAAACATACAACATTAAAAACTGGATCATTTAGCATTAACATTTTTAGAGAAAATATTTACATTAAAACAATCTTTTGAAAATAAAACATAAACACAGACCCACACAGAAATCGAAAATTTCATTTTACAGATAAAAACTGGCTATAGTTGAGAATGTATAAAGTTCGAGAAAAGTTAAAAATGCAATATCTTCTTATCTCTCAAACTTTAAAGCAAAAGAAGACTTGGCATATTTATCTTAAGACACATACATACAAGTCCAAATAACAGGTAATAGGAGCTATTTATTGGCTCGACTCCAGGTGGGTTCAATGTAAGGGCATGTCAGCTATGTTCCTTAGGCTATGTCCTCCCGTGTCTTAGTTCCACCCAGATTTTCCCTACAAGGCTGAAATGTTTTTCAAGGTTCCAAATATAATCTTGAGACCCTCTTCACATACCATGTGCGTTGGTTCACCATAGCCAACCTTGTTGAGATTGGGAATAAATTCTGCATTTAGAATTTGAGCTGGAGCTATCCAGATATCAGTCCTACCATAAAGGCCCTCCTGACAAGACGCATGATTCGATCGCTCTGAAGCTTTTACATGGCCTCGTCACCCATTACAGTGACCAGCACTTGCTCTAGATTCTTGAGTTGAAGATAGTCTACCTTATACCAGCTACTAGACTCTGCAACGCTAGGCTTAAAGAAACTCATGAGCGGGGTCAGCTCGCGATAAGGGGGCTTGAACTGGAGGCTGCGCACCTCTCAAACACCTTAACCCTGACCCCTCCGAAAATGAGATTCAAACAACTTAGCGTGACCATGTCAGCAAACTCAAGTCTTTCCAAGCAGATTGCTACCAACCTACCAATATCTACAGGGAGTATTTCCTTCAATGACAGCTGACTTCTCTATCACCTCTAAGAAGGATCTCTCAGACCTTCCAACACTTCTTATGTCACAAACAGCCCATTTCCATCATTAAGCATCATTGTAACTGTTACCACTACTACTGTCACTGTTACTCACGCCATTGATGAAAACAACACTGATCCCTCTCCCCTCCTTAAGCATGTTCATGGGCTTGCTAAGCTAGGCTTGCCTGAGATCGCCTGGGTCTTCCTCTTGTCCTAAAGGAAGCTTGTTCTCTATGCCACCAAGAGAGGCTGAAACCTCCAACATTTTTTTTTCTCCCCATAACTTCTAAACTGGCTTTCAACCACACGAGCCTGGCGTACTTCTGTCACGGATCTACATATTCAGAATGGAAGTTGAAATACACTAATCGTTAAAGATTCAATCCTCTACATTTCTGTCACTGTCAATATCCCAGAACTGTCCTTCTGTCCTACCTTTAAGGATCTCAATCCGCCCACTTTCCTCCCATGGGTCCCAGTGTACCTCCAGTTTAATGGTTTTAGTGAGAGCTCTTTCAGATGTCCCAGCCCCTTCTCCACCTACTTCCACAGCGCCAACTCCTCTACCTGGGTTTTCGGTTAAATATGGTATGTCTGGGGCCCTGGTCTGGAAGAAATTTACTATATACATTTATTTATTTATTTCAATTCAAAGTGCTATGTCCCCCTTAGGGACACTTGCGCTGCCATACATGTATGCCTTTACATTTGTCGGTACATACAAGGTATGTTCCATAAGTTCCCGGACTGGGTCCATAAAAAAAATAAATGAATGAAAAATGTAAATAAATTTGACTGTTTATTATAGAAAAAAATATCTGGCAACACTGTGGTACCAATATCGAGGCGGTACGTGCGCGCGCGCCAAGGTCATTCTAATTTATTTAAAGGTTACACCTAGCGCTGCGGCGATTGTACGATGGAACAAAAATTGAAGCAGAGGATTTGCATAGAATTTTGTGTGAAACTTCAAATATCAATAACCGAAACTTTTGAAATGCTTAATAAAGCATTCCCCAATGACGCCCCAAAGAGAACTACTGTTTTTGAATGGTATTCTAGAAGCTGGCAGAATTTCCATTGAAGATGATCCTCGTCAAAGACGCCCAAAATTTTAAAGGACTGATGAAAATGTGCAAAAAAATCACCGATTTGATAAAAGAAAATCCTCGAACCACTTTGCTGGAGCTAGAGCAAGACACAGTCATCTCTAAAACAACGATTGGAAGCATCGTAACCGAAGATTTGAAGCTCAAAAAGATTCCTGTAAAATTCATACCAAGATTCCTCACTAATGAGCAAAAACTGTCGGCTTGCAACCTGTGAGGACATGTTGGAAATGACAAGAACGGATCCGGAATGGAAAGACAAGATAATCACAGGCGACAAGACATGGGTCTATGGCTATGACCCTGAAACCAAGCGTCAATCTGCCGAGTGGAGAGGTCAGGGTGAGCCTAGACCAAAAATAATCCAGGGTATTGAAATCCAGAAACAAGGTGTTGCTGGTCGCTTTTTTGGATAACAAGGGTAATTTTCATCACGAGTATCTTCCTGCAGGCCAAACAGTTATTAAGGAAATGTATTTGGCCATTCTTCGCTGTCTAAGAGAAGCGATTCGAAAAAAAGGGCCAGAAAAATGGACTAATGGTGACTGGATCCTACACCATGACAATGCCCGCCCTCACACAGCGCACTTGGTGACTAGTTTTTTTGGTGAAAATGTTGGGGCACGTTTTTGTAACCATACCCCAACAGAAGGCGTATGTATAATCAACATAAAATGGATACATGGCTTCCCTCCCACATAGACTTATAGACCATTTTGCCCAGAAACCTAGACAATTGATGACACCAGACTTCCATGCCGAAATCTGATGCCTGGTGAAGAAGACACCAGTGACATCCAGAGACATCCGCGCTGGAAGCTGTTGTTCCATATGTACATATATTCCCCTCACCAAAAATTTAGGTAAAGGTGACCAGAAGAAATGGAGAAGGAAGATTTCTAAAAGACTAAGCCTTATAAATATCCTTCCCGAAAAAAGGAAGCATCACATTACAGTCCAGGTAAAAGGGGCCTGGGTCGATTTTTAGCCAAGACGGGGGGCGATATATATACCGTCCCGAGAAAAGGGAGGATCGTATTACAGCCCATGTGGAGGAGGCCTGGGGTCTGATGAAATTTTACACTATTGCCGTGGCTGTTTCTCTCTTTAGATTTTTTTGTTTTGGTAATACTATATGTTCTATTTTGATGGGAGAGGCCTGGGGCGTCTGTGAAATCGTATACTGGAGCCGTTGGCCATTTTGATTGGTGTTTCTTTCGGCGAATGAAAATGCCAGCCAATAGAAACTTTGGCGCGGCCAGCGAATGAAAACAGAGAGAGACAAGAATAAAAGAGGGTTTCTTTGCCAAAAGGCAGATTCAATCTGAGTCGCTCAGTGAGAGGACAGTCTTCAGTCGGGAGACCAGACCTTTGCCGGCACTTTCGAGAAAAGGTAAGCCATTTGTCATTATGACTTAGCGCCCCCCCCCTTCTTGTGTAGTAACCAACCTAGATTTCGCATGGGCCCTAAAGGGCTATAAAGTAACTTCAGGTCACCTCTATCTAAATTTTACTATGTAAATAGCATATCTCGTCAGTATAGACATGTTCCCAAATTTTAATTTATTTAAATAAATATCTAGAGAAATTTTCTTGTTTCCTCTCATACATATTTCATTCCTTTTGCTTTATGGTACTACCCCCACACCTTAATTTCACAAATTGTACTAAATATAGAACTACCGACTCTGTTGGAATAGAGTTGTGTACTATATCTTTGCTGTGATATATTGACACAGCAACAGTTGCAAAATACGACTTTATTAGGGCTACTTTGAGGGTATCTATCTGTCAGGGTTTAGTAATGTTTATACTTTTATGTGTTTCAGTGCGTTATTCCATCATATTTACCATTATACCATATTTTCTGATTCCTCGGGCTATTGTTACGCTGTTAGGAGGGTACGGCATGATGCAAACAGATTTGTATGTTTGACTATTGTTTGTGTTATTTAGGCTATAAAAAATGCCTTAATATGAATCTATTTACAGTTGATCTGTAGAAATTATAGAGATCTGTTGCTATAATTTTCCTCTATGAAATAGCTCCCAGCGTCTTCAGTGGGTTGCTAAACCTCCAGAAGAAGTCTTTATAGATTGTCCAATTTAATAACGATTTCATGGGTTGTCTGATGAAATTGTATACTAGTGTCGTGGCTGTTTCCATCTTTAGACCTTTGTTCTGACAATATTATATGCTCGATCCCTGCTTTAGCTCAACTCTTAATCAATTACAGAGTTTCCCCCCCTTTTTTCATTTTATTTTATTCATCCTGTTTGCACAAATTGCATTACATGTGATGATGTAAAGACATATGTCGATAGTGCATCATTGACAGCTGTGCTTCTATTATACAACATTAAGGTCTTGCTGCGGGTTATATACATGGGGTTGTTGGCCTAAATCGCTAAAAATATATATATACTTAAGTAAGGAAACTTTAATAAGTCACATCGTGTATCCTCCCTTTTCATCTATCCAAACCGGGAACGCAACAATGGCGCCCAACGTGGGGCTCGAATTTAGTATATGTTTCATCCCCTATACTTTAGAAATATATACCTAATGAAAAGCCATACTATTTTTAAGTATTGGTGAAGTAGTCCACGCATCCTGAGATTAACAGTCTATTATAAATCGTGAATTTTAATTTATGCTTTCCGTTTCACTGGCATTTTATCAGGCAATGAAAGTTATGTTGAGGCGGTGTATACCGCATCTCTCGCCGCTGTCTTTTACGATTCACATTGTTTGTGGCAAAACCTTAATATTATCATTGATTTGATATCAAAGTAAAACGTTTATGGGGATGAGTAACTTTTATTCTGGTCTTCTCAAGCTTTCGAGCTTGTCCGCCCTTCTACAGGAGAAACATATACAATATATCAAGAAAATATAACGTCGCCTGATGCTAAAACTATTATGATTCTATGTACATATATATATATATATATATATACATTAGGAAGTTTTGCATATTATTTGTTTTCTTAAGACACTTTTTTTTTTTTTGGTTTTTATACATATTCTACTATTGTTTGCTATATTCTATGAATTATCTTATAGGTTAGAAATTCTATTATTTAAGTAGTTTTATAATAGTTATTGGCTATTACATATAAGTTACTTATATTATTGTTGATATTATTAGCTGGTACTAGGATATATTGTGTTATATGTTTCGGGCAAATCTATTTTCTATTAATGCTATTGTGTTTTCTGAATAATAGAGAATCAATTATAAGCCTTTGATATTTGCTGTTTATGTTATTGTAATGTATTCTAGGTTCCCCTAATGCGAAAGTGTGACCTGTTCCTTTGCAGTATTGGAAAATTAGAGACCTATTGTCTTGATTAATAACGTTGCGTCTATGTTCATATATTCTATTGCTGACTCTCCTTCCTGTCTCCCCTGCGTATTTGGCTTGGCAGCTGTTACACTCTACGGAATATATTGCCTTTTATTCTCTGTTTTGGTTAGTGGGTTTTATGATAGTAGGATTATTTTTAGATAGTGGACTTTTATGGTGGAGCCTATGTTAGGGGAATTACAGTAATATGTTTGGATGCCAGAGTTTCTTAAGTAGTTGGCTATTGTTATAGATGTTTGTGAGTATGGAATGTAACATATCGCCCTATAGATATTTTGTGGTTTTGTTTATTGGGTTATTGATAGTTATACTTTTGTGGAAATGTTGTAATATAAAGGTGGTTTGGTATTCTGCTTGCTGGACATTATTTATAATGTTCTGTGTCTCAATCATTTTGAATTCTGTTGCGAGCACCATTGATTACAATTTCTTTATTTTACTTTCTCAAATTATTATATACAGTATGAGAAATGAGGTTGGATTCCCATGGTTCAAATTTAGAACGGTGATCAGTGTTTTACAGTAGTCTACTGAAATGACTTAGCATTTTTTTTCATCATAGCTCTGATATAATTTTCTCACAGCAGAGGTGAGTTCTGATAATTATTGCTGGATACAAATATCTTAACTTCATTTTAATAGCGCTTTCTATCAAATCATACTAGCCAGTGCATCCAGATTAGGGCTAACATGCTGAATGATAGTTAATCGATTTTATTTTTTTTAACGCATAGTGGATTGGGAGAGTGGCAAATATATGAGCCTTAAGGTGAAAATAGAATTGAAGATCCAGTTAGCGTACCCGTGAAGAGAGAAGTTTGATCACCATAAAAAGACGCGCTTTTTTTTTCTCTTCGTAAAACCTTTTTTATTTGAAATCAATAATGGATAGAAATCTGGTTTTAACATTCCAATGGCAGAATCTCAAGGAGTGGATCTGGTGACCAATTTGCGCGAGTACCTTTTAATCACTGTGGAACTATTTATTAACTTATGACAACTACCTGGGATAATCTTTTAAAATATTCAAAGGAAAGGAGATGACTGGAGCTTGTGTCTACAAGACAGCTGAGATATCCCGAGGTGTGCTTGGACAGCTTTAAGCTAATGACAAGGCAGCAAAAGCCACCTGTGTTAGAGACAGGATCTATCTAATAATGGGGGTATAGGAGACAGGAGAGTTTATCGAGGCTCGATTTAACACTTGTATATAATGAGGAAGTTAGCGGAATGCGAGCCTCCAGTGCGGAGTAAAATCACCTAAAGGCTGTGAATAAAGATTGATAAAGTCGGGACACCCGAGCAAAGATATTACATTGAATATAATTCGGAACCTATAGGCGTGAGGCGGTATCGTGATTGGATTAGATGGCTAGACACGCAAGGAGGGAGGCCTCCTTTGACGACGTTTTCTGCCAAGTATGATCACTGGATACCGATAGACCGCCAAAAGGGTGTGTTCCCCACATTGGAAATGTCATTGAAGATGTGCCAGCATGCAGAAAAGAAAGGTCTAGGACGAGATGACGTTTCCTAAAATTGACATTTAAGGTGATATGCCTGGACTATAGATGAGGCAGTGAAGTCCATCTAGAATATGACGCTAATTCCAGAACAAAATGTGGATGGATCGAGCTGAGGTGACGACCTCATATTAAATATACCTCTATAAATTCTTAAATGTCCACATATATTTCCACAGTGAATTATACAAGTTGCACACCTATCTCATGAGCCAGGAATGTAATTATCAGACAGACAGTAAGGAATAATATAAAATTTCTAACCCAGGAACAATCAAGACCCCTGATATGCAACAAAGTCTACAAAATAATTTCCCTATCAAATTCTCAGTGTATCATCATAACTAAACAGAAAACTCAGTCACAATTAGTATCTTAAAAGGCGAAATAACTTTGTCATTTCCCAGTTCAAAATGCACCTGTTACCCCATAGACAGTGATCTTATAACCACATTTGATTTCGTATCAGCATGTTGTGAGAAAATTGAACTCATGAAAATGCAGCCTTTTAATTACTATGCCTCATACTGTATAAATACATGAAGGAAATTTCTAATAACAGCCGCTAAGTGACAACCAGAGCGAACTCAGAAGTAATGAGACGAGGGGAAGTTGACAGAGTTAGTGTGAACAGTTTAACTTTACGCAGGTCTACAAGGGTGAAAAGGCCCACACAGTGTAAATTCTGCTTAGACTGTCGCCACTAACTAGGATTTTGGAGTGTGTACGGAGAATCAGCTCGATAGAATGAGAAGTTTAGAGAATTCAACCTTTTTTTTTTTCATTTAAAAACCTTTTTTTTTTAAAGTAGAACTTCATTAGGATTCCTTTTTTTCTATACAAACTATTTCTTGTTAAAACCCGAGTTTCAAAGACCAATGAGAATAATGTATACCATTGTGAATTAACTATTTAGTGAAAATCTGAAATTTTAGTTATTATCAGGAGTAATAGGTGAAGGAAGGTGTAGGAAATCACAACTTAGAGGGGGGCTATGTCTAAAACAACAAACCTAATAGGCATCCTATGGCTTGTGTTGGGTAATTCAGAAACCCTATAATCCCTGGCCTTCAGGTAGTAGCTTTGAAATAGGTTTCTAATGAGAACATGAAAGGTCAATCTCTCAGAGTGAAGTTGTGAAGTATAGGGACCCTAAGCCAGGGGTAGAAGTTAAGTAGGCCCAGACTGTAGTCGATCCTTGGAAAGCACTTGAGAATGTTAGTGTTGGGTAGTGAATCGTAAACCCTATAAATCCATCTTTCAATAGAGTGCTGAGGTCGGACTACTGCAAAGGGGGCAGACGCACGAGGAAGTAAGAAGAAAGTGACTTCACCCACGGTGGCTAGGGGAATGACTCAATCCGCTTTTATGAGGTGTCACGTTTAATGGTCCTTTATCCGCCATTATAATTTGTGTATGTCTTTATAGAATTATTGTGAAAAGTCGCTTAGTGTCAAGGCAAGGGCAGTTTTTGAAGTTACACTGATTCTTTTTTTTTTTTGGTAGGTTAGCTTCCAGGTTATTTAGACTTGTCAACAATTATTGTTAACAATCATTTAGTGAGTATAATGAATTAATATATATATAGAGCTTGTACAGAGGCATTTTCTTTTGAATATTATAGGGCTTTAGTTCCCAATTTGTTTTAAGTATTATTTTATTTGATTTCACATTGTGTCCTGAAAGATGTTATTATTTGTTAGGATCTATTGATATTGATAAATGAGTATTTTGGCCTTTGTAGCAGCTTTTAACTTTAGTTTGTATGCACACCGTGAATGATAGGGGGGAGGGTGTATGAATGAATTGGTGTAATGAATGTGTAAGAAGGTTAAAAAATATTATATTGTGAGCCCAAAATACATTAGAACAGGGTTAAGGACTTTAATAGGATCGATTTTTATTTTATTTTATTTTTTATTTCGAATTTTGTTAGGACCGAGAAGCCTCAAACAGGACAACTACAACTCTATCTAGTTAGAAAATATTCGCTCCCTTTTGTTAGGTCCCTCGTTAGGAAGTATAATTTTCCTTTGATTTTCTTTTATCTTAGTTTAGCTTGAATTCTAAGGATTGTGGATAAATGATCCCTATCCCGACCCTCAGACTTGGAGATAGTGGAAGGCAAGGATCAAGCCGAATTTCCCACTCAACTCCTCCTCGCAAGAGGAAACGAAGAGGTATAGATTGAATTTTATGCAGGATGGGGGATTTGTTTTAGCCATGCCGTATAGCCTGGGGTATAACGGCGCGACCTTGGGTAACCGATCTGACACCGTAGTTTCGACGCTTTTAGCGTGGCTGGAGCGAGGGTGTTCCAGACGGGAGGTCCTGTAAGATTGGCAAGTAGGCAGAGATTGCCCAGTTATTCTAGACGAAGTGTTTCCGTCTATTGAAATTTTTTTGGTACCAGTTTGATCCCCCATAGCTAGCGGAAGTTTCTTCTAATAAAGGATTCGCCCTGCCATACGTTTTGTTGGAATGAATTCGAGCATAAGACCGATTCGAGA
This sequence comes from Cordylochernes scorpioides, assembly GCA_030710605.1. NCBI lineage: Eukaryota > Metazoa > Arthropoda > Arachnida > Pseudoscorpiones > Chernetidae > Cordylochernes > Cordylochernes scorpioides. The sequence continues at coordinate 86,633,528 of CP092865.1, forward strand.
GGCAGAATAAGTAATTATTAGGACCTTCAACGAGTTTAAACTCGTTCCATGATAGGATAAGATTTTAAAGTATTAGTTAACTATAAGGACCGCGAACGAGACGCCAGAACGAGCCAATGAGTCAAAGTTTTAGAAGTGTTGTATTGAGGACAGTAGAATTAAGAGCAGTTATACAGGGAGTAGAATTCTGAAGGAATTTGTAAAGGAACCAAAATTTCAGATTGATAAAATTCAAATTTATAAGATGTAGATTTGTAGGATTCAGGTCAATGAATAGAGAGTATATTAGTAGATGAAAGTAATATGAATTTCTTGGAAGGGGGGGAGGTAGCTGAACTGTACACACCCCAGAGGCAAGGTAAACGGAGCCACAAACAAAATAGTAGAAATCGATTAGTCGCTCTGCCAAAACAGAAAAAATTCTCTTCATACGGTTGTCACCCTAGATTTAAATGGACTGTGTAGTTTAATAGAGGTCTGGGCTATGTTCCATTTGACCAAGATTCTAAATGACGTACCCATCTGGGTTGAGAGAGTATTGTAATTTGAGGAATCTAACACACAAGAGAGAACACACCCTCCAATAGGATCGGGATAGACGATAATTACCCAGTGACCAACTCGTGATTCCAGACTGGATAAGATTGAAAACTTAACTGAGATACTAAACCTTGAACCTTCAGCGCACAAATATATATAATGTGTTTTCATTTTCTTATTGAATATGTTATTATTTTATATCATTTATATTATATTATAATCATATACTATTCATTTCAACAATTTTATTTCCTTTGATATTCATGATATTAGTAATATTTACCTGCCGTGTTGCGATTTTTTTTTAACATGTTGTCGTGGCTTATTCTTCCCTCAAGGCATGATCTATTTTATCCTTATTGTCTTTTATCCGCCTTACTTGTATATGTATATATATTTTGTCATCATATATAATTTTGTAGTAGTTTTCTTTATAATCTATCATGGGATGATTTTTTATCATATTTAATCACTATCTGCACGGAAGGATTCATTTTATCATTACATATTTCGTGCCTTATTTAATAATTACTTTCACAATTTGTTTTCTGTATTTTTTTTTATTTAGCAAAAGTCATCATGTCATAGGCTAATCATTATATACCAAGATATTTCTTTCAGCTAACTATAATTATCCTTTCCTTTGATTGTATATATATAACTATACCACACGAATGTCTTGATTGGTACTTAAATAAAGATACTGGCATGTTTTAGGAGTTGGACTAGTCAGTTATTTCTAAACGACTTCTTGGCGCCCAATAATTTTTAAATATAATATGTAATAGGGAAATGTTCTAACTGTATTGTTAACAGAAAGAAGGTAGCAATGAAACCAGCACACCAAGAGGCAAGGATGAGGTGAGAGGACTTACCACAAGGATGGCCTACTCCTCAAGGCCAAAGAAGAAAGTGGAAGGGTGGTATATATACCCATGAATGGTGAGACAGATGACCTTGCTTACTTCCATACATATGATATGACTGTCCCCCATAACCTATGTTGATAACAGTGTGCTGACAGAATAATAACACATAAAAACCCCTTTGCCAGGATGCACAATGCCCACTAATGTTCGGAATAATAAACATCTAGAATAGCATACCATCATTTTGATTAGCCTTATCTTCCCTATAGGTTTCGGTACATCTGGCTTCACCTAGTAATGGAAAATGCATTTTGCTAGACATGGGCCTGCTTTCATAGTAACCGATGAAAGGCAGATGAATAATGAGTAGCACAAACGCATTTGTCCATTACCTGGCAGGGGGAGGATTGTTGGGGCACGTTTTTGTAACCATACCCCAACAGAAGGCGTATGTATAATCAACATAAAATGGATACATGGCTTCCCTCCCACATAGACTTATAGACCTTTTTGCCCAGAAACCTAGACAATTGATGACACCAGACTTCCATGCCGAAAGCTGATGCCTGGTGAAGAAGACACCAGTGACATCCAGAGACATCCGCGCTGGAAGCTGTTGTTCCATATGTACATATATTCCCCTCACCAAAAATTTAGGTAAAGGTGACCAGAAGAAATGGAGAAGGAAGATTTCTAAAAGACTAAGCCTTATAAATATCCTTCCCGAAAAAAGGAAGCATCACATTACAGTCCAGGTAAAAGGGGCCTGGGTCGATTTTTAGCCAAGACGGGGGGCGATATATATACCGTCCCGAGAAAAGGGAGGATCGTATTACAGCCCATGTGGAGGAGGCCTGGGGTCTGATGAAATTTTACACTATTGCCGTGGCTGTTTCTCTCTTTAGATTTTTTTTGTTTTGGTAATCCTATATGTTCTATTTTGATGGGAGAGGCCTGGGGCGTCTGTGAAATCGTATACTGGAGCCGTTGGCCATTTTGATTGGTGTTTCTTTCGGCGAATGAAAATGCCAGCCAATAGAAACTTTGGCGCGGCCAGCGAATGAAAACAGAGAGAGACAAGAATAAAATAGGGTTTCTTTGCCAAAAGGCAGATTCAATCTGAGTCGCTCAGTGAGAGGACAGTCTTCAGTCGGGAGACCAGACCTTTGCCGGCACTTTCGAGAAAAGGTAAGCCATTTGTCATTATGACTTAGCGCCCCCCCTTCTTGTGTAGTAACCAACCTAGATTTCGCATGGGCCCTAAAGGGCTATAAAGTAACTTCAGGTCACCTCTATCTAAATTTTACTATGTAAATAGCATATCTCGTCAGTATAGACATGTTCCCAAATTTTAATTTATTTAAATAAATATCTAGAGAAATTTTCTTGTTTCCTCTCATACATATTTCATTCCTTTTGCTTTATGGTACTACCCCCACACCTTAATTTCACAAATTGTACTAAATATAGAACTACCGACTCTGTTGGAATAGAGTTGTGTACTATATCTTTGCTGTGATATATTGACACAGCAACAGTTGCAAAATACGACTTTATTAGGGCTACTTTGAGGGTATCTATCTGTCAGGTTTTAGTAATGTTTATACTTTTATGTGTTTCAGTGCGTTATTCCATCATATTTACCATTATACCATATTTTCTGATTCCTCGGGCTATTGTTACGCTGTTAGGAGGGTACGGCATGATGCAAACAGATTTGTATGTTTGACTATTGTTTGTGTTATTTAGGCTATAAAAATGCCTTAATATGAATCTATTTACAGTTGATCTGTAGAAATTATAGAGATCTGTTGCTATAATTTTCCTCTATGAAATAGCTCCCAGCGTCTTCAGTGGGTTGCTAAACCTCCAGAAGAAGTCTTTATAGATTGTCCAATTTAATAACGATTTCATGGGTTGTCTGATGAAATTGTATACTAGTGTCGTGGCTGTTTCCATCTTTAGACCTTTGTTCTGACAATATTATATGCTCGATCCCTGCTTTAGCTCAACTCTTAATCAATTACAGAGTTTTCCCCCCTTTTTTTATTTTATTTATCCTGTTTGCACAAATTGCATTACATGTGATGATGTAAAGACATATGTCGATAGTGCATCATTGACAGCTGTGCTTCTATTATACAACATTAAGGTCTTGCTGCGGGTTATATACATGGGGTTGTTGGCCTAAATTGCTATATATATATATACTTAAGTAAGGAAACTTTAATAAGTCACATCGTGTATCCTCCCTTTTCATCTATCCAAACCGGGAACGCAACAAAAACAGGACACAAATCCTACCTCAACCACCCTATTCCCCAGACATCGCACCAAATGACTTTTTCCTGTTCCCCAAACTTAAAGCAGTTCTAAAAGGAAGACATTTTGACACCAGGGATGACATAATAGAATAATCGCTGTTGGCATTGAAGAGCATTCCAAAAGAGGCCTATAAAAACTGTTTCGACAATTGGGATAAACGATGGCGCTGGTGCGTTGAAGCAAGAAGGGATTACTTTGAAAAGTTTTAATCATTCTTTTATTAAATATTGTTACATCATGATTAATGGCGTATTTCTTATATTATTTTTAATATATTTGAAATTTAAATTATATATTTATTTATTTTTTATATTCTATGATATTTATTCAAAACACAGATTATTTAGATTGTCATCATTTGTATTTAGGTACACGTGACTTCACTGCTCTCTTTGATGTGAGAAAATAAAAAAAGGATTCTGGTGGCTACTTAAAGAAGACTTATCTCGTTATTCCCTTTTATAAATTTGCAGGATGGTTGAAACACGCTCTGGTAAGATGCAAGACCCAGCACAGGAGAGAATCCAGGCTGAAGAGTCTGCCAAGCCGCAACCTGGTGCAACAATTGGTAGAGATGCTAGTTCCGACCCAGTTGTCCTGAATCCCAACATCGACATCCCCAAGTATGATGGAACGGAAGACCCTCGCCCATGGATTGAATCTCTTGAAGAAATTGGTTTCTTGTACCATTGGGCAGACTACATTATCTCTCGTTATGCCGCCATGAACATGACGGGAAGCGCTAAAACCTGGTTGAATTTACACAAGGCTAGTTTCACGAGCTGGGAAAATATTAAAATCCGCCTCATTCAGGATTTTTCTTTAGACGCGAATAAAGAAGAACTTAGAATGAAGCTCAACAGAATGCAACACTGGAATGAACCAGCAATCAGGTTCGCGGAAGACATTCTAGTGTTGTGCAACAAGGTTGACCCCGCAATGGAAGAAGAAACAAAAATTGAACATGTTATTGGAGGACTGAAAAAAGAGTACTCATTCGCGCTCTACCTGAACCCTCCTAAAACGACCAATGACCTTCTTGTCGTGTGCAAGAAAATGGATTCTTTTGAAAAGAAGTATCGGGAACGTGTGGAGAAATCCAGAAACCTATATAACGGTCCACGCTATTCTAGACCCCAACAACAATCGAGGTACGTGCCGCCGACTGCCGCACGAAACTACCAGACCACTTCCAGGCCCCAAGCCCCTGTTTCCAATAATTACAAGAACGACTCCCCTCCTACCCCCAGACAGTATCGAAACAACTTTCCCCAGCCCTCTACCCCTAGACGTCCTTATAATCCTAACTTTGTGCCGAAACCAAACCTTCAGAGAAACACTTACAATAAAAGCCAAGAAGTGAGCAAAAATAGGACGGAAGATGGAAGACCAATCTGCTTTAAATGTAACAAGCCAGGGCACGTGGCCCGTTATTGTAGGGTCAAGTTTATAAGAATCCTAGAAGAGGATCCAGCAGATACCCAAGAGAAGGTCGAAGAAAAATGCCAAATGAATGAAATATCAGAGAAATCAGGACCTCGGCTTTATGCTGATGTATGTCATAGCACACAGACAAATATTCCTACCCGGAATAGATATTCCGTGTTGGAAGATTTAAACTAAGCGTCGCGCCTGAATCTGTCAATCAAAGCAAGTCGACCATAAACGGAATCAAGAAGTTGGACCCTAAATACAAATTAAAAATTAATGTGGACAAGATAGGGACTTTTGAAGCTTTGGTTGATACAGGTGCTGACCTCTCAGTGGTCGACCTCAGAACGGCCCTCGATACAGGCCATGGTATAAGTAAACTCGCAAAAATTTGTGCAGGACCCGATGGAAAAAAATTGGACATGGTAGGAAGTATATTTTTAAATATAAAAATTGATGACGAAACATTATCACACAACTTTGTGATATTGAAAACGCATTTACGGACATTAATTCTTGGGAGAGATTTCCTTAAGAAAATGAACGCAAAAATAGATTGTAAGCAAGAAACTATAAAATATGATATGACGAATAATCATGACGAAATCAAATTTGAAATGTTGAAAATAAAGAGTGCCAAGGATTCCATTGTACCGGAATGTTCCATGAAATTGATCAAGGCATTGGTAGAAACAGAGGATGGAGAATATATTATCGAGGAGAGCAGCAAAATGTTTCAAACAAATGGACTTCGTCTAGCAAGAAGCTTGATCAATGTTATAAATAGGGAAACACACATCTGGATAACTAATCCGTATCCTCGACCGTTAAAAATAATGAAAAACCAAACATTGGCTTTTGGAAGTAGTCCAGCGAAAATAAATGTGAGTCGAGAAAGAGAGGTAGAAAAGAACGAAGAACCTAGATTCCAAATAAACGAAAATCTTTCACCAAAGGAACAGAAGGAGTTAAAACAAGTTTTAGAAAGGTATGGAGATCTTTTTTCATCGAGATTAGGGAGAACCAATTTGGCAAAACATCGGATAGACACAGAAGACGCGAAGCCAATTAAACACAAGCCTTACCGGGTAAGTGCTAAAGAACGAGATATTATAAAAGAGCAAATTGACGAGATGCTTACAGAAGGCATAATTAGGCCATCTTCTAGCCCCTGGTCTTTTCCAGTAATATTGGTCAAGAAGCGAGATGGTAAATACAGATTTTGTGTGGACTACAGAAAACTGAATAATGTGACAGTAAAAGATGTCTATCCGATCCCTAGAATAGACGAAGTTATGGATACTCTCCAAGGATCTACACACTTCTCAGCAATAGACCTCAGATCTGGATATTGGCAAGTTGAAGTCGAAGAAAGAGACAAAGAGAAAACAGCTTTCACTACAGCGCATGGATTATATGAATTCAACGTGATGCCTTTTGGACTTTGTAACGCGCCTGCTACCTTTGAGAGAAATATGGAGAATATGCTTGGAAATCTGAGATGGCAAATTTGTTTGTGTTATCTGGATGATGTTATCATATATAGCCCGGATTTTCCAACGCACCTCAAAAGACTTGAAGCTGTTTTTAGATGTTTTCGTGAATCTAATTTAAGGTTAAACGACAAAAAATGCCGATTTGCTTTTGAAGAATTGGAGATTCTCGGCTATATAACGAGCAAACATGGTATAAAACCCGCGGAACATAACATCAAAGCTGTCAGAAATTTTCCTCGGCCCAAAAAGGCCAAAGAAGTACAATCCTTTTTGGGAATGTGTTCATATTATAGAAAATTTATCAAAGACTTTTCAAAAATTGCTGACCCTTTGACCAACCTTATAAAAAAAAGTGTATCATTTACCTGGACAGAAAGACAAGAGGAAGCGTTTCAAACCCTAAAAACAGCACTATTAAGTCCACCAATTTTAGGTCACTTCAATCCAAATGCACCTACCTATGTTCATACTGATGCGTCCAACATCGGCATAGGTGCAACACTTGTCCAAGACATCGGTGGTGAAGAGAAGGTGATCTCATATTTGAGTCGTACCCTAAGTAAAGCGGAGCAAAATTATTCAACCACTGAAAAAGAATGTCTGGCCGTTGTCTGGTCAATGTCAAAATTACGACCCTACCTTTATGGAAGACACTTTAAAATAGTAACAGACCATCACGCCTTATGCTGGCTCAAAAACTTGAAGGATCCAACAGGTCGATTGGCAAGATGGGCATTGAAAATTCAAGAATATGACTTCGATATAATACATAAATCGGGAAAGAAGCATCTGGACGCCGATGGCTTATCTAGGGGGCCCTTACCAGAAACTGATTGGGATGAGGATTTTGAAAGGCTATTTTTAAATCAAATAACAGACGAAGAGGATAAATTTATCGAAAGTGTTAAGAAAAACCTTAATGGAAGCAGGCGATCAATTGCGCAAAACTTTAAAGAAGAAGATGGATGCCTCTTTAAGAAAAACCCGAACCCTGAAGGCAGGGCGTGGTTGCTTGTGGTTCCAGAGAATAAAAAGAGAGAAATTATGAAAGAATATCACAATCATATGTCGAATGGCCATCTGGGCGTCGCCAGAACCATGTACCGAATAAAGAGTAAATACTTTTGGCCATCCATGCTAAAGGATGTCTCAGAATTCGTTAAGACGTGTCACCTTTGCCAAAGTAGGAAAGGCTCAAACCAATTACCTTCTGGACTACTACAGCCCATCCCCCCAGCCAACTTTCCTTTCGAAAGAATTGGAATTGACTTTGTTGGTCCACTACCATCTACGAAAAACAGGAAAAAATGGATAATCGTGCTGACGGACTACTACACTAGATATGCAGAAACAAGAGCAGTCTCGGAAGCAACAGTGAAAGAAGTTTCTAAATTTCTAGTAGAGGATATTTTTCTTCGGCACGGAGCCCCACAATATCTTATTAGTGACAGAGGCTCTCAATTTACCAGTAATTTAATGAAAGAGGTGATGAAAACGTGCAAGATTAAACATTGCTTCACAACGAGCTATCATCCCCAGACTAATGGATTGACAGAGCGGTTAAATAGAACATTGATCAATATGCTCAGTATGTATGTGAACACTGATCAGAAAAATTGGGACGAAATACTCCCATTCATCACTCACGCTTACAATACTACAATTCAGGAAACCACAGGATATTCTCCCTTTTTCCTGATGTTTGGAAGAGAACCCACGTCTCTTTTGGACGACAGGAATATCTCGGTGGACATTGACAAAGATGATTATGATGAATACATAAAACATCACTTAGACAAAATAAACAGAACAAGAAGATTAGTTATTAACAACACAATAAAGACTCAAGAAAGAATGAAAAAGAACTATGACAAGAAACACATGGAAAGAAGCTACGAACCAGGAGAATTAGTAGCAGTTTGGACACCAATTAGGAAAATAGGAAAGTGTGAGAAACTACTGAGAAAATATTTTGGCCCATATAGAATATTAAAGAAGCTGTCTAACGTAAATTACTTAATTGAGCCAAAAGATAATCCTGGCCAAGACCCATTGATTGTCCATGTCTCAAGACTCAAACCCTATTTTGAGAGAATTGATGAGGTAACTCACGAGGACGTGACGACCTCTGGAGAGGGGGAAGTGTTACATCATGATTAATGGCGTATTTCTTATATTATTTTTAATATATTTGAAATTTAAATTATATATTTATTTATTTTTTATATTCTATGATATTTATTCAAAACACAGATTATTTAGATTGTCATCATTTGTATTTAGGTACACGTGACTTCACTGCTCTCTTTGATGTGAGAAAATAAAAAAAGGATTCTGGTGGCTACTTAAAGAAGACTTATCTCGTTATTCCCTTTTATAAATTTGCAGGATGGTTGAAACACGCTCTGGTAAGATGCAAGACCCAGCACAGGAGAGAATCCAGGCTGAAGAGTCTGCCAAGCCGCAACCTGGTGCAACAATATCTTACCTTTTTTTATGGACCCAGTTCGGGAACTTATGGGACATACCTTGTATTTATACAATAATTTTAGGTCGTAAAGAATAGTCATATGATATTAACAAGGAGAACGAGAGAGAGAAAAAAAAACGAGAATAGAGAACTGTGTACAAAAGAAAGAAATGTCTGGCAATGATCGGTTTCTTAAAAATGTTTGTTGCTATATAACCCAAAATATATCTACATTACTATACAATATAAAATAAAAGGACTTAAAAGCGCGAAAACAGAAACATTCGCGCTTTTAAGTCCTTTTATTTTATATGTATAGATGGCGCGTTATTGCTTTGTGTTAATTTATTCCTAACTGGCCTTGTCTTTATAGTTTGCTGAAGAGCATTGCTCGAAGCAAATATTTGAATGTAATTCTACTGCAGGCTTATGTCCATAGTTTACTTGAAAACCATTTCTAAGATTCCATCCTTCTGTGTAGCATATAAAAGCAGAATGATTCAATACAGTATTAGAGCTCTGAGAAGCTGTTATTCCTCTAGACTCCCTCCACCGTCCCTCACTCAGCATATCTCCACCTTCCCCCACTCTAGCGAGCCATTTCCCCAACAACACGATCTATCTCCCAACATGGCGCGTTCAAGAGTACCTTCCATTCATCCAGCCTACCTCAACCGTCCCCCACTCAGCCTCCCTCCTCCGTCCCCCACTCAGCCTCCCTCCTCCGTCCCCCACTCTAGCGAGCCATTTCCCCAACAACACGATCTATCTCCCAACATGGCGCGTTCAAGAGTGGCTTCCATTCATCCAGCCTCCCTCTACCGTCCCCCACTCAGCCTCCCTCCTCCGTCCACTACTCTAGCGAGCAATTGGCCCAACAACATTCCCTAGCCCCCAACATGGCGCGTAGACGAGTGCATTTAAACTCTCCAGAATACCTCCACGGTCCCCCACTCTAGCGAGCCATAGCCCCCACAACAACGTTCCCTAGCCCCTCCCTGGCACGTGCAACTCAAAACAAAGCCTTCAAAACAATAAAGTATATCTAAATCCCATTACACCGCCTCCTTCAAGCCTAGATATTTCTGTTCCAGACAACTACATCATTCATAATGTCCAAGTCCCAACATCAGACACTCAATCACCACAGCCAAATGTCTAACTTTTAATGCCTCACAATTGTCTATTTCCCCCTCAACACAATACAGTTAAACCTGTCTATAGCTCGTCCTCTAAATAGCGCCTCCCTCTCTATAGCGAAAGATCTTAAATACGTAGTATGATGCGATTAAAATTGAAAGTGACCTGTCTATAGCACCCCCTCTCTATAGCACACTATTTTGGTGAGTCACAAGAGGGGCGCTTTAGACAGGTTTAACTGTATTGTGTTTTAAATGCTTCCCTTCATTTATATCACAGAACAGGTGTCGGTGGAAGGCTGGTCTAAACCAAGAGGTCGGCAAACTGTGGCTCGCGAGCCACATGCGGCTCTTTGGATGTGAAGCTCTTTATATAGTTCCATATGTAAATATTATTTATGTGAGTACTATTTATTGTTGGCAGGAAAAAAATTGAAGCTCTTTAAATACTTTGAAATTTTGTAAATTGTAATTTTTGACTCTTCCGACTCAAAAGTTTGTCGACCCCTGGTCTAAACCGTTGGTTTTCAACCGTTACGATCCAGGATAGAATCCCGTATTGGGCACTCTTTTTGATTAAAACATATTCCAATGGCCCCTGATTCTTGCCATAGTCCAACCCCACCAGCGAGTGCAAGTAATCAAACGGGGCTCTGGCACATTTGTAAGTGCAAAGTCGAACTGCTTTTCACATGTGTAGACATATAGTGCACTTACAGTAAAAGCAGCCGCCTATTTCTACCCACCATGATTATCATGGCCTATACCACGTGTACTAGGAATAAGCAATATATATATATATGTGATGAGGTATCCAGTCGACTTAAACTGTGGTGTGTTATCCTTTCGACTCTCGCTACACTGTGTTAACCGAGAGGAACAGTCAGGATGTGGAGAGTTTTCCAGTACCTCTCTGCACCTTGGAAGATCTTTAACAGTTCTCACAGAGTACAGTCAGTCGTGGTCGAGGCAGAGTGGAAAGCTTGGGAATGAACATACACAAAAAACAAAGACACAGTTTTACTAGGAAAGTTCCATGAACAGATAGGAATCGAGCTAAGCAGCGAAAGATGGAGATATAAGAAGCTTTCTTACTGATCTACGGTATGGTCGAGCATCAGAAGATGAAGTGATGAGGGCTCCCGCTGATGGTGAAGTGACTCTCAAGTGACTATACTTTCGGCAAGGGCGGAGGTCTTATATATCTTTGCCGAAAGAGGAAGTATTGAATTTCAGCGGATGCAACAAGAGCGTGGATCAGAAGTGAAATTGGCATTGGCGACGCCTTGACAGTTCCCTATCTTTAGATGTTGTTGGACTTTCATCTCAATCTCTTGCTTTAGCTCAACTCTTAATCTATTACATAGTTTTATTTATTTATCCTCAGTTTGTACAAAGTACATTATATATGATAATGTAATGACACATGTCAATCATGCGTATAATCATTTACAGATATACAAAGGCCATGTATAATCTATACATTTTATATGTATAGATGGCGCGTTATTGATTTGTGTTAATTTATGCCTAAATGGCCTTGTCTTTATGGTTTGCGGAAGAGCATTGCTCGATTCAAATGTTTGCATGTAATTCTACTGTCCTATAAGCTTATGTCCATAGTTTTCTTGAAAACCTTTCTGAGATTCCATTCTTCAGTGCTGCGTATATAAGCAGAATCGTCCAATACAGTATTAGAGCTCTTAGAAGCGGTCTGGTGGATTAAATTGGCGAAACCGCTGGGAGGGTTCACCACTGATGAGCCAAGCCCTCCCAATATATTTTTTCATCGCAGTAAGGACAGTAGAAGTTTGTCTTATGTATGAAAGAAACATTCGTGCTTTTAAATCCTTTCATTTAATATTTACAGATATGTTTCTACTAGACGAATGGCCCGGGCAACGCCCGGGTTTTACCCGAGTGCGGATATGTTTTTACAACGTTGTCTTGGGTGGTCGCTATAGACGGTGGTCTGTATAGACAGGTGAATGTAACACACAGCTGATAACAGTGTTGTCTAGAGTGGCCGCTATAGACAGGGTGGTCTTTATAGACAGGTGGATGTATCACACAGCTGATAACAGGGTTGTCTAGAGTGGCCGCTATAGACAGGTGTATGTATCACACAGCTGATAACAGGGTTATCTGGAATGGCCGCTATATACAGGGTGGTCTGTATAGACAGGTGTATGTATCACACAGCCGATAACAGGGTTGTCTAGAGTGGCCGCTATAGACAGGGTGGTCTGTATAGACAGGTGTATGTATCACACTGCTGATAACAGGGTTGCCTAAGGTGACCGCTATAGACAGGGTGGTCTGTATAGACAGGTGAATGTAACACACAGCTGATAACAGGGTTGTCTAGAGTGGCCGCTATAGACAGGGTGGTCTGTATAGACAGGTGGATGTATCACACAGCTGATAACAGGGTTGTCTAGAGTGGCCGCTATAGACAGGTGTATGTATCACACAGCTGATAACAGGGTTTTCTAGAATGGCCGCTATATACAGGGTGGTCTGTATAGACAGGTGGATGTAACACACTGCTGATTACAGGGTTGCCTAAAGTGACCGCTATAGACAGGGTGGTCTGTATAGACATGTGGATGTATCACACAGCTGATAACAGGGTTGTCTAGAATGGCCGCTATAGACAGGTGTATGTATCACACAGCTGATAACAGGGTTGTCTAGAGGGGGGCAGGGAGGTCACGTGTTCGCCGGCGGCAGCCAATGGGCGCGCATTCTATCCGTGAGCTTCAGAATAAGGCAATTATATAAGTAGATTATACAACATGAAAATCATGTTATAAGTATTATACAATATGAGGTTGCTGATTTAAATTACCATATATATATTACAAAACATATATATGCATAGTTCGTTATAAGACACACGAAAAATACAACTATAAAGTAAAACTAAAAATTTATACATACCAATTATGTAGTGACCTTTAATCTGGATCATTTTTTTCGTTATTAGATAAGGTTAAGTAAAAATTTCTTTAGCATCTGCGAAATATGCAAAGCAGATACTCTATTTGATGCATCTACTTTGCATATATACATTTTATTTATTTATTACCAAACACACGCTATATCCTATGTGGATATTTGCATGTAAATGTTTTAACAATTTTATGTACATAGTTTTAAAATATAAATACAAATTTTTATAGTTTTAAAGAGAGAGTAAAAGTTGTTTAAATTTACATTTTAGAGCAATAATTATACAAGAAATAAAGTTTATTTACACACATATCATTAGAAATGCTTAATATATTGTTAGACATATAACCATTAAATTTTAATGGTATAAATATTTATTATAAAAATCGATACTAATTAAAAACTAGAAATTTCAATTCATTAGTGTAATTTAGGTCCACGGTAGTTGAGATAGAGTCTACAGAATTTGTTAAATTTTATATATTCTTCTTTACTGGTAACCATTTGGTTTAAACTGGAGCTGTTCATTTGACATTGTACTCTCAAATCTGAAACATTTGAATAAGTTTTCTCAGCCATTTATTTATAATCTCTTTAATCCCTCCAAGGTTTGGCTTGAGCACGGACCATAGCTCTTTGCATATCGGGAGAGAGGTTCCCAGCATTATTTCATTTCTCGAGTTGATGTTGGCATGCCCTCAAAAACAAACTGATACACAGTGACCTTTATTGAAGACACAAGATAACCAAAGTGTGAACAAAATTGCCTCTGTTCCTTCCTTCAAAAGACCGGCGATATCAAACACTCTCCACTTTCTTAAGTTTTGTCCATGAGTGTTTATATATGTTCAGATTATTGATTAATGTACTATTCAAACGTTCATATAATGCAGATGCCTTTTGACATTCAATACCTTTTTTTTGGAACCTATAATGAACATAAAAAACCTATTTTTGGTAACCCCGACACAAAAAGACAATGGGTACCCATGTTCAAGAGGCTAACACCTGTGATAAACAGGATGGCTTTGGCCATAAAGTGATGTTGTCTGTATGGTGGAACATTGATAGTATTGTACACAGATAGTCATGCAGTTAATCCCGATGCCCTTTCTGAACACCTCAGCCGAGTATATGAAGTTTTGAAGACTCGATACCCTGCTTTGTTCAACCAAAAAAGAATACTCCTGCAACATGACAACGCTCCAGCTCATCGAGCTAGGTTAACAACGAATAGAATAAAGGATTTTGAAGGTATTAAAGTTTTACCCCACCCTGCCTATAGCCCGGATATTGCACCATCTGATTATGAATTGTTTCTGTCCATGGCTACATTTCTAAGGGGAAGGCACTTTGAAACATTCCAAGACGTCGAAATTGCCTGTCGTGACTTTTACGACTCCAAATTCCGAGAAAGGTATCGTCAGCAAATTAAACCTGGCAAAAAGATGACTGTCTCTTATTGAAAAGGACGGTCTCTACTTCAAGGATAAATATTTTTGTTTATATATTATTTTAAATGTGAATTAAAATCTTATTTATGGGAACAAACCTTTTGATACACAGCCTGTTATGATCCTGATACAATACTATGAAAACTCGATCCTTCTTTATTATTATTTTTTAGTTTTAAAGAAAATTTGTTGGTTGGAAGTTGGTTTGAGAAAAATATAACTACATCAACCACTAACTTATTTAATTTCCGACGTTTCAGCGATTCTCCAGGAGAGAGTGACAGCAAGTTACTGACACGTCAGGAATTAAATAAGTTATTGGTTGATGTAGCTATATTTTATTAATATAAATATATTTGACAAATAGAATGTAATACACTATTAACGATTACATGTTAGAGAGAAAAATTTAGGAAAAAATCTTATTATATTGATATGAAATCATATTTAATATTTGCAAGATCTCCAAAATGATAGAAAAATAAATTAAAAGAAATAACTGAAGGGAAAATTGAGAACACATGGTAAATATAGGGATGTATCCATAGATCCATGTATCCATCTATATGAATGTATGTATTTAATGTAGTAAAAATAGTTAGGAATATTGAATTTCCATTTTATTCTTCTTTACACAGATATAGAAGAGATGGTTGAGTAGATGTTGAAGAAAGAAACAGGAATTTGAGGAATGGCCATTTTCTCGGGATCCTCCCTGGAAATTGGAGAAGTCAGGCAGCTCCGACAGTGAGAAGGGTCAGAAGATAATGTGTGGTCGACATGATTGTTTAGGTTGATGGTCAGGTTTTGGGGGATTTAGGCCTGGGAGATGGAGATGAGCAGGAGTCCCAGGTGTACATCGGGAATACAGAGAGCGTTGGTTCAAGATCTCAGCAGCACAGGCAAGATGTTGGGTTCCAAATGGTCAAAGGCAAATGATGAAGCGCGTTCAGCAATTCATGTGTTCAGCAGTTACAGTAAGTACGAGATACTCGAGACAGCAGCAAGAGATTCAGCTCCATTATGTTCAGAGATAAGAGAAATTCTGGAGTTACATTTGATACACCAGCAACAGATAGAGGCTTAGTTCCGGGTCTTTCTTAGTAAAAGGTCGTTCTTGGGTCCAATTTGATCATAGGTTAGGAGATTTCTTGAGTTCAAGATACTCAGCAACATCAGCAAGAGCTCCAGATACTTCTAAAAAAAAGTAATTTCTTTGCTTCAATAAGATAAGAGCCAGGAGGACCATCGCGAGTTCCAACTTGAGATCAAGGCGTTTATCAAGATCATGAGCGTGGGAGCAGACTGCCTGGTATCAGGGAGGAATAGTGGCCATCAGAAAGGAAATGAGGTTGGCTAATAAGGGAGATGAATTTTGAAAAAAAGGCCAATGCTAAAAAAAAAAAAGAATTTTGATAAAGAGCCAATGCTAAAAAAAAAAAAAGAATTTTGATAAAGAGCCAATGCTAAAAAAAAAGGAATTTTGAGAAAAAGTCCAATAAAAATAATATATATAAATGCAAATAATAATATGAAAAAAATTGAATAAAAAAACCAATCCAGTAAAAAAAGACAACAACAACAAAAAGAAGCTCTAACCCCCCCTAGTCCTAAGATAATAAGTAACCCCCCCTTTCACATACCCCGACAAACTGTAAGCCTTATAGAAATAAAATGGGTGAGTAATAAACCAACACACTACTCTGAAAAACCTATCCAAAAAAAGGTTAGTAAGAGAAACTATTGCTAAAACACTAACCGAAATCAAAAAGTAACCCAAACCTGAACCTAACAAAAACAAAAAAATCTGTCTGCAATTCATCTCCAGTATCAGTCGCACTCAATTCGAGAAATTTGCTCAAATGTAACAATGACAAAGTGCCTGGTTACAATAGACCCCACAAATTTAAATTTTATAAATATATTTATTCCTTCACATCAATCCCCAAATAGAAATAAAATCTTCTCTAAATAAGGACAAAACATTAAAAACTGTAACATTTTGCATTAACATATTCTTGGATAATATTTACATTAAAGAATTATTCTTTTGAAAATAAAACATAAAAACAGACCCACACAGAAATCGAAAATTTATTTTACAGATAAAAACTGGTTGTACTTGAGAATGTATAAAGTTTGGGGAAAGTTGAAAATGAAAATACATTCTCATCTCTTAAACTTCAAAACAAAAAGTTAAAGCTTGGTATATTTACCTAAAGACACATACATACAGGTCCAAATAAAAAGTAATAAGACCTATTTTTTGGCTCTACTTCAGGTGACAGCAAGCTAACTCCAGGTGGGTTCAATGTAAGGGTATGTCAGCCATGTTCCTTAGGCTATGTCCTCCCGTGTCTTAATTCCACCTATATTTTACCTACAAGGCTGAAATGTTTCTTTAAGGGGTGTCGTAGATAATTTTGGGATCCTCTTCCTACACCATGTGGCGGGATTGAGAACAAATTCGGCACCGAGAATTTGAATTGGAACTACCCAGAAATCAGTCCTACCATCGTTACTATATTACTATACTATATACTATATTCATTTATTTATTTCAATTCAAAGCGCTATGTCCCCTTAGGGACACTTGCGCTGTCATACATGCATGCCTTTACATTTGTCTATAGATATTTATTTACAATAATTTTAGGTCGTAAAGAATAATCTTTTGATATTAACAAGGAGAAAGAAAGAAAGAGAGAGAGAAAAAAAAACGAGAATAGAGAACTGTGTACAAAAGAAAGAAATGTCTGGCAATGATCGGTTTCTTAAAAATGTTTGTTGTAATATATTCCAAAATATGTCTACATTACTATACAATACATTGATATACATTTTATATAATTTCCTATATTCATCAACATACACTTTCTGTGAGCCTCTGGGAATTACATATGAAGCAAACGACAACAGTCCTTTTCCTCAAACGATGTAACCTTGCCTCTAGTTCTCTAGCCACCCGAGCAATTGAAGAGGCAAATGGCATTCACAGACATATGCCGATTCTCATTACAATCCAATATACAATACCCCAAGAGCAAAATACATCCTGGGCTGAATCCAACATTCACTGCATTCTTTGATTCCTCTCTGCAGCATGCATTCAACCTGCCGCATCAACAGGATAGAGATGATGTGGTACATGTCCTTATCAGGATCCTAAAAGAGGCTTGGAACGTATCAATAAAAATTAAAAAAGAAAGACAACAGAACATCATAACCCTGGTGGAACAAAGACCTAGCAAAACTCCGCAATGTAGTAGTTTCTTTAAGGCGCCTATCCCAGCCCACGTCAACGCTCATTAGAAACTTCTTTAAAGAGCTCTACAAAGCATGTCACAACAGGATGAGAGCCGAGACAAGAAAAAGCATATATCATGGATAAACTTTGGTCAAGAAGTCTCCTCAGCAGCTTGGAGCTCTGTACACAGATATATTTCTAAAGGACGAAGCATCCAATGAGGACCTCCATTGCTCAAACAATCTGATGAAACCGCCTACACACCAGAGGAAACCCGTGAAAAAAATTCTTCAGCAATTTTGTCCGCCTGACACACCAATATCTCAGCCTCGGCCCTTAATACAGTTTTCTGGCTACCTTGAGCCAGATTTCACCGAAGCTGAAATACTCCGGACCATCGAATGTTGCGGATTGTAGAAATCTCCAGGCCCTGACCGACTTGGACCTAAATGTCTTTAATTAGGAGGTTTTCCCCTACATAAATTACTTGCAGAACCTTTTACTACATGCTTTAGAGTCGGCTATTTTCATTCTCCCTGGAAAATAGGTATTTAAATCCCCATATTCAAACCAGATAGCACAACAGGAAACTCCTTAGACAGATATCGCCTTATTGCTCTCCTTAACACCCTAGCCAAGGTACAAAGTTATCCCAAATATCGCAAACACTTGCAAAAAATTGAAATACCAATATTATTCGCCGTTATGTCTATAGCTTGCTCAGATACCATTTCTGAAATTCCACCCTTCAGTGTAGTATACATAAGCAGAATCATCCAATACAGTATTAGAGCTTTAAAAAGCGGTACTGGTGGATTAGATTGACGAAACTGGTGGAAGGGTTCAACAGCTAAGAGCCAAGCCCTCGCCTTATTTTTCATGGCATTAAGGAGAGTAGAAATTTGTTCCATTTGTAAGATAATTATTCGTGTTTGATGGTTTTAATTCAAAAAGATTCTTCACTTGCCTGTGCAACGTGTATTCGCTTTAAAGATTTATTAATCTACTTATTTTGATAAAACATATTTATCTAAACCAGGTTTTCAAAAAGGCTGCACACCTATTTTCTCTTTTAGAAATTTTTAAAATAAAAATCAATCTATAAACGATGAGGAGATATATTTCAAAATAAATTTAACTTTGTGATGTTTTTGTGAGTTGTACAATTTATATAACAAATATATATGTGAATATAGGGCAATTTATATTTTAATTTGGTTGCAAACATAAAATATGCAAATCTTAGAACCTATCTGCTAAACAGATGAATAGAATAATATGCGACGTGTAACATTCACCATTAAATACATGATCGATTTATATTCCGTGTGTGTGTTCTAAATTGACGTAAGAAGAAGTGACGTCATGACAACGCAAGAATGATCATGCGCAGTAGAGTTGAGAGTTCCGGGAAAGAAGGATCATCGAGGAAATAAGGGGGCCAGAATGACCGCGTGATACGTGAACTGACCAGTGGTCATCTACTGGACAACAAGAAAGTCCCTCTACTGCTCTCCCAGCACGGTCCAGCAAGATGGGTCCCTACAATCTGATGCAGGTCCAAAGGCGACTGGATCTGAGCAGCATTTTCCACGACACACCAGACTTCCACCGTCCCTTCACCGTTAGCCAACCACGTCCACCGACTCCAGCTCGGAGATCCAAGCAAGTGGAGTCCACGACATCAGTCCTGAAGGCGCTATCCGAGCAGCTAGAATGTCCCCACGGCACTCAACACTTCCACCATTCTTCACCGTTAGCCATCCACGTCCAACGACACCAGCTCGGAGCTTCCAGAACGGCTCAATATAGCGACAGATGTTCGCGGAGGCAGTTCAAGAACGGCGCTCAATCAAAACGAACATCTCACAAGACCTCCACTGTCTTTCACTGATAGCCAGCCACCGACATCAGCACGAGACGCCGAGCCTCCAACAAGATGGCCGTTACGTTACCATCAAGCGCCTACCTCTATGAGGTATTCGGGATTTTACTGTTCCTCCATTGTACCAGCGAAGATATCGCCTGTGCAACTTTGGAACCTCCAGACCTTAACAAGAATTATGTGCTTTTAATTGAACGAATGCTCCCATGCATTATGAAAGACTTACAGATCCTTCCTTGAACAATAACCGTCCCTCCCTCAGCCTCCCTCCACCGTCTTCCACTCTAGCGAGCCATTGCCCCAACAACACGATCTATTCCCCAACATGGCGCGTTCAAGAGTACCTTCCATTCCTCCAGCCTCCCTTCACCGTCCCCCACTCAGACTACCTCCACCGGTTCCCACTCTAGCGAGCCATTTCCCCAACAACACTACTATCCCTCAACATGGCGCGTTATAGAGTACCTTCCATTCATCCAGCTTCACTACACTGTCCCCCACTCAGCCTCCCTTCACCGTTCCCCACTCAGCCTCCCTCCACCGTCTCCCACTCTAGCGAGCCATTTCCCCAACAACACTATTTTCCAAGATGGCGCGTTCTAGAGTACCCTCCATTCATCAAGCCTCCCTCCACTGTCCCCCACTCAGCCTATCTCCACCGTCCTCTACTCAGCCTCCCTCCACCGTCCCCCACTCAGCCTCCCTCCACCGTCCCCCACTCTAGCGAGCCATTTCCCCAACAACACTATTTTCCAACATGGCGCGTTCAAGAGTGGCTTCCATTTCTCCAGCCTCCCTCCACCGTCCCCCACTCAACCTCCCTCCACCGCCCCCCACTCTAGCGAGCCATTTCCCCAACAACACGATCTATCCCCCAACATGGCGCGTTCAAGAGTGGCTTCCATTCCTCCAGCCTCCCTCCACCGTCCCCCCACTCTAGCGAGCAATAGCCCCCCAACAACATTCCCTAGCCCCTACCCAGCATGTACAACTCAAAACAAAGATTTCAAATCAATAAAGTATATCTAAATCCCCTTACACCGCCTCCTTCAAGTCTAGATATTTCTGTTCCAGACAACTACATCATTCATAATGTCCAAGTCCCAACATCAGACACCCAATTATCACAACCAAATATCTAACTTTTAATACCTCACAATTGCCTATTTCCCCTTCAACACAATATATACGAAATTTTTGGATATCTCTGGGAATCTCACTAATTATGGAAATAAATACTTTCTTTCATCAATAATTAATCAACACACGAAATCAGTTCAAAGCATCTGTACAAAAAAGGTTTTCTAATTCTTAAGAAGGCCATCATAACATCAATAATCCAGGTACATTGTCTTCAGCACATCTCTGTCCCCAACATGAACAAATTGTGAATGCATCGATCCTATCCGCAGCCAACTTCCTCGATATTGTTTATCATCAGCAATGATGATAATAATTCATATACAGTTAAACCTGTCTATATCGCCCCCTCTAAATAGCGCCTCCCTCTCTATAGCGTTCGATTTTAAATACGTAGTACGATGCGATTTACATTAAAAGTGACCTGTCTATAGCACCCCCTCTCTATAGCACCCTATTTTGGTGAGTCCCAAGAGGGAGCGCTATTTAAATGGTTCCCTTCATTTAAATCACAGAACAGAGGGTCGGTGGAAGGCTGGTCTAAACCAGGAGGTCGGCAAACTGCGGCTGGCGAGCCACATGCGGCTCTTTGGATGTGAAGATCTTTATATAGTTCCATATGTAAATATTATTTATGTGAGTACTATTTATTGTTGGCAAGAAAAAATATTTGGGACTCTTCAAAAACTTTGAAATTTTGTAAATTGTAATTTTTAACTCTTCCGACTCAAAAATTTGTCGACCCCTGGTCTAAACCGTTGGTTTTTGACCGCTACGACCCGGGATCGAATCCCGCATTGGGCACTTTTTTTCTGATAAAAAAATGATTCAATTCCCTCTGATTCTGGCAAAATTCCAACCCCACCAGCAAGTGAAAGTAACCAAAACGGGGCTCTGGCACATTTGTAAGTGCAAAGTCGAATTGCTTTTCATATGTGCAGACTTGTGGTGCACTTATATTAAAAGCAGTCGACTACTTCTACCCACCATGATTATCATGGCCTGTACCACGTGTACTTAGGGATAAGCAAAAATAAATAAATATATCTCAAAACATATACATGCATAGTTCGTTAAAAGGCACACGAAATATATAAGTATAAAGTTAAACTAAATATTTATACATACCAATTATGTAGTGACCTTTAATCAGGAACATTTTTTTCGTCATTAGATAAGGTTAAGCAAAAATATCTTTAACATCTGCGCTATATGCGATTATGAATTGCTTCAGTCCATGGCTACATTACTAAGGGCAAGGCACTTTGAAACATTCCAAGACGTCGAAATTGCCTGTCGTGACTTTATCGACTCCAAACCACGAGAATGGTATCGTCAGCAAATTAAACCTAGCAAAAAGATGGCTGGCTGTTATTTAAAATGACGTTCTCTACTTCAATGAATGAATATTTTTGTTTATATATTATTTTTAAATGTGCATTAAAATCTCTTATTTATGGGAATGAACTTTTGATACACAGCCTGTTATGATCCTGATACAATACTATGAATACTCGATCCTTCTTTATTATTATTTTTTAGTTTTGAAGAACATTTGTTGGTTGGAAGGTTTGAGAAAAATATACCTTCATCAACCACTAACTTATTTAATTTCCTACGTTTCAGCGATTCTCCAGGAGAGAGTGACAGCAAGTTACTGACACGTCAGGAATTAAATAAGTTATTGGTTGATGTAGCTATATTTTATTAATATAAATATATTTGACAAATAGAATATAATACACTATTGACGATTACATGTTAGAGAGAAAATTTAGGAAAAATCTTATTATATTGATATAAAATCATATTTAATATTTGCAAGATCTCTAAAACGATAGTAAAATAAAGCAAAAAAAAAAAATAACTAAAGGGAAAATTGAGAACATATGGTAAATATAGGGATGTATCCATAGATCCATGTATCCATCTATATGGATGTATGCATTTAATGTAGTAAAAATAGTTAGGAATATTAAATTTCCATTTTATTCTTCTTTACACAGATAGAGAAGAGATGGTTGAGAAGATGTTGAAGAAAGAAACAGGAATTTGAGGAATGGCCATTTTCTCGGGATCCTCCCTGGAAATTGGAGAAGTCAGGCAGCTCCGACAGAAAGAAGGGTCAAAAGATATTATGGGGTAAACATGATTGGTTAGGTTGATGGTCAGGTCTTGGGGGATTGAGGCCTGGAAGATGGTGATGATCGTGAGTCCCAGGAGTACATCGGGAATACAGAGGACGTTGTTCATAGAGATCATCAGCACAGGCAAGATGTTGGGTTCCAAATGGTCAAAGGCAGATGATGAAGCGCGTTCAGCAATCCATGTGTTCAACAGTTACAGTAAGCTCGAGATACTCAAGACAGAAGCAAAATATTCAGCTCCATTATGTTCAGAGATAAGAGAAATTCTGGAGTTACATTTGATAGACATGCAACAGAAAGAGGCTTAGTTCCAGGTCTTTCGTAGTAAAAGATCGTTCTTGGGTCCAATTTGATCATAGGTTAGGACATTTGTTGAGTTAAAGATACTCAGCGAAAGCAACAAGAGCTACAGATACTTCTAAGAAAAAGTAATTTCTTGGTTTCAATAAGATCAGAGCCAGGAGGATCATCGCGAGTTCCAACTTGAGATCAAGGCGTTCATCAAGATCATGAGTGTGGGAGCAGACTTCCAGGTATCAGGGAGGAATAGTGGCCATCAGAAAGGAAATGAGGTTGGCTAATAAGGGAGATGAATTTTGAAAAAAAAAAATGCCAATGCTTAAACAAAAAAATTTTGATAAAGAGCCAATGCTAAAAAAAGGAATTTTGAAAAATATTCCAATCACAAAATGAATAAAAAAATAAATGAATAAATAAATAAAAAATAATAATTTAAAAAGAATTTTGAATATAATGCCAATCTTTAAATAAAAGTAATAAAAGAAGCTCTACCACCCCCTAGTCCTAAGATAATAAGTAACCCCCCCCTTTCACATACCCCCACGCACTGTAAGCCTTATAGAAATAAAATGGGTGAATAATAAACCAACACACTACTCTGAAAAACATATCCAAAAAAAGGTTAGTAAGAAAAACTATTGCTAAAACACTAACCGAAATCAAAACGTAACCCAAACCTAAACACAACAAAAACAAAAAAAGCTGTCTGCAATTCATCTCCAGTATTAGTCGCACTCAATTAAAGGAACTTTGCTCAAATGTAACAATGACTTAGTGCCTGGTTACAATGTGTACCCCACAAATATATATTTTATAAATAAATTTATTCCTTTACATCAATCCGCAAATAGAAATAAAATTTCCTCTAAGTAAGGACAAAACATTAAAAACTATCATTTCGCATTAACATATTTTTGAAAATATTTAGATTAAAGAATTATTCTTTTGAAAATGACACATGAACACAGACCCACCCAGAAATCGAAAATTTTATTTTACAGATAAAAACTGGTTATAGTTGAGAATGCATAAAGTTTGAGGAAATTTGAAATTGAAAATACATTCTCATCTCTCAAACTTCAAAACAAAAGAAGACTTGGTATATTTACCTAAAGACAAATACATACAGGTCCAAATGAGAGGTAATAGGACCTATTTTTTGGCTAGACTTCAAGTGACAGCAAACTAACTCCAGGTGGGTTCAATGTAAGGGTATGTCAGCTATGTTCCTTAAGCTATGTCCTCCCATGTCTTAGTTCCACCCAGATTTTCCTTACAAGGCTGAAATGTTTTTTAAGGTTCCAAATATAATCTTGAGACCCTCTTCCCATACCATGTGCGTTGGTTCACCATAGCCAACCTTGTTGAGATTGGGAATAAATTCTGCACTTAGAATTTCAGCTGGAGCTATCCAGATACCAGTCCTACCATCGAGGCCCTCCTGACAAGACGCATGGTTCGCTCGCTCTGAAGCTTGTACATGGCCTCGTCACCCATTACAGTGACCAGCACTTGCTCTAGGTTCTTGAGTTGAAGATAGTCTACCTTATTCCAGCTACTAGACTCTGAAACGCTAGGGTTAAAGAGACTCATTAGCGGGGTTAGCTCGCGATAAGGGGGCTTGAACTGGAGGCTGTGCACCTCTCAAACACCCTAACCCTGACCCTCCGAAGCTGAAGTTCAAACAACTTAGCCTGACCATGCCACCAAACTCAAGTCTTCAAGCCAGATTATTACCAACCTACTAATATCTACAGGGAGTATTTCCCTTAATGACAGCTGCCTTCTCTATAAACTCTAAGAAGGAACCTTCCACAACCTCCCAGACCTTTCTATTATGTCACAAACAGCCCATTTCCATCATTAAGCATCATTGTAACTGTTACCACTTCTATGTCACTGTTACCCACGCCATTGATGAGATAAACACGGATCCCTCTCCCATCCTCAAGGATGTTCAGAGGCTTGCTAAGCTAGGCTTGCCTGCGATCGCCTGACTCTTCCTTTTCTGCTAAAGGAAGCTTGTCTTCCATGCCACAAAGAGAGGCTGAAACCTCCAACATTCTGCTTCTCCTAACTTCTAAACTGGCCTCCAACCACACGAGCCTGGCATGCTGATGTCACGGATCCACACATTCAGACTGGCAGTTGAAACGCATTAATAGTTAAAGATTCAATCCTATACATTTTTGTCATTGTCAATATCCCAGAACTGTCCTTCTGTCCTACCTTTTAGGATCTCAATCCGCCTACTTTCCTCCCATGGGACCCAGTGTACCTCCAGTTCTATGACTTTAGTCCCAGCCTCTTTCCCACCTACTTCCACAGCGCCCATTCCTCTACCTGTTTTCAATCTGGAGTGTTTGGGGCCCTAGTCTGGAAGCATTTACTATATTCATTTATTTATTTATTTCAATTCAAAGCGCTATGTCCCCTTAGGGACACTTGCTCTGTCATACATGTATGCCTTTACATTTGTCTATACATATTTATACAATAATTTTAGGTCGTAAAGAATATTCATGATATTAACAAGGAGAAAGAGAGATAGAGAGGGAAAAAACGAGAATAGATAACTGTGTACAAAAGAAAGAAAAATAATTTTACGCCTTTAAAATAGTTTCGAATTTTGATAACAGATGGCGCGCTAGTGCATCATATTATAAAATAAATGTCTGGAAATGATCGGTTTCTTAAAAATGTTTGTTGCTATATAATCCAAAATATATCTACATTACTAAACACTACATTAATATACATTTTATATAATTTACTTTATTCATCAACATACACTTTCTGTGAGCCTCTGGGAATTACATATGAAGCAAACGACAACAGTCCTTTTCCTCAAACGATGTAACTTTAGCTTCTATTTCCTTAGCCGCCCGTGCAATTGAAGATGTAAATGACATTCACAGACCATCTGCCGATTCTCATTACATTCCAAGATACAATATTCACAGAGCAAAATACATCCTGGGCTGAATCAACGTGCGTGGAGAGAACATTCACTGCATTCCTTGATTCTTCTCTGCAGCATGCATTCACCATGCCGCATAACTCCGCCTTTGCCTGTCCCAAGCCCGGATGAAAAAGGAGGAGGGGGAGCAGTAACAAGCTCGCTAAAAAACCTGGGCTCAGCTGGCCCGGTTGATAGTAAGGGCCTGTAAGTGCTCCTGATCCATGAATATAGGATGAGCAGCGTTTGTACTCCATATTAGGAGCGACTGCACATGGCGTCTGTTCCTCATATCAGAGGCGGCCATTTCTTTTGGAGCTAAGTCAGCCTGACACTGAGTAGTGCTCCCAGTCTTAATGACAAAGGCAGACGCATTCTACTTCACCTAGTCATGATGGTTGTCGAATCTCTTTTTCAAAAGTCTCAAGCTTTGCAAGCTTGACACCCTAATATGATTGAGGGGAGATAAGAAAGAAGAAGAAGACCATGCCGTATCAATAGTAATAGATGATGTGGTGCATGTCCTTACCAAGATCCTACAAGAGGCTTGGAGCGTATCGATAAAAAGTAAAAAAGAAAGACAACAGACCATCAAAATCCTGGTGGAATAAAGACCTAGCAAAACTCCGCAATGTAGTAGTTTCTTTAAGGTGCCTATCCCAGCGCAAGTCAACGCTCATTAGAAACTTCTTTAAAGATCTCTACAAAGCATGTCACAACAGGATGAGAGCAGAGACAAAAGAAAAACATCAATGATGGATAAACCTTTGTCAAGAAGGCTAATCAGCAGTTTGGAGCTCTGTACACAGATATATTTCCAAAGGACAGGGGACCTCCATTACTCAAACAGCTACATCGGCAGGTCTCAACGCCTCATCAGGGCGCAGCTTGAGGTCTCGTCGATTAATGCCGACTACCCATCCTTCCCGGACCTCGCGCGCCTTGGGTGCCACCGCCGCCCATCTGTCACCATCAGAAACGAGGACGGCGCGGTCTTCGATGGTCCTGAACTGCGGCGTAGGGCCAATGATATTTTCCAGCCTCGCTTTGCCCGCGCGGCTTGTGACCCGACTGCTGGCGCGGCCTTCATTGACGGGACTACCATTCCCCTTGACATCGATGAGGACGACCCCCTCCACAGGGAAGATATCACCTTGGCCGAGATTGCCGCCGCCATCTCCCATCTCCCTCGCGGAAGGGCCCCAGGCCGGGACGGTCTGCCCTGCGAGCTCCTAGTTACCTTTGTGGACTTCTTCGTGGGAGCCTTGTATCGTGTGTTTACGGCCTCCCACTTCCGCGGCGCCCTGACACCATCCACGCGGCGTAGCTCCATCTGTCTGGTTCCGAAGACCCGCGGCGGTCGCGGCTTCAGCGGCTATAGGCCCATTTCGCTGCTCACGGCCGACTACCGTGTCCCGGCGGGTATCCAACTTCGTCGCCTCAGACACCATCTACCAGCGCTGGTGCCGGAGTGCCAGACTTACGCCGTCCCCGGGAGGGCACCATCCTGGAATATCGCCTGGGTTACCGATACTGTTGAGGAAGCGACGGCTGGAGACCTGCTGCTGACCGTCGTCTGTGTAGACCTTGAGTCCGCCTTCGACTCCCTAGACCGGGGCTTCCTGTGGACGCTCTTGGAACCCTTGCGCCTTCCTACGGCCTTTATGAAATGGATTCGGCTCCTGAGGCGGATGCGACGATCAGGGCCAGAAACTTCCACACCACCACCTTCCACCTACTAAACGGCCTTAGGCAGAGCTGCGCCGTCAGTGCCCCACTCTTCAGCATCGCGACAGGGCCGCTGCTTCGTCGCATCGAGTCCTCCCTCGGCGTGGGCAATGTCATCGCTTACGCCGACGACATCACCCTCCTGATTCGCCGTGACGAGCAGTTTGTGCGGGTGGAGGCCGTTCTTCGGAACTTCCGTCGGGCTTCGGGCATAGCTGTGAACTTCGGGAAGAGTGCCGGCCTTTGGTGCGGTGCGTGGCGCGCTCGCGGTGACTCTCCCCTAGGTGTCTCCTGGTCGACATCTTCCATCAAAGTCCTGGGGACGGACATTGCCCCCTTCAGATCTGTCGCCCGCCTGGAACAGCATCTTTTGGCCCTGCTTGATTCTGCCTGCAGGAAGTGGACGCCTTCAACGCGCGGCCTCTCTCTTGTCGGTCGAGCCAAAGCCGCCAATACCCTGGTACTCTCAACCACCCAATACCACCTTCATGGGTACTTGCCCGGAGAGGCTACCATCACCAAGCTACAGGCCCGCTTGCGAAGGTTTATCTTGGACCCTGACCTCACTGCTTGGCTTCCCGCAGACATCATATCGAGGCCTGTTATCCTCGGGGGTCTCGGGCTTCTGGACATAGGCGCCCAACTCCATTTGGCCTGCCTCAAGGGCGTTCAGGCTGCGTTACGTGGGGTATAGAATGGTTTCTCCTGGCTGGTGTTGGGTGGTGTCTGGCTCCGTCCCCCTCCCGACGGTACTCCGATCTGGCCCCGTCGCCTACGGCTACTGAGGCTCTGGGAAGAGGCCTCCTGTTCCCACCTTCCAGCTATTGGAGCTCCCCATGGAGGCTGCCGGTTCCTTCCCCCTCCCAACCCCCTGGGCCCTGCGCGCTGGTCCGAGGTCCGTGTCGCGGACCTGATGGATGCCTTCGACATCCGCCCTACTCGCTCCTCTCTCGCGGACGCCGCTGCCCCTTTTGCCTTCTGCCGGAGGACGTTAGAGGAGAACCTCCTCCAGGGCTGCCTGCCTGGCTGAGGCTGTGGTCCTGCGCGAGACGAAAACGCCCTTCTCGAGGCTCACCACCCGCCCGGCCCGTCGCGCCTCGCGGCACAGCCGATCACCAGGCTTCTTTCCAGATGGACATCTGCGGTTGACGCGCCGGCCAGTCTCGACTGGACTTCACTGCGGCGCTGCGCCTTCTCGGGCCACGACGCTGACATTGCGCTTAGGTTGGCCCTCCATGCCCTTCCCCACCCGAACCATCCGGCCTCGACCAGTTCATCATTGCCAGGCCTGCGGTTCCGTAGATCGCTCCCTTGACCTTCGCTACTGGAGCTGCAGTCGTATCAGGCCCCTCATCATCGAAGCCTTCAGTGTTCTCGGGCGACCCCCTGACTTGCGGGCCTGGAATTTTGGGCCTGGACTCAAAGATGACGACCTGGCCATCCTGGCGTCGGCCAAATCCATCATCTACCGGTACTTCGTACAGGTTGGGCTGACCGGTGGAGCAGAGGACCCGCTCATCGCCTGGGAAAGAGAGCTTACTCGCTGGGGCACACCCCCGCATGATCATATGTATATTAGTTTATTTATTTCCATTTTTAATGTAAATTATTGACAAGTAGTCAATAAAATTTGTTTCAAATGTCAATTGTCACGGACACACACACACAAAGACATCGTATTTTTTATGATGAGATTATATAGGAAACGAGGTGTATAAATATATCCATTATGATGTCAAATGATAGAGAGATAACATGGAAGTGTAAATATTTTTGAAATCAAATTATTGTGATTGTAATTCAAAGGAGAGTTATATAGAAAATAGGATTTTTGGTTTTCTACCTACTTTAGGCAATGAAAAACACTCTATATTTATACATGTAATTCCACTGTCCTCTAAGCTTATGACCATAGTTTTATCAAATATCATAACTAAGATTCCACCCTTCAGTGTTACATATATAAGCAGGATCGTGCAATACAGTATTAGTATGTATACAATGATAGTAATACAGTAATATTACAATATATAGAGATTTAAAAAGCGGTCTCTGGTGGATTAAATTGGCGAAATTAGTGGAAGGGTTCACCACTGAAGAGCCAAGCCCTCACTATATTTTTCATGTCATTAAGGAGAGTATAAAATTTGTTTTATTTGTAAGATAAAAATTCGTGTTTGATTGTTTTATTTAAAAAGATTCTTCACTTGCCTGTGCAACTGCATTCGCTTTATCTATATATATATATATATAAAATTGAATGTCTGTCTGTGTGTACTCTATAGATTCAAAAACCATACATCCAATCGCCGTGAAATTTTGGGATATTATTTGGTATATCACCGGGAAGGTTTTTGAAAAATATTTTCTTGAATATCTTGAATATCCTTAGAGTTATTTGCAGTTTTGTAGATTTAACTCGCAAGCAGCGCCACCATTGCGACGATGATAACAAGTTTTTCATCTATAAGTTTTATTATCACTGAGTTTATTATCTTAAAGATTATTATTCAAAAGTAAGATTATCTCAGGATGTCACGGCAATTTATTTGAGACAAGAATAATGATACAATTCCAAGGCGAAGATACTATTCCTTTAACTTCCAATTACTGAGGGAACCAATTAATATTGATTTTATTCAAATTATCGAGTATTTTTCAAGGGACCGGGAAAAAATGTTCACTAGATAAAACTATGATTTTCTAATGTAGAAAATTAGGAAAGACAAAATTCAGGATGACACGGCACACAGGGACCGGGAAAAAATGTTCACTTTACCGAGAGATTCAAATTTACGAGTTTCAAATTATCAAATATATCTTTTTTTTTTATATAAGTTTATAGAGAATTGTTTTAACAAATGTTCGTTAGACAAACCTTTACTCGGGTAAAACCTGGGCGAAGTCGGGAACATCCGCTAGCAGATATATAAATTTACTTATTTTGATTAAAACATATTTATCTAAAACAGCTTCTCAAACAGGTTGCACGCCTATTCTCTTTTAGAATATTTTAATAAAAAGGCAATCTATGAACGATGAGGCGATATATTTCGAACTATATTTTGCTCTGTGTTGTGCATGTGAGTTGTACAATTTATATCACAAATATATATGTTATATAAGACAATTTATATTTGAAATTGGTTGCAAATATAAAGTATGCGAAAATCTTAGAACCTATCTGCTATACAGACGAATAGAATAATATACGACGAGTAACATTCATTATTAAATATAATATCAATTTTATTTCGTGTGTGTTCTAATTTAATGGTAAGAGAATAAGTGACGTCATGATGACGCAAGAATTAGCATGCGCAGTAGAGTTGAGACTTCCGGGAAAGAAGGATCATCGAGGAAATAAGGGGGCCAGAATGACCGCGTGATACGTGAACTGACCAGTGGTCATCTCCCGGACAACAAGAAAGTCCCTCTACTGCTCCCCCAGCCCGGTCCAGCAAGATGGGTCCCTACAATCTGATGGAGGTCTAAAGGCGACTGGGTCCGAGCAGCATGTTCCACGACACACCAGACTTCCACCGTCCCTTCACTGTTAGCCAACCACGTCCACCGACACTAGCTCGGAGATCCAAGCATGTGGAGTCCACGACATCAGACCCGAAGGCGCTATCCGAGCAGCTAGAATGTTCCATGTCACTCAAGACTTCCATCATCCTTCACCGTTAGCCAACCACGTCCAACGACACCAGCTCGGAGTTTCCAGAACGGCTCAATATAGCGACGGATGTTCGCAGTGGCAGTTCCATGAACGGCGTTCAATCAACACGAACACCTCACAAGACCTCCACTGTCCCTCACTGATAGCCAGCCACTGACACCAGCACGAGACGTCGAGCCTCCAGCAAGATGGCCGTTACTTGACCATCATCAAGCGCCCACCTCTATGAGGAATTTGGGATTATACTGTCCCTCCATTGTGCCAGCAAGTGACATCGCCTGTGCGAGTTTGGAACCTCCAGACCTTTACAAGAATTACGTGCTTTTTAATTGAGCGAATGCCCCCATGCGTTATGAAAGATTTACAGATCCTTCCTCGACAATAACCGTTCCTCCCTCAGCCTCCTTCCACCGACCTCCACTCTAGCGAGCCATTGCCCCAACAACACGATCTATTCCCCAACATGGCGCGTTCAAGAGTACCTTCCATTCCTCCAGCCTCCCTCCACCATCCCCCTCTCAGCCTTCCTCCACCGTCCCCCACTCTAGCGAGCCATTGCCCCAACAACACGATCTATTCCCCAACATGGCGCGTTCAAGAGTACCTTCCATTCATCCAGTCTACTCCCACCATCCCCCATTCTAGCGAGCCATAGCCCCCAACAACATTCCCTAGCCTCTACCTAGCACGTACAACTCAAATCAAAGACTTCAAAACAATAAAGAATATAAATCCCCTACACCGCCTCCTTCAAGTCTAGATATTTCTGTTCCAGACAACTACATCATTAATAATGTCCAACTCCCAACATCAGACATCCAATCACCACAACCAAATATCTAACTTTTAATAGCTCACAATTGCCCATTTCCCCAAAAAATCTCTCAACACAATATACGGAATTTTGAATATCTCTGGGAATTACACTAATTACGGGCATATACTCTTTTTCATCAATGACTAATCAACACACGAAATCAGTTCGAAGCACCTGAATAAAAAAAAGTTTTCTAATTGATAACAAGGCCATTAAAACATCAATAATCCAGACACAACATCTAACATTGTCGATAAGGCACAATTTGGATTATAGATTATAAAACAAGGTAATAATGCCAAATCTAAATAAATAACAACGCTGTTACCGAAACGTCACACACTATTTATATATTTGGATTTGGTCTTATTACCATGTTTTAACTAACATTGTCTTCAGCACATCTCTAACCCCAACATGAACAAATTTGTTAATGCATCCATCTAAACTGTAGCTTTTTTCCTCGACATTGTTTATTATCAGCAAGGATGATAATAATTACATACAGTAAAACCCCTCTATAGTGAAATCCAATGGGACAGAACTCTTGCTTCACTATAGCCACGGTTTGGCCTTGTTTTCTTTTACTTTTCTAAATTTTTAGACCGTATAATTAAAAAACAGCCATACACACTGGAAAAGGCAGCCACTTAATAATGGTCACTTTGTTTTTATTCCCTAAATTGGCCTATTTCTTTACAGTAATGCTGAATTTCAAAAGTAGTCATTTGATAATATTTTCTTCTTATCATTAGCATACATGTTTATATATATAAACCTCTATGTATAATTTAAAAATTAAGCCAAATTCCCTAGGCAAAACTTTATTAAATATATATTTAAAAGGTATAAGAGTATTTTAGAACATCTTTCTCAAATAATATAATACTAAATTTATTGGGAAAAAGGCCTCTAATACCTTGTTGTTTGAAAGTGAAAAGTAAAATTTGAAAATCAGAATTGTCTTAAAATATCGTTATTTCCATCAAAGGAAAAAGCTCGGTGTATTCTGAATCAATTGAGGACGAAACAAAAGTATCCAATTCAGAAAAATCGGACACGAAACATGTTGATACGATAGCGCGATCGGTAAAATTGCGAATAAAAAACGCCAATTTACAAACACAAAATCGGTGGTAAAACGGCTGGCCTGGGGGAATATCCGCGAACCCTGAATGAGTCATATACGTAACAAGACTTCTGTTCTAAAAATAGAAATGTAGTGGTAGTTTTTGAGAATTTATAAGTCGATTTTTTTTGTGGCCCTTGAGACGCGGGGCGCTTTTTTTTTCTTCCTTCAATTCCAGTTCCCACATATTCTTCTGAAGTATAGATTAAGTTTTGTTATTAACCTGTTATTCAAACCACTTCTGGGTTTAAAATTATTTGGAATTATTTTTTAGCCTAGGTTAAACTTGATATAGAACGCTTCTAAAAGTGCATGCTGCCACTGTTTTTTTAGAACGCCAATTCTTTGTTTCTTTTCTTTATTTTGGAAGCCATTTGTATTTTTTTTTCTATTTAAAAATTTCAGAATGCAAAGATATTCTATTAAATAAAAGTATAACGTGTAAAAATTTATACAACATACAGCAAAAATAGAATGTAAATCAAAACAAACAATGCCGCTAATTTTTTGTTTTGAAATCGCGATCAATGAACTGAAACATGATCAAAATTTTGTTGTTTTAATTTTTTTTAGTCACAATTTTATGTTCGTTATAAGCCTAGTATTTTAAATAGATTTTTATCATTTTGGGACCGAAAATAGGTTCGTTATAGGGGTAGTTCGTTATTTAAAAATCGCAAAATTCGTTATAACGATGGTATTTTCAATGGAATGGAATTGGGAATCGGCGTGGGTTCGTTATAGGGGAAGGTTCGCTATATCCAGGGTTCGTATTAGCGGGGTTTTACTGTATAATGTGTTTTAAATGCTTCCCTTCATTTATATCACAGAACAGGGTGTCGGTGGAAGGCTGGTCTATAACAGGGGTCGGCAAACTGCGGCTCTTTGGATGTGAAGCTCTTTATATAGTTCCATATGTAAATATTATTTATGTGAGTACTGTTCATTGTTGGCAGGAAAAAAATGTGCGCCCTTTTAAAACTTTAAAATTTAGTAAATTGTAATTTTTGACTCTTCCGACTCAAAAGTTTGCTGACCCCTGGTCTAAACCGTTGGTTTTTAAACGCTACCACCCAGGATTGAATCCCGCATTGGGCACTTTTTTCTGATTAAAAAAAGATATAAAAATGCTCCAATGGCTCCCTATTTTTGCAAAAGTCCAATCCCACCAGCGAGTGCAAGTAACCAAAACGGGGCTCTGGAACATTTGTAAGAGCAAAGTCTAACTGCTTTTCACATGTATAGACATGTAGTACCCTTACAGTAAAAGCAATCGCCAACTTCTACCCACCATGATTATCATGGCCTATACCACGTGTACTAGGGATAAGCAAATATCACAAAACTTATACATACATAGAGCTTATTATAAGGCACATGAAATATATAAGTATAAAGTAAACTTAAATATTTATACATACCAATCATGTAGTGAACTTTAATCAGGAACCTTTTTTCGTCATTATATAAGGTTAAGCAAAAATTCCTTTAACATCTGTGAAATATGCAAAGTGGATGCGTTATTTGATACGTCTACTTTGCATATATAGACTTTTATTTATTACCAAACACACGCTATATCCTATTTGGATATTTGAGTGTAAATGCTTTAACTATTTTATGTACATAGTTTTAAAATATATATATGGTTATTTAAACCAACAACTCCATATTGTATAATACTTATAACAAGATTTTCATGTTGTATAATAGAAACACATCTGTAAATGATCATACGCATTATTGACATGTTTCATTATATCATCATATGTAATGTACTTTGTACAAACTGAGGATAAATGAATAAAACTCTGTAATAGATTAAGAGTTGAGCTAAAGCAAAAAGTTGAGATGGGAGTCCCACAACAATAGGAAACCTGTAAATAAATCCTGCGGCACTTTTGTCCGCCTGACACACCAATATCTCAGCCTCGGCCCATAATACAGTTTTCTGGCTTCCTTGAGCCAGATTTCACCGAAGCTGAAATACTCCGGGCCATCAAATATTGTGGATTGTAAAAATCTCCAGTACCTGACCGACTTGGACCTAAATGTCTTTAATTAGGATGTTCTCTCCTACATAAATTACTTGCAGAAACTTTTACCAAGTGCTTAAGATCCGGTCATTTTCATTCTCCCTGGAAAATAAGTCTTTAAATCCCCGTATTCAAACCAGATAGCACAGCTGGGAATCCCCTAGACCAGGGGTCGGCATACTACGGCTCGCGAGCCACATGCGGCTATTTGGATGTGAAGCACGTGTAGTACTCGCATAAATAAAACTTTATTAATGCGAGTACTATTTATTGTTGGCAAGAAAAAATGTTGTGGCTCTTTAAAACTTTGAGTAAACAAGGAATATAAATATATCCATGATGATTTTTGAAACGAATAACAGGAGTCTAACATGGAAATTTGCATATTTCTGAATTTATAGGAATTTGTTTGGAATTTAAAGGTGGGTGAGATAGAAAACAGAAATTTTGGGTTTCTACCTACTTCAGACAATATATAATAATTTATATTTATACATGTAAATCTACTGTCCTCTAAGCTTATGTCCATAGTTTGCTTAAATACCATTTCTAACATTCCATCCTTCAGTATAACATATATAAGCAGTATCGTCTTATACAGTATTAGAGCTTTAAAAAGCGGTTACTGGTGGATAAAATTGACGAAACTGGTGGAAGGGTTCACCATTGATGAGCCAGGCCCTCGCCCTATTTTTAATGGCGTTAAGGAGAGTAGATATTTTGTTTTGTTTGTAAAATAAAAATTCGTGTTTGATTGGTTTTATTTTAAAATATTCTTAATTTGCCTGTGCAACGTCTATTCGCTTTATAGATTTATAAATATACTAACTCCGCCTAAATACTAATACCACCTTTGCCGGTCACAAATATATATGTGGATATAAGACAATTTATATTTTAATTTAGTTACAAATATAAACTATGATAATGTCAGAACCTAGCTGCTATATATACCAATAGAATAAAATGTGATGTGTAACATTCACTATTAAATACATGATTAATTTTATTTCGTGTGTGTTCTAAATTGATGTTAGAAGTGACGTCATGACGACGCAAGAATGATCAAGCGCAGTAGAGTTGAGACTTCCGGGAAAGAAGGATCATCGAGGAAATAAGGGGGCCAGAATGACCGCGTGATACGTGAACTGACCAGCGGTCATCTACCGGACAACAAGAAAGTCCCTCTACTGCTCCCCCAGCATGATGGGTCCCTACAATCTGAAGGAGGTCCAAAGGCGAATGGGTCTGAGCAGCATGTTCCACGACACACCAGACTTCCACTGTCCTTTCACCGTTACCCAACCACGTCCACCGACACCAGCTCTGAGATCCAAGCATGTGAAGTCCACGACATCAGACCCGAAGGCGCATTTCGAGCAGCTAGAATGTTCCTTGTCACTCAAGACTTCCACAATCCTTCACCGTTAGCCAACCACGTCCACTAACACCAGCTCGGAGTTTCCAGAACGGCTCAATATAGTGACATATGTTCACGGAGGCAGTTCAAGAACGGCGCTCAATCAACACGAACATCTCACAAGACCTCCACTGTCCCTCACTGATAGCCAGCCACTGACACCAGCACGAGACGTCGAGCCTCCAGCAAGATGGCCGTTACTTCACCTACAATCAAGCGCCCACCTCTATGAGATATTCGGGATTTTACTTTTCATCCATTGTGCCAGCCAGTGACATCGCCTGTGCAAGTTTGGAACCTCCAGACCTCAACAAGAATTACGTGCTTTTTATTTGAACGAATGCCCCCAAGCGTTATGAAAGACTTACAGATCCTTACTGAACAATAACCATCCCCCACTCAGCCTCCCTCCACCGTCCTCCACTCTAGCGAGCCATTGCCCCAACAACACTATTTTCCAAGATGGCGCGTTCAAGAGTACCTTCCATTCATCCAGCCTCCCTCCACCGTCCCCCACTCTAGCGAGCCATTGCCCCAACAACACTTTTTTTCCAAGATGGCGCGTTCAAGAGTGGCTTCCAATTCTCCAGCCTCCCTCCACCGTCCCCCACTCAGCCTCCCTCCACCGTCCCCCACTCTAGCGAGCCATTGCCCCAACAACACTTTTTCCAAGATGGCGCGTTCAAGAGTGGCTTCCAATTCTCCCGCCTCCCTCCACCGTCCCCCACTCAGCCTCCCTCCACCGTCCCCCACTCTAGCGAGCCATTGCCCCAACAACACTATTTTCCAAGATGGCGCGTTCAAGAGTGGCTTCCAATTCTCCAGCCTCCCTCTACCGTCCCCCACTCAGCCTCCCTCCACCGTCCCCCACTCTAGCGAACCATTGCCCCAACAACACTATTTTCCAAGATGGCGCGTTCAAGAGTGGCTTCCATTTCTCCAGCCTCTCTCCACCGTCTCCCACTCAGCCTCCCTCCACCGTCCCCCACTCTAGCGAGCCATTGCCCCAACAACCCTTTTTCCCAACATGACGCGTTCAAGAGTGGCTTCCATTCATCCAGCCAATCTCCACCGTCCCCCACTCTAGCGAGCAATTGCCCCAACAAGATTCCCTAACCCCCAACATGGCGCGTAGACGAGTGCATTCAAACTCTCCAGAATACCTCCACCGTCCCCCACTCTAGTGAGCCATAGCCTCCCAA
Organism: Cordylochernes scorpioides; assembly: GCA_030710605.1. Lineage (NCBI taxonomy): Eukaryota > Metazoa > Arthropoda > Arachnida > Pseudoscorpiones > Chernetidae > Cordylochernes > Cordylochernes scorpioides. Next base: position 86,671,899 of record CP092865.1, read on the forward strand.
CAACATTCTCTAGCTACTACCTAGCATGTACAACTCAAAACAAAGCCTTCAAAACAATAAAGAATATCTAAATACCCTACACCGCCTCCTTCAAGTAGAGATATTTCTGTTCCAACCCCCAGACATCATTCATAATGTTCAAGTCCCAACATCAGACACTCAATCACCACAACCAAATCTCTCACTTTTAATAGCTCACAAATGCCCATTATTCCCAAATATGCTCTCAACACAATTTAAGGAATTTTGAATATCTCAGGGAATTTCAGTAATTACGTGCATATATACTTTTGTTGGGGCCGAGAGACTTTCTTCCAGCCTGCTGGGATGACAGACCATGGCAAACATACAAGCGGGGCCTGGAGATGACCACCGGTGTGTGGCGCGGCAGATCGGCGGAACCCAATCAGAACCCAATGGACATTCTAGGATGTTGTCCTTTTGTCTTCCTTTATCAACTTCCTATAAAAATGTAGGTAATGGGTAATACCAATAAAAACTAACTTTGTAATACTTTTCTGGGCCATCTCTGGACTAATAAATCGACACACCACACTATCTTTTATTACCAGAAGTTATTAACGAAATCATTTCGAATCATTCCAGACCTGAACCAAAAAAAAAAGTTATCTAATTCATGACATGGCCATCAAAAAATCAATAATCCAGACGAAATAATTAACTTTGTCTTCAACACATCTCTGACTCCAACATCACAAAATTGTTAATACATTGATCCTATCCGCAGCTTTCTTCCTCGATATTGTTTATCATCTGCAAGGATGATAATAATTACATATATTGTGTTCTAAATGGTTCCCTTCATTTATATCACAGAACAGTGGGTCGGTGTAAGGATGGTCTAAACCGTTGGTTTTTCGATCGCTACGATCCAGGATCAAATCCCGCATTGGGCACTCTTTTCTGGTAAAAAAAAAATGCTTCAATGACCACTGATTCTTACAAAATTCCAATCCCACCAGCGAATGCAAGTAATCAAACGGAGCTCTGGTACATTTGTTAGTGCAAAGTCGAACTGCTTTTCACATGTGTGGACATGTGGTGCACTTATAGTAAAAGCAGTCGCCTACTTCTATCCACCATGATTATCATGGCCTGTATACCATTTGTATACTAGGGATAAGAAAAAAATATTTATATAAATTTATATATCACAAAACATATACATGCATAGTTCGTTATAAGACACACGAAATATACAACTATAAAGTAAAACTAAATATTTATACATACCAATTATGTAGTGACCTTTAATCAGGAACATTTTTTCGTCATTAGATAAAGTTGAGCAAAAGTTTCTTTAACATCTGCGAAATATGCAAAGCAGATACGCTATTTGATACGTCTACTTTGCATATTTACGTTTTATTTATTTATTACCAAACACACGCTATATCGTATGTGGATATTTGCGTGTAAATGTTTTAAATAATTTATGTACATAGTTTTAAAATATATTTATGGTAATTTAAACCAACAACTCCATATTGTATAATACTTATAACAAGATTTTCATGTTGTATAATAGAAACACATCTGTAAATGATTATAAGCATTATTGACATGTGTCATTATATCATCATATGTAATGTACTTTGTACAAACTGATGATAAATGAATGAAACTCTATAATAGATTAAGAGTTGGGCTAAATCAAAAAGTTGAGATGGAAGTCCCACAACAAAGTCTAAAGATGGAAACTGCCACGGCGCCAGTATACAATTTCGCCATCCGATCTACGCTCATGTTGCATCTGCTGAAATGCAATACTTCCTCTCTCGGCAAAGATATATAAGACCTCCGCCCTAGCCAAAAATATAGTCACTTCACCATCAGCGAGAGCCCTCGTCGGTTGTTACCAAGGTCCATCTCATCCACCATGTAGACCAGTAAGAACTCTTCAACCTCCATCTTTCGATCCTAGCTCGACTCCTATCTGTTCACGGAACTATCCTAGTGCAACTGTGTCTTCGTTTTTTGTGTATGGACATTCCCAAGTTTTCCACTCTGCCTCGACCACGACTGCCTGTACTCTGTGAGAACTGTTAAAGGTCTCCCAAGGTGCAGAGAGGTACTGGAAAACTCTCCACGCCCTGACTGTCCCTCTCGATTACTACAGGTTTGCCCCTCTCGGTTACCACAAACACGAGAGACCCTCGGTTACCACAGTATAGCGAGAGTCGACAGGATTTCACACCATAGATAAAGTCGACTAGATACCTCATCACAGTTTTAGTCGACTGGATACCTCATCACATATATATACAAATTTTTCTAGTAGAGAGTGAAAGTTATTTAAATTTACATTTTAGAACAATAATTATACAAGAAATAAAGTTAATTTACACATATATTATCAAAAATGTTTGATATATTAGAATTATAACCAGTAAATTAATGGTATAAATATTGATTATAATCAAAATTCTAATTTTAATTCATTAATGTAATTTAGGTCCACAGTAGTTGAGATAGAGTCTCTAGAATTTGTTAAATTTTCTACATTCTTCTTTACTGGAAACCATTTGGTTTAAACTGGAACATTTGATATTGTACTCTCAAATCGCAACAAGTGGGTACCGTATTAAAATATGATCAGGGTTGTGATCTTCTTGGTCACAAGCAGATTGAAGAATCAATTCTACCAATTCTGTATAAGTATGTGTTAAAGTCGCCATGCCCCGTAAAAAAATGGTACAGTTAAACCTGTGTATAGCGTCCCCTCTAAATAGCGCCCCCTCTGAATAGCGCCTTCCTCTCTTGGCGTCCGATTTTAAACATTAAAATGTAAACATTTTACATTAAAAGTGACCTGTCTATAGAACCCCCTCTCTATAGCACCCTATTTTGGTGAGTCCCAAGAGACTAGACTTTACAACGTTAGGTTAAAGAGACTCATGAGCGGGGCCAGCTGTGTGAAGAGGGCAAACTACAGTATACATAGACACATTGGTCAAATGTTTCATAATTCTGCTTGGCTTCAAGGTCAGTCAGGTCTTGTTTTGTGTTCTTTATTTCCTAGATGATGGGGGACTCACTAAAGAAACATATTTGAGGTTAATTGACAGAATGTAACGAAGTCACATGGGATCTGTCAATGGCCTTAGAGCGTTTTTCCTTTGGCTTACTGGGGCTATCAACTTGCTTCCAATGTTAAGCATTAGGTAATTGATACCCAGCTTGTTAATCTTCATTTTTCTCAGTAGCTTCCATCAGTTCTTTCCAATTTGGATGAGAGTTTTTTTATTGAGCGAAATTCGCAATGACGCCTTTTTATCACTTGGAATATATTTATAATGTTCTGGGAATATCATTTTTGTCCACCTATAAATTGGCCGTGATATCAATTTTATGGACGTAGATTTTCACTCAGGATTCGATGGCTCTTGACAAGGACTTTCTACAATATTTAAAAAGGTTGTAAATCTCTATTCCTCCTATTTTAAAATCAGTTTTCTCAGCCGTTTAATCGTTTAAGATTTACTTCAATCCCTCCAAGGTTTGGCTTGAGTATGGACCATAGCTCTTTGCATCTCGCGGGAGAGGATACCATAATTATTTCATTTCTCTAGTTGATGTTAGAATACTCTCACGGACGAACCGATACACAGTAATCTTTATTGAAGACACGAGATAACTAAGTGTGAACAAAATTTCCTCTGTCTCCTTTAAAAAATAGATGACTTGAGACATTAAAGACTTTTCACTTTCTTAAGTTATGTCCATGAGTGTATATGTTCAGATAATTGTGTGGTTAATGTACTGTTCAAACGTCCATATAGTGGAGACGCCTTTTGACATTGATTAAATTGTATTTATTGGAACCTGAGGAGAGCTAGTCACTGAAAGGTCGGGAATTAAATAAATCATTGGTTGATATAGCGCTAAATTTTCTTAATTAAAATATATCTGAGACAATAAGAATATAATACATTATTAACGATTACCCCACCGCCTTTGCTGGTCCCAAGCCCGGATGAAAAAGGAGGAGTAGGAGCAATAACAAGCTCACTAAAAAACCTGGGTTCAGCTGGCCCGGCTGATAGTACCCTGTGAGGGCTCCAGGGATACAGGATGAGCAGTGTTTGTTCTCCATGTTAAGAGCGGCTGCACATGGCATCTGTTCCTCATGTCAGAGGCGGCCATTTCTTTTGGAGCTAAGTCGGCCTGCCACTGAATAGTGCTCCCAGTCTAAATGACAAAGGCAGACGCATTCTACTTCACCCAAAGCAGACACCATCAAAAGTCTCAAGCTTTACAAGCTTGACACCCTAATATGAATGAGTGGAGATAAGAAAGAAGAAGACATGGTATAAAATTTAGGAAAAATCCTATGTTCCAAAATCACTTTATTAGGTATCGCTCAACAAGAGCAACCTAGTTTATGATAATTGAAACAATGAATAATAAGTGAAAGTTATTCACATATTAAATAAAGGTTAACGCGGGTTTAGATCCCGGTTCATGACTGTCGGGAATCGAGGGTGTTACCCACTCGTCCACCGACTTTTTTTTTATCCTAAAATAGAGATATAAAATCATATTTAAATTTCAAGATCTCCAAAACGATATTTACTATCGTAAAGCAAAAGAAATAAGAGAAAATTTCGAAGATACATGGTACACATATATGGATGGATGTATTTAATGTAGTAAAAATAGTTAGGAATATTAAATTTCTATTTTATTCTTCTTTACACTGATAGAGAAGAGATGGTTGAGTAGATGTTGAAGAAAGAAACAGGAATTTGAGGAATGGCCATTTTCTCGGGATCCTCCCTGGAAATTGGAGAAGTCAGGCAGCTCCGACAGAGAGAAGGGTCAGAAGATAATGTGGGGTCGACATGATTGTTTAGGTTGATGGTCAGGTCTTGGGGGATTGAGGCCTGGAAGATGGAGATGAGCAGGAGTCCCAGGAGTACATCGGGAATATAGATGGCGTTGGTTCAATATCTCAACAGCACAGGCAAGTTGTTGAGTTCTAAATGGTCAAAGGCAAATGATGAAGCGCCTTCAGCAATCCATGTGTTCAGCAGTTACAGTAAGCCCGAGATACTCAAGAACAGCAGCAAGAGATTCAGCTTCATTTTGTTCAGAGATAAGAAAAATTCTGGAGTTACATTTAATACACATGCAACAGGAAGAGGCTTAGTTCCAGGTCTTTCGTAGTAAAAGATCGTTCTTTGGTCCAATTTGATCATAATTTAAGATATTTCTTGATTTCAAGTTACTCAGAAACAACAGCAAGAGCTCCAGATACTTCTAAGAAAAAGTAAATTCTTGGCTTCAATGCGATCAGAGCCAGGAGGATCATGGCGAGTTCCAACTTGAGGTCAAGGCGTTCATCAAGATCATGATCGTGGGGGCAGACTGCCTGGTATCAGAGAGGAATAGTGGCCATCAGAAAGTAAATGAGGTTGGCTAATAAGGGAGATGAATTTTGAAAATAAAAGCCAATTCTAAAAAAATAATTTTGATGAAGAGCCAATGCTAAAAAAAGGAATTTTGAGAAAAAAAATCCAATTAAAAATAATTTATATAAATGCAAATAATAATATGAAAAAAAATTAATAAAATAACCAATCCAGTAAAAAAGACAACAACAACAGTAAAAAGAAGCTCTAACCCCCTGGTCCTAAGATAATAAGTAACCCCCCCTTTCACATACCCCCACATACTGTAAGCCTTATAGAAATAAAATGGGTGAGTAATAAACCAACACACTACTCTGAAAAACCTATCCAAAAAAAGGTTAGTAAGAAAAACTATTGCTAAAACACTAACCGAAATCAAAACGTAACCCAAACCTAACAAAAACAAAAAAATCTGTCTGCAATTCATCTCCAGTATCAGTCGCACTCAATTCGAGAAATTTGCTCAAATGTAACAATGAAATAGTGCCTGGTTACAATATACCCCACAAATTATATTTTATAAGAATAAATTTATTCCTTTTAATATAAAAATAAAAAAAATTCTAAATATAAAAGGACAAAACATACAACATTAAAAACTGGATCATTTAGCATTAACACATTTTTAGAGAAAATATTTACATTAAAACAATCTTTTGAAAATAAAACATAAACACAGACCTACACAGAAATCGAAAATTTTATTTTACAGATAAAAACAGGCTATAGTTGATAATGTATAAAGTTCGAGAAAAGTTGAAAATACAATATCTTCATATCTCTCAAACTTTAAAGCAAAAGAAGACTTGGTATATTTATCTTAAGATACATACATACAAGTCCAAATAAAAGGTAATAGGACCTATTTATTGGCTCGACTCCAGGTGGGTTCATTGTAAGGGCATGTCAGCTATGTTCCTTAAGCTATGTCCTCCCGTGTCTTAATTCCACCTAGATTTTCCCTACAAGGCTAAAATGTTTCTTTAAGATCCCATAGATTAATTGACCTCCTCTTCCCATACCATGTGCGTTGTTGACACTACCATAGTAAACCTTGTTGAGATAGAGATTAAATTCTGCACCGAAAATTTGTACTAGAGCAGGGGTCGGTAAACTCTTGAGCCGGTAGAGTCAAAAATTACAATTTATAAAATTTCAAAGTTTTTAAAGAGCCACACAGTTTTTTCTTGCCAACGATAAATAGTACTCGTATTAATAAAATTCACATATGGAACTATATATAGAGCCGCAGCTTCACATCCAAAGAGCCGCATGTGGCTGACGAGCCGCATTTTGACGACCTCTGGGTTAGAGTTATCCATATATCAGTCCTACCATCGATGCTCTCCCGACAAGACGCAGTGTTCGTTCGCTCTGCAGCTTGTACGTGGCCTCGTCACCCATTATAGTGGCCAGCACTTGCTTTAGGTTCTTGAGTTGAAGATAGTCTACCTTATACCAGCTACTAGACTCTGAATCGCTAGGGTTAAAGAGACTCATGAGCGGGACCCACTCATGATAAAGATGCTTGAACTGGAGGCTGCGAACTTCTCAAACACACTAAACATGACCCTCCGACACTGAAGTTCAAACAACTCAGCCTGACCATGTCACCAACACAAGTCTTTCCAGGCAGATATCTACCAAACAACCAATATCTACAGGGAGTATTTCCCTAAATGACAGCTACCTTCTCTATCACCTCTAAGAAGTAACCCTCTAAGGATCTCTCACACAGACCTTCCAACACTTCCTATAGTGTCACAAACAGCCCATTTCCACAATTAAGCATCATTTTAACCGTTTCCACTTCTCTCTCACTGTTACTCACGCCATTGTTGAAATCAGAACTGATCCCTCTCCCATCCTCAAGGATGCTCAGAGGCTTGCTAAGCTAGGCTTGCCTGCCATCGCCTGGCTCTTCCTCTACTCCTAAAGGAAGCGTGTCCTCCATGCCACCAAGAGAGCCTGAAACCTCCAACATTCTGTGCTCCCCCTAACTTCTAAACTGGCCTCCAACCACACGAGCTTGGCATGCTAATGTCACGGATCTACATATTCAGAATGGCAGTTGAAACGCACTAATAGTTAAAGATTCAATCCTCTACATTTCTGTCATTGTCAATATCCCAGAACAGTCCTTCTTCCCTACTTTTTAGAATCTCAATCCGCCCACTTTCCTCCCATGGGACCCAATGTATCTCCAGTTCTATGACTTTAGTTAAAGCTCTTTCAGATACCCCAGGCCCTTTTCCACCTACTTCCACAGCGCCCACTCCTCTACCTGGGTTCAATCTGGAGTGTTTGGGGCTCTTGTCTGGAAGCATTTACTATATTCATTTATTTATTTCAATTCAAAGCGCTCTGTCCCCTTAGGGACACTTTCGCTGTCATACATGTATGCCTTTACATTTGTTTATACATATTTACAATAATTTTAGGTCGTAAAGAACAGTCATATGATATTAACAAGGAGAAAGAGAGAGAGAGAGAAAAAACGAGAAGAGAGAACTGTGTACAAAAGAAAGAAATGTCTGGCAATGATCGGTTTCTTAAAAATGTTTGTTGTAATATATTCCAAAATATCTCTACATTACTATACAATACATTGATATACATTTTATATAATTTACTTTATTCATCAACATACGCTTTCTGTGAGCCTCTGTGAATTACATATGAAGCAAACGACAACAGTCCTTTTCCTCAAACGATGTAACTTTGGCTTCTATTTCCCTAGCCGCCTGTGCAATTGAAGATGCAAATGGAATTCACAGACCAACTACCGATTCTCACTACCTTCCAAGAAACAATATTCCCAGATAAAAATCATCCTAGGCTGAATCAACGTACGTGGAGAGAACATTCACTGCAATCCTCGATTCTTCTCGGCAGCATGCATTCTTGCATCTTCATGCCACATCAACAGGATGTAGATGATGTGGTGCATGTCCTTACCAAGATCCTACAAGAGGCTTGGACGTATCAATAAAAAGTAAAAAAAGAATGACAACAGACCATCAAAATCTTGGTGCCTATCCCAGCGCAAGTCAACGCTCATTCGAAACTTCTTCAAAGAGCTCTACAAAGCATGTCACAACAGGATGAGAGCAGAGACAAAAAGAACATCCATGATGGATAAACCTTTGTCAAGAAGGCTAATCATCAGCTTGGAGCTCTGTACACAGATATATTTCCAAATAACAAAGCATCCAAAGGGGACCTTCATTACTCAAACAGCTACATCGGCAGGTCTCAACGCCTCATGAGGTCTCGTCGATCAATGCTGTCTACCCATCCCTCCCGGACCTCGCGCGCCTTGTGCGCCACCGCCGCCCAGCTGTGACCATCAGAAACGAGGACGGCGCGGTCTTCGATGGTCCTGAAATGCGGCGTAGGGCCTATGATATTTTCAAGCCTCGCTTTGTTTAGGCGGCTCGTGACCCGACTGCTGGCGCGGCCTTCATTGAAGGGACTACCATCTCCCTTGACATCGATGAAGACGACCCCCTCCACAGGGAAGATATCACCTTGGCCGAGATTGCATCCGCCATCTTCCTTCTCCCTAGTGGAAGGGCCCCAGGCTGGGACGGTCTGCTCTGCGAGCTCCTAGTTGCTTTTGTGGACTTCTTCGCTGGAGCCTTGTGGCGTGTGTTTACGGCCTCCCACTTCCGTGGCGCTCTGCCACCATCCACGCGGCGTAGCTCCATCTGTCTGGTTCCGAAGACCCGCGGCGGTCGCGGCTTCAGCGGCTATAGGCCCATTTCGCTGCACTCGGCCGACTACCGTGTCCTGGCGGGTATCCTCTTTCGTCGCCTCAGACACCATCTACCAGCGCTGGTCCCGGAGTTCTAGACTTACGCCGTCCCCGGGAGGGCACCATCCTGGAATATCACCTGGGTTACCGATGCTGTTGAGGAGGCGAGGGCTGGAGGCCTGCCGCTGTCCGTTATCTGCGTTGACCTTGAGTCCACCTTCGACTTCCTGGAACGGGGCTTCCACTGGACGCTCCTGGAATCCCTGCGCCTTCCACCAGCCTTTATGAAATGGATACGGCTCCTGTACGCGGAGGCGGATGCGACGATCAGGGCCGGAGACTTCCACACCACCGCCTTCCACCTACTAAACGGCCTTAGGCAGGGCTGCGCCGTCAGTGCCCCACTCTTCAGCATCGCGACAGGGCCGCTGTTTCGTCGCCTCGAGTCCTCCCTCGGCGCGGGCAATGTCATCGCTTACGCCGACTTTGAGCGGGCGGAGGCCGTTCTTCGGGACTTCTGTCGGGCTTCGGGCATAGCTGTGAACTTCGGGAAGAGTGCCGGCCTTTGGTGCGGTGCGTGGCGCGCTCGCGGTGACTCTCCCATAGGTACCTCCTGGTCGACATCTTCCATCAAAGTCCTGGGGATGGACATTGCCCCCTTCAGATCTGACGCCCGCCAGGAACAGCATCTTCTGACCCTGCTGGATTCTGCCTGCAGGAAGTGGACGCCCTTCACGGGCGGCCTCTCTCTTGTCGGCCGAGCCAAAGCCGCCAATACCCTGGTACTCTTAACCACCCAGCACCACCTTCAAGGGTACCTGCCCTGAGAGGATACCATCACCAAGCTAAAGGCCTGCTTGCGAAGGTTTATCTGGGGCCCTGACCGCGCGGCTTGGCTTCCCGCAGACATCGTATCGAGGCCTGTTACCCTCGGGGGCCTCGGGCTTCTGGACATCGGCGCCCAACTCCATCTGGCCTGCCTCAAGGGCGTTCAGGCTGCGTTCCGTGGGGGAAAGAATGGTTTCTCCTGGCTGGTGTTGGGTGGCGTCTGGCTCCGTCCTCCTCCCGACGGTACTCCGCTCTGGCCAGCCGCCTATGGCTACTGAGGCACTGGGAGGAGGCCTCCAAGATCCTTGGCCTCGACCACCGGGCTGTTCTCACATACCAGCTATTGGAGCTCCCCATAATTGGTGGCTGCCGGTTCCTTCGCCCTCCCAACCTCCTGGCCCCTGCGCGCTGGTCCGGGGTCCGTGTCGCGGACCTGAGGGATGCCCCCGATATCCGCCCTACTCGCTCCTCTCTCGCGGACGCCGCTGCCCTTGTTGTTTTCTGCCGGAGGACGTTAAAGGAGAACCTCCGGGAGAGCACTAGGGCTGCCTGCCTGGCTGAGGCTGTGGTCCTGCGCGGGACGAACACGCCTATCTCGAGGCTCACAACCCACTCGGCCCGTCGCGCCCTGGAGCGTCCGCGCCTCGCGGCACAACCGATCACCAGGCTTCTCTCCAGATGGACATCTGTGGTTGACGCGCCGGCCAGGCTCGACTGGACTTCACTGCGGTTCTGCGCCTTCTCGAGCCACGACGCCGACATTGTGCTTAGGTTGGGCCTCCATGCCCTGCCCCACCCGAACCATCCGGCCTCGGCCAGTTCATCATGCCAGGCCTGCGGTTCCGTGGATCGCTCCCTTGACCATCGCTACTGGAGCTGCAGTCGTATCAGGCCCCTCATCATCGAAGCCTTCAGTATCCTCGGGCGACCCCCCGACTTGCGGGCCTGGAATTTTGGGCCTGGACTCAAAGATGACGACCTGGCCATCCTGGCGTCGGCCAAATCCATCATCTACCGGTACTTCGTACAGGTTGGGCTGACCGGTGGAGCAGAGGACCCGCTCATCGCCTGGGAAAGAGGGCTTACTCTCTGGGGCACACCCCCGCATGATCATATGTATATTAGTTTATTTATTTCCATTTTTAATGTAAAATATTGACAAGTAGTCAATAAAATTTGTTTCAATTGTCACGGACACACACAGACAAAGACATCGTATTTTTTATGATGAGATAATAAAGAAAACAAGGAATATAAATACAGTGGTACCTCGACATACGAGTTTAATTCGTTCCGCAACCTTGCTCGTATCTTGAATTACTCGTATCTCGAAGCAAATTTCCCATACGAAAAATTGAACTACCATTAATCCGTTCCAACCTCCAAAATGTTACTCCAGTTATTTCTGTTACGTGGTTTTAAATAATAAAAACGTATTTATAAATATCAAATATTTATTGCACAAAAACAAAAAAGAGAATGTAAAGAAATAAATTAGATATCCTCACTGATCTTTGCCTTTTTCGCTACATTTTTCTCGCTTTCACCTGTAGGCCGTTTAGAAAAATACATGTCCAAGGAGGTTTGTTTCTTCCTCCCTCTCAGAATGTTCCGGAAATGAGTTAGGCAAGTGTCATTAAAAAGGTCAGATACACGACCTGTTGCAACTTTTTCTGGGTGTTTTTTTTTTTCCACGAACTGTGAAACTCTCTCCCACATTCCTAAGATATCCTTTATCCTACTTGTAGAAATAACCTCCTCCTCTCACTCCTCAAAACCAATTTAACCATCGTAAGGCCCTTAGCCGGCGTTACACTCTTTATCGACTCCTTCCGTTTAAGCACAGAACATATCATGGACGTACTACGGCCATACTGCCTCGACAAGTCAACAACTCGAACACCTTGCTCATGTTTTTCTATAATTTCACGTTTTAATTCAATACTCATCATCTTTTTCTTAGCACTTGACTTTTTACAAACTTTCTTCCGATCCATGGTTATAAAAATAAATAAACTAAAACTGTAAATGTAAACGCAACACAAAACGCGAACACAAAACACAACTTATCACAGCGGAAGCACGCTGCTAACTGATCGTGATGGCGCGACTGCGTGTTACTACCGAACCGAACTCGTATCTCGAATTTCGCTCGTAACTAAAAGCAAAAAATCACTTGCTCGTTGGTTCGTATCTCGAAAAACTCGTATGTTGGGGCGCTCGTATGTCGAGGTACCACTGTATATTCATTATGATGTTAATTAACAGGAGTATAACATGGAAATTTAAATATTATGAATTTATAAGATTTTGTTTGTAATTAAAAGGAGGGTGATCTAGAAAACAGGATTTTTGGTTTATACCTACTTTATGCAATAAAAAATACTTTATATTTATACATGTAATACTACAGTCCTCTAAACTTATGTCCATAGTTTGCTTGAAGACCATTTCTAACATTCCACCCTTCAGTGTAGTATATAAAATATATAAAATTAGAGCTCTAAAAAAGCGGTTACTGGTGGATTCAATTGACGAAACTGGTGGAAGGGTTCAACACCTAAGAGCCAAGCCCTCGCCATATTTTTCATGGCATTAAGGAGAGTATAAAATTTGTTTCATTTGTAAGATGAAAATTCATGTTTGATGGTTTTATTTCTAAAAGAATCTTCACTTGCCTGTGCAACGTGTATTCGCTTTATAGATTTATACATTTACAACAACAACAAAAAGGCTTTTATTAGGGCCCGTTGCCCTGTATGGATTCGCCATACAACAACAAAGCAATACAGCAATTACTCTCCTTTTCCCCTTGTGCACGTGAGCCTTTGTGTGAAAAGGGATTTATTTAGACATCTGTTCTAAAACTTTCCTCACTACCTCTTTTGTGTATGAATCTATTTACAATTGATCTGTAGAAATTATAGAGTTCTATTGCTATATTTTTCTTTTCTTAAAGTTCTCAGCGACCTCAGTGGGTTGTTAAAATCTCCAGAAGGTGTCTTTAAGATTTTTTTCTCTTTCTTTACCTAAATATTTGCATTCTATGATATAGTGGGAGATTTCATCAGATATCATATTTCCACAAATCCTGCAGTGAATATTTTCCTTTTTGATAATGAGAATATGACTTTCTCTATCTTATAAATTTACTTATTTGATTAAAACATATTTATCCAAACCAGGTTTTCAAACAGGCTGAAAACTATTTTCTTTTTAAAATTTTGCAAAAATCGATCTATAAACGATAAAGCCATATATTTCGAAATATATTTAACTTCGTGTTGTTTGTGTGGGCTGTACAATTTATATCACAAATATATATATATTTGAATATATGACGATTTATATTTTGAATTTGGTTGCTAACATAAAAAATGAAAATCTTAGAACCTATCTGCACACAGACGAATAGAATAATATGTGATGTGTGAAATTCACTATTAAATACAAGATTAATTTTATTTCGTTTGTGTTCTAAATTAATGTTAGAAGAAGAAGCGACGTCATGACAACACAAGAATGATCATGCGCAGTAGAGTTGAGACTTCCGGGAAAGAAGGATCATCGAGGAAATAAAGGGGCCAGAATGACCGCGTGATACATGAACTGACCAGCGGTCATTTACCGGCAACAAGAAAGTCGCTCTACTGCTCCCCCAGCACGGTCCAGCAAGATACAGGGTCCATACAATCTGATGGAGGTCCAAAGGCGAATGGATCCGAGCAGCATGTTCCACGACACACCAGACTTCCACCGTCCCTTCACCGTTACCCAACCACGTCCACCGACACCGGCTCGGAGATCCAAGCATGTGGAGTCCACGACATCAGTCCTGAAGGCGCTAATCGAGCAGCTAGAATGTTCCACGATACACCAAACTTCCACAATCCCTCACCGTTAGCCAACCACGTCCAACGACATCAGCTCGGAGTTTCCAGAACGGCTCAATATAGCGACAGATGTTCGCGGAGGCAGTTCCACGAACGGCGCTCAATCAACACGAACATCTCACAAGACCTCCAATGTCCTTTACTGATAGCCAGCCACTGACACCAGCACGAGACGTCGAGCCTCCAGCAAGATGGCCGTTACCTGACCATCATCAAGCGCCCACCTCTATGAGGAATTTGGGATTATACTGTTCATCCATTGTGCCAGCAAGTGACATCGCCTGTGCGAGTTTGGAACCTCCAGACCTTAACAAGAATTACGTGCTTTTAAATTGAACGAATGCCCCCAAGCGTTATGAAAGACTTACAGATCCTTCGTCAACAATAACCGTTCCTCCCTTAGCCTACCTCCACCGTCCCCAACTCTAGCGAGCCATTTCCACAACAACACTATCTATCTCCCACCATGGCGCGTTCAAGAGTACCTTCCATTCATCCAGCCTCCCTCCACCGTTCCCAACTCAGCCTCCCTCCACCGTCCACCACTCTAGCGAGCCATTTCCCCAACAACACTATTTTTCAACATGGCGCGGTCAAGAGTGGCTTCCATTCATCCAGCCTCCCTCCACCGTCCCAACTCAGCCTCCCTCCACCGTCCACCACTCTAGCGAGCCATTTCCCCAACAACACTATTTTTCAACATGGCGCGGTCAAGAGTGGCTTCCATTCATCCAGCCTCCCTCCACCGTCCCCACTCAGCCTCCCTCCACCGTCCCCACTCAGCCTCCCTCCACCGTCCCATAGTCAGCTTACCTCCATCGTCCCTCACTCAGCATATCTCCACCTTCCCCCACTTTAGCGAGCCATTGCCCCAACAACGCTATCTATCTCCCAACATGGCGCGTTCAAAAGTACCTTCCATTCCTCCAGCCTCCCTCCACCGTCCCCCACTCTAGCGAGCCATTGCCCCAACAACACGATCTATTTCCCAACATGGCGCGTTCAAGAGTACCTTCCATTCATCCAGCCTACCTCAACCGTCCCCCAGTCAGCCTCCCTCCACCGTCCACTACTCTAGCGAGCAATTGCCCCAACAACATTCCCTAGCCCCCAACATGGCGCGTAGACGAGTGCATTTAAACTCTCCAGAATACCTCCACCGTCCCCCACTCTAGCGAGCCATAGCCCGCCCAACAACGTTCCCTATGTTGGGAGAATCTTAATAAATTACTCTCTATTAAAATACAAAACTTCTTTATTGAAGGCACAAATAACTAAGAATTTAAATTACTATGATAAATCTAAAAAAACTAAGAAACTCTTACGTCTTAACGTCTCCTCATATACTCTCTCCCACACTCACTCAAAGAAATACATATATTTATATACACACAACACCACAGAATAAATTAGATCACAGATTAATTAAATCACAGAATGAAAATGAATATTTTAAATAATAAACATCAACAAATCTCCCCTTCAAATTTTCAATTTTCATTTTTCAAAAATAACTCCACCACTTATGCAGTTCTTAAGCTTGACAGCATCCACAGTCTTGGTGAGATGGTCCGCTTTCATTTCTTCTGAAGGGATATGCAAAACTTCAATTTCTTCATCTTCCATGACTTTAATCCATTGCTCTCTATTATCTGAATTCAATGCTTCTTGGTAATCTTTCGGACATTCAATCTCATAAGTTCTATCAGAAACATTTTCCTAATTTTTCATTAGTCTTAATCTTTCAGATCTCCTCACTCCCCTTTTTATAAGTTCTTCTTCCTCGGTTTCTCTCAAACGAAGATCTCGTTCATTTCTCATTTCTCTCGTCATTCCTGGTTCTGGTCCTCTTCTACTTGGAGTAATTATTTCATCAGGAGGTATTTCTTCCATTTCATTCAAATCTACATCATTATCATCTTGAGGAATATGCTCATCATCGATGCTAAAGTTTTCTACCTGGTCTTCTCTATTATAAATATCACCACCAGAGTCTTCATTCCCGTGAGAAATCAAATTTTGGTCTTCTCTACTAAAAAAGAAAAGTTCATTTTCATCGAGATTTCTTCCACTATTATTCATTAAATAATATCCTAGTTTAGATTCATTAAAATTCAACATCTGATACTTCATGTATTTCATCTATTTCTGGTAAATATATTCTATATCCTTTTCTTATCATACTATATCCCATCATGATCCCTTTATGAGCTTTTGGTTCCATCTTCTTTCTCTTTTCTTTTCTTATATGAACATAAGCTAGGCTTCCGAACCTTTTTAAGTAAACAATGTTTGGTTTCCATCCCTTTTATATCTCGAAAGGAGTTGTATTAATTTCTCTAAATTTAATTCTGTTATTTATATGAACAGCTACCTTAACACTTTCGCTCCAAAATTTTATAGGTAATTTAGAATCAATTAGCATGGTTCTTGCTGACTCAACTATGGTTCTATTAAATCTTTCGGCTTTTCCATTACTTTCAGGAGTATAAGCAGTGGTGAATTCTTGTTTGATGCCTTCACTAGATAACCATCTCTTCAAATAATTTGAAACAAATTCTCCTCCATTATCATTTCGAATTCTCTTTAATTTCTTTCCAGTCTGTCTTTCCTCTTGTACAATCAAGTTTATTATGGAATCTACTGTTTGAGATTTATTAGCAATTGGTATAACGAAAGTAAAATTACTATAATCATCAACAATAGTAATGAAATACTTATATCCAAAAGAATCATTCAAAGGTCCAACTATGTTGGTATGCCATAGATCCAAAATATTTTCAGATTGTTTATATTGAATACTTTTGTAAGATTTTCTATGTATTTTTCCCAATATACACACACACAAGACTCGCAATTCCCTTTAATATTATGTAAATTTTTCAATCCGAATACCGTTGAATTATCATACATTTCTTTCAATTTCTGAAAATTTACATGAGCAAGTCTTTGATGCCATAGCATATCATCTACTTCTGCTTTTCTTGCTATTTCCATATTTAGGAGTCCCTCTACTTCAAATTTATCACCATTTCTTTTTGCTTCATATAAAATCTCACCATTTTGTCTATTACTTCAGCTTTATATTTACTAAATAATACATTAAAATCATGATCTATAATTTTTGGAACTGACAATAAATTTTCTCTTAAATTAGGTACATGCAAAACATTTTAAACTTTTATGAATCTTTCATTTATATTTGACTTCATTCTTATTGATCCAATTCCTGAAGATTTTATTATTGCACCTTTTTCAGCTGTCGCTATAATTCTTTCTTCTTCTTTATATTCTATAAATAGTTCTTTTTTACTATCCATATGGCTAGAGGCTCCTGAATCCATTGTCCATCTTATTTTTTCTTCCCCTTGATCTTCCTCCTCGTAATTTGCCTCGATTTTCTCCATCACACGAGTTGTAGCCTCATTATATCTACATTTAGGCCCATTATAGTTATGTTTTGCATGATTATTTCTTTTCTTTTTACAAATTGTTGACTTATGTCCAAATATTCCACAATTAAAACATTTGATCTTGTTTCTACACTCTTTAGAAATATGACCTATCTTTCCACAGTTATAACATTTAATATTAGGATTTCGTCTTCTTGTGTTCATATTTTTTTCTTTATCAGATTTGATAATTTTTACGTCAAAATCAAATTCCATTCTTAAACCTTCTGAAACGAAGCAAATCAATTCTCTATCTTTTATCTCATCTCCTGCTTGAATGCTTCTGCTCTTTATAATCATTGCTCTATTCAAGTAGTCATCAACCGTTTCATCTTCCTTCATTTTTAATTTTGATAATTCTATTTTATTTTTCATTTGCATATCTTCATTCCCAGCTGCCATTTCTTCCTTTATTAGATTCCATAATCTTTTGGCACTTCTTTCACTTGAATATTTTAAAATTTGAGTGTCATTCATTGTTCTGTTCATAACATTTCTTGCAATTGCATTGTCATCATCCCAGTCTTCCCAGATTTTCACTTTTTCATCATTTTTTTTGTCTGTTTCTTGAGGCTTTTCTATCTCTTTTCCTTCTATAATTCGTCTCCATAATTTCAATCCTCTTAGTTCGCTTTCAATTCTATTTGCCCAAATCAAGTAGTTATTATCCGATAATTTTTCTATTTGAGATAAGTTAATAAAATTTTGAATCTTTGATTTTTCTAAAAATTATTCAATTAAAATCTTGATTTGAATCAATTTAAATTCAACCGCTCTCTGCTACCAATTGTTGGGAGAATCTTAATAAATTACTCTCTATTAAAATACAAAACTTCTTTATTGAAGGCACAAATAACTAAGAATTTAAATTACTATGATAAATCTAAAAAAACTCTAAGAAACTCTTACGTCTTAACGTCTCCTCATATAATCTCTCCCACACTCACTCAAAGAAATACATATATTTATATTGTAACGTTTTATTTTTGCTTTAACTTTAAAAATTATCTTATTTTAAATCTTTATCTAATTTGTTTGTTTGTTTTAAATAAAGAGGCAAATTTACCATGTTGTTGTTTTTCTGTTTATTAATTGTTCTTCCTTTTTTAATGATGATAAAAGTTATTGATTACATATTAGAAATCAATGAAAAATTAATTACAAAATTAATTACAAAATTCAGAAACGTGTCATATCCCTCGGCTTGAAGGATTTATTTTCGCAAAATAAATGGTTTCAATTGTGACACATGAACTTTAACCAAGGAGGAATCATCTTTCAATAATTCACACGTAACACTAGATATTATTCTTGTTATTTGAAAAGGACCCTCATACTTTGGGGATGTTTTGACCATACTTGGATCATTACTAGCTATTTTACGAAGGACCAGATCACCAACTTTGAATGACGACTGCGGATGTTTTGCACCGTGTCGTGCTTTCCACTTTTCTCTATGCTTTGCGCTATTTTCTATTGCTTTCTTCCTTGCATTTTCTATGGTGAAATGTGGTGATTCAGAAAATTCTGGTATTGAACAATCACCAAAAAGTAGGAAATTTGGAGAAAACCCAGTGACATCATGGGGTGTGCTATTATAATCTTTCACAATTTTGGCAAGTAATGATGATCATTTTAGTCTTGGATTCTCTTGAAGGTTTGTTCTTAATTTGGTGAGTATAGTGTCATTCATCTTTTCACACAATCCATTACTCTGCGGATGATATGGCGTCGAATAGGTGTGTTGAACTTGATGCTCATTCAAAAACTTGTTAAATTCTTTTGATGTAAAATTCTTTCCGTTGTCGGTTAAAATACATTTGATTTGGGGAACAGTTTTGTTGATTTTGTCTAAACATTGAATTACTGCTTGAGAAGTGTTGGTGACAGTAGGGAAAGCCCAAACAAATCTTGTTAGGTGATGAATTATTACTTGAATGTATTTGTGCTTGGTTTCATTTGCTGCAGAGCCTAGCACAATAGTATCCATTGATATTAATTCCAGTGGTTTCAGATCAGAGTTTGGTGCAACATATTCTCCAATAAATGGTTTATGACTGCATTTAGTTATTTGACATATTTTACATGAGCGAACATAGTCTTTGATGCATCTGATAGCATTCGGCCACCAATAAAATGGTGTTATCAATCTTACTGTCTTGTTAATTGAGGGGTGAGAATGATTATCGTGGTATTCTTTGAGAATTTCTTCTTGGAATGATTCTGGAACAACTGTTTTTAGAACTCCATTATGTTTCACCATAATAAGATCTCGATGAATATGAGAGTTCTTTACAAAACTGAGATCCGCTTTTTGTTGGTGTAGTCGAAGAGTGGGGATTGATATATGAAATGACACTGGTGATCTTGACAATGCATCAACATGCGTTTGCTTTGATCCTAATCTGTGAACTATTTTCATTGACTTGGTTGATAATTCAATTATCCATCGGAGATATTTTACCTTTGGTTTCTTTACGTTGAAGAGCCATTCCAAAGCCGAATGATCTGTAATGACTTCAAATGTATTGTTCTCAAGATAAACTTCAAAGTATTCAACTGATTGAACTACAGCAAAGCATTCCAACTCAAATGCAGAATAGTTCTGTTGATGTGGTAGAAGTTTCCCTGAATAATAGGAAATTACATGTTCTTGATTATCATTTCCAATTTGAGCTAAAATAGCACCAATTCCCAGTTTAGATGCATCTGTATAGAGCTTACATGGTAATGAAGGATCATATGTAGAAAGAACTGGATCTGTGGATAAATGAGACTTTAGTTCCTGAAATGATTTGTTAACTTCAGTAGTCCATTTGAATAACTTATTTTTTCTTGTGAGGCTTGTTAAAGGATCTGCAATTTCACTAAATTTAGGAATATATTTCCTGTAGTAACCTGCTAAACCCAAAAACTGCCTTACTTGCTTCACTGTTTTAGGTTGAGGGAACTCATTTATTGCCTTTGTTTTTTCAGGGTCAGGTTTAATCTTGTTATGTCCTATCATATGACCTAAATATCTTATTTCTTGTTTTGCAAAGGAGCATTTCTTCAACTTGAGTTTGATATTGTTTTCTTTAAGCTTGTCAAATATTTTCTTCATGAGTTCAATATGATCTTTAAAAGTACTGCTGTAAATTAGAATATCATCTTGATAATTACAAACACCGTTCCAAAGAAGATTTCCAATAATATGCTGAATTATTCGCTGAAAAGTACTTGGAGCATTTTTCAAGCCAAATGGCATAACCAAAAATTCATAATGCCCGTCATTTGTAATGAAAGCAGTTTTCTCAACAGAGTCTGGATGCATTTCAACATGCCAATAGCCCCATGCTATGTCAAGTGTTGTGAAGTATTTCGCATTATGTAAGCGATCAAACATATCTTGGATGTATGGAAGAGGCTGCTTGTCATCAATTGTAATTGCATTCAGTTTTCGGTAATCTATGCACATCCTTTGTGAACCATCCTTTTTAGAGACCAACACTACGGGGAAGGCCCAAGGTGACTGAGATTCTCTTATTAGTCCCTTTTTACTCAATTCTTCAACTTGTCTTTTTATTTCATCATATTCGGCAAGTGGTCTTCTATATGGTCTACAACTGATGGGTGGATGTTCAATTGTATGGATCTTGTGTTGAACAGCAATCCTTCCGATGTCAGTTTCATGCTGGCTGAACAATGCTTGATTTTCTTTAAGTAATTGATTAAGCTCTTTTTGCTGAACAGATGGAAGATGCGTTTCAAAGAGATATATAAAACATTCATTTCCTTTAACATACACCGCTTTGTCTTTTGTGTCAATTATTAATCCATTTTTTCCTGCTACATCAAGTCCAATAAGCAATGGATAGCTAAAGTTTTTCACTACATGAAGCTTACACTTGACAAGTTTAGAATGGATTTTCAAAAATACTTCTACTGATCCTAAAGTATATGCAAAACTATCTACTTGTTTAATTTTGATTCTATCGTTTACATTCAATTTTAACTTATGTTGTTTTAAAAGGGAACAGCTCATTAATGAAATAGTTGACCCGGTATCAATAAAAGATGAAACTGGAATATTATTTAGTAAAACTTCAACATTAACAAATCTATAAGGAAAATTGGTATTTGCTATGCAAAGTGAATCAGCTATGGTTTGTTTAACATCTGTGGTGATATTAGTTGCTTGGTGTTTAAGCTTGTCTTTATAATTAGGATCATAATATTTGCAATCACTTATCCAATGTTTAAAATACAATCCTTTTTTCTTACAAATAGGACACCAATATGGGCAATTTTTTGAGATTGTAGGTGTAGTTATATTAAAAACCTTGGTTTTACTTCTCTGTTGTTGCCTTATTTGATTATTGTTTTGTTCAATCTCCATGGCAATCTGCATCCAATGTGATGGATCTTTAGGCTGGGCTGTTACGAGATAATTTTTCCAATCTAATGGCAATCCATCCGTTAACATTTTTAGCTTCTCGACATTATTGAGGCTTGTTTGATTTAATAATCTAATTTTATCTCTAAAATAATCTTCCACGGTTTCTTCTTTTTTAAGTCTTCTTTTTGATGCTGCAACTATAGGGCTTTCAACTTTATAAGCAAAGCGCTGAATTAATTTGAGTTTAACAGTATCCCATTTTTTAATGGATGCGTTGCACAATATTTCATCAGCAAACCATTCTAAAGCATCTTTTGATAAATAATAAATTAGGTTATTGATTCTATCAACTTCATCTAGTTTATTAGTTTCCAATTCATATAGTTTAAGCCATGATTCAGGCCGAATTGAACCTTTATCACCGCTAAATTTCTCTAATTTGTTTACATTCGCTGCCATTGTACTTACTTTTTCTTTCGTCGAAGCCTTTTTTGATTTATATTTTAATCCTTTCGTAGCTGCGCCAAATATTTTATGTAACGTTTTATTTTTGCTTTAACTTTAAAAATTATCTTATTTTAAATCTTTATCTAATTTGTTTGTTTGTTTTAAATAAAGAGGCAAATTTACCATGTTGTTGTTTTTCTGTTTATTAATTGTTCTTCCTTTTTTAATGATGATAAAAGTTATTGATTACATATTAGAAATCAATGAAAAATTAATTACAAAATTAATTACAAAATTCAGAAACGTGTCAATATACACACAACACAACAGAATAAATTAGATCACAGATTAATTAAATCACAGAATGAAAATGAATATTTTAAATAATAAACATCAACACCCTAGCCCCTCCCTGGCACGTACAACTCAAAACAAAGCCTTCAAAACAATAAAGTATATCTAAACCCCATACACCGCCTCCTTCAAGTCTAGATATTTCTGTTCCAGACAACTACATCATTCATAATGTCCAAGTCCCAACATCAGACACCCAATCACCACAGCCTAATGTCTAACTTTTAATAGCACACAATTGCCCATTTCCCCCTCAACACAATATACAAAATTTTAGAATATCTCTGGAAATTTCACTAATTACGGGCATATACTCTTTTTCATCAATAACTAATCAACACACGAAATCATTTTGAAGCACCTGAACAAAAATATTTTCTAATAGATAACAAGGCCATTAAGACGTCAATAATCCAGACGAAATAACCAACATTGTCTTCAGCACATCTCTGACCCCAACATGACAAATTTGTTAATGCATCAATCCAAACCGTAGCTTTTCTCCCCGACATTGTTTATCATCAGCAATGATGATATTATTAAATATACAGTTAAACCTGTCTATAGCTCCTCCTCTAAATAGCGCCTTCCTCTCTATAGCGTCCAATTTTAAATACGTAGTTAAGAGTTAAGAAATAAAAGAAAGTAACGTAAATACGTAGTACGATGCGATTTACATTAAAAGTGACCTGTCTATAGCACCCCCTCTCTATAGCACCCTATTTTGGTGAGTCCCAAGAGGGGGCGCTATAGACAGGTTTACTGTATTGTGTTTTAAATGCTTCCCTTCATTTATATCACAGAACAGGTGTCGGTGGAAGGCTGGTCTGAACGAAGGGTCGGCAAACTGCGGCTCGCGAGCCACATGCGGCTCTTTGGATGTGAAGCTGCGGCTCTTTATATAGTTCCATATGTAAATATTATTTATGCGAGTACTATTTATTGTTAGCAGGAAAAAAAATGTGTGCTCTTTAAATACTTAGAAATATCTCGATTTTAGACGTTATGACTTCTATCTCTTGCTTCGGCTCAACTCTTAATCTATTACAGAGTTTTATTTATTTATCCTCAGTTTGTATAAAGTACAATACATCTGATAATGTAATGACGCATGTCAATCATGCGTATAATCATTTACAGATGTGTTTCTATTATACAACATGAAAATCTTGTTATAATTTATATACAATATGGGGTTGTTGGTTTAAATTACCATATATACAAATTATTTCTAGTTTTAAAGAGAGAGAGTGAAAGTTATTTAAATTTACATTTTAGAGCAATAATTATACAATAAATAAAGTTTATTTACACACATATTATTAGAAATTTTTGATATATTTTTAGAAATATAACCACTAAATTAATGGTATAAATATTTATTATAAAAAAAACGATACTAATTAAGAACTATAATTTTCAATTCATTAATGTAATTTAGGTCCACGGTAGTTGAGATAGAGTCTACATAATTGTTAAATTTTCTATATTCTTTTTTACTGGAAACCATTTGGTTTAAACTGGAACATTTGACATTGTACTCTCAAATCTGAAACATTTGAATAAGTTTTCTCAGCCATTTATTTAGTAATCTCGTTAATCCCTCGAATGTTTTGCTTGAGCACGGACCATAGCTCTTTGCATATCGGGAGAGAGATTACCAGCATTATTTCATTTCTCTAGTTGATGTTGGCATGGCCTAAAAAACCACTGATACACAGTGACCTTTATTGAAGACACAAGATAACCAAAGTGTGAACAAAATTGCCTCTGTTCCTTCCTTCAAAAGACCGTCGACATCAAAGACGTTACAATTTCTTGAGGTTTGTCCATGAGTGTATATATATTTGTTAACATTATTGTTTAATGTACTGTGTGTGTAAACGTTCATATAATGTCAGACGCCTTTTTACATTGAATAATTTGCTTTTTTTTTGAACCTATACTGAACATAAAAAAACTATTTTTGGCACCCCCGGCACAAGAAGACAATGGGTAACATAAAATCAAGAGGCTAAAACCTGTAGTTAAACAGGATGGCTTTGGCCATAAAGTGATGTTGTCTGTATGGTGGAACATCGATGGTATTGTACACAGATAGTCATGCAGTTAATGCCGATCCCTACACAGAACAACTCAGCCGAGTATATGAAGTTTTGAAGACTCGCGGCCCTGCTTTGATCAACCAAAAGAAAGTACTCCTGCAACATGACAACGCTCCAGCTCATCGAGCTAAGTTAACAACAAATCGAATAAAAGATTTTGAAGGTATTGAAGTTATACATCACCCTGCCTATAGCGCGGGAATTGCGCCATCTGATTATGAATTGTGTTGGTACATGGCTACATTTCTAAGAGGAAGACACTTTGAAACATTCCAAGACGTCGAAATTGCCTGTCGTGACTTTTTTTACTCCAAACCACGAGAATGGTATCGTCAGCAAATTGAAAACCTGGTAAAAGGATGACTGGCTGTTATTGAAAATGATGTTCTCTACTTTAATGATTAATATTTTTGTTTATATATTATGTTAAATGTGCATTAAAATCTCTTATTTATGGGAAGGAACTTTTGATACACAGCCTGTTATAATTCTAATACAATACTATGAATACTTGATCCTTCTTTATTATTATTTTTTTTTGTTTTGAAGAACATTTGTTGGTCGGAGAAGTTGGTTTGAGAAAAATATATCTACATCAAACAATAACTTATTTAATTTCCGACGTTTCAGCGATTCTCCAGGAGAGAGTGACAGCAAGTTACTGACACGTCAGGAATTAAATAAGTTATTGGTTGATGTAGCTATATTTACTTAATATAAATATATTTGACAAATAGAATGTAATACACTATTGACGATTTTACATGTTATAGAGAAAAAATTAGGAAAAATCTTATTATATTGATATAAAATAATATTTAATATTTGCAAGATCTCCAAAATGATAGTAAAATGAAGCAAAATAAATAACTTGAGAGAAAATTTCAAAGATACATGGTACACATATATATATGGATGTATGTATTTAATATAATAATATTAATTGTTAGGAATATTAAATTTCCATTTTATTCTTCTTTACACTGATAGAGAAGAGATGGTTGAGTAGATGTTGAAGAGAGAAACAGGAATTTGAGGAATGGCCATTTTCTCGGGATCCTCCCTGGAAATTGGAGAAGTCAGGCAGCTCCGACAGAGAGAAGGGTCAAAAGATATTATGGGGTCGACATGATTGGTTAGGTTGATGGTCAGGTCTTGGGGGATTGAGGCCTGGAAGATGGTGATTAGCGTGAGTCCCAGGAGTACATCGGGAATACAGAGGACGTTGTTCATAGAGATCATCAGCACAGGCAAGATGTTGGGTTCCAAATGGTCAAAGGCAGATGATGAAGCGCGTTCAGCAATCCATGTGTTCAACAGTTACAGTAAGCTCGAGATACTCAAGACAGCAGCAAAAGATTCAGCTCCATTATGTTCAGAGAAAAGAGAAATTCTGGAGTTACATTTGATAGACATGTAACAGAAAGAGGCTTAGTTCCAGGTCTTTTGTAGTAAAAGATCGTTCTTGGATCCAATTTGATCATAGGTTGGGACATCTCTTGAGTTCAAGATACTCAGCAACAACAGCAAGAGCTCCAGATACTTCTAATAAAAAGTAATTTCTTGGCTTCAATAAGATCAGAGCCAGGAGGAGCATCGCGAGTTCCAACTTGAGATCAAGGCGTTCATCAAGATCATGAGAGTAGGAGCAGACTGCCAGGTATCAGGGAGGAATAGTGGCCATCAGAAAGGAAATGAGGTTGGCTAATAAGAGAGATGAATTTTGAAAAAAAAAAAAATGCCAATGTTAAAAAAAAAAAAAAGAATTTTGATAAAAAGCCAATGCTAAAAAGAAAGGAATTTTGAGAAAAATTCCAATCAAAAATAATATATATAAATGCAAATAATAATATGAAAAAAATTTGAATAAAAAAACCAATCAAGTAAAAAAGACAACAACAACAGTAAAAAGAAGCTCTACCACCCCCTGGTCCTAAGATAATAAGTAACCCCCCCTTTCACATACCCCCACACACTGTAAGCTTTATAGAAATAAAATGGGTGAGTGATAAACCAACACACTACTCTGAAAAACCTATCCAAAAAAAGGTTAGTAAGAAAAACTATTGCTAAAACACTAACCGAAATCAAAACGTAGCCCAAACCTAAACACAACAAAAACAAAAAAAGCTGTCTGCAATTCATCTCCAGTATCAGTCGCACTCAATTCGAGAAACTTTGCTCAAATGTAAAAATGACTTAGTGCCTGGTTACAATATACCCCATAAATTTATATTTTATAAATAAATTTATTCCTTTTAATATAAAAATAAAACATTTTCTAAATATAACGACAAAACATACAACATTAAAAACTAGATCATTTAGCATTAACATTTTTAGAGAAAATATTTACATTGAAGAAATCTTTTGAAAATAAAACATAAAACACAGACCCACACAGAAATCGAAAATTATATTTCACAGATAAAAACAGGTTATAGTTGAGAATGTATAAAGTTTGAGAAAAGTTGAAAATACAATATCTTCCTATCTCTCAAACCACCTAACCCTGACCCTCCGACACTGAAGTTCAAACAACTTAACGTGACCATGTCACCAAACTCAAGTCTTTCAAGCCAGATTACTGCCAACCTACCAATATCTACAGGGAGTATTTCCCTAAATGACAGCTGCCTCCTCTATCACCCCTAAGAAGGACTCCTCCAAGTCCTCTCAGACCTTCCAACGCTTCAACTTATGTCACAAACAGCCTATTTCCATCATTAAGCATCAGTGTAACTGTTATCACTTCTCTGCCACTGTTACCCACGCCCTTGATGCAATCAACACTGATCCCTCTCTCATCCTCAAGGATGTTCAGAGGATTGCTAAGCTAGGCTTACCTGCCATCGCATGGCTCTTCCTCTTCTTCTAAAGTAAGCTTGTCCGCAGTGCCACCAAGAGTTCCTGAAACCTCCAACATTCTGTTTCCCCTAACTTCTAAACTGGCCTCTAACCTCCAACCACACGAGCCTGGCATGCTGAGGTCACAGATCTACATATTCAGAATGGCAGTTTAATTGCACTAATCGTTAAATATTCAATCCTCTACATTTCTGTCATTGTCAATATCCCAGAACTGTCCTTCTGTCCTACCTTTTAGGATCTCAATCCGCCTACTTTCCTCCCATTGGCCTCAGTGTACCTCCAGTTTTATGGCTTTAGTTAGATCTCTTTCAGATACCCCAGCCCCTTTTCCACCTACTACCCACCCTTCTACCTGGGTTCAATCTGGAGTGTTTGGGGCCCTAGTCTGGAAGCATTTACTATATTTATTTATTTATTTCAATTCAAAGCGCTATGTCCCCTTAGGGACACTTGCGCTGTCATACATGCATGCCTTTACATTTGTATATAGATATTTATTTACAATAATTTTAGGTCGTAAAGAATAATCATTTGATATTAACAAGGAGAAAGAAAGAAAGAGAGAGAGAGAGAGAACGAGAATAGAGAATTGTGTACAAAAGAAAGAAATGTCTGGCAATGATCGGTTTCTTAAAAATGTTTGTTGTAATATATTCCAAAATATGTCTACATTACTATACAATACATTGATATACATTTTATATAATTTCCTATATTTATCAACATACACTTTCTGTGAGCCTCTGGGAATTACATATGAAGCAAACGAGAACAGTCCTTTTCCTCAATTGATGTAACCTTGCCTCTAGTTCTCTAGCCACCCGAGCAATTGAAGAGGCAAATGGCATTCACAGACATATGCCGATTCTCATTACAATCCAATATACAATACTCCAAGAGCAAAATACATCCAGGGCTGAATCCAACATTCACTGCATTCTTTGATTCCTCTCTGCAGCATGCATTCAACCTGCCGCATCAACAGGATAGAGATGATGTGGTACATGTCCTTATCAGGATCCTAAAAGAGGCTTGGAACGTATCAATAAAAAGTAAAAAAGAAAGACAACAGAACATCACAACCCTGGTGGAACAAAGACCTAGCAAAACTCCGCAATGTAGTAGTTTCTTTAAGGCGCCTATCCCAGGCCACGTCAGCGCTCATTAGAAACTTCTTTAAAGAGCTCTACAAAGCATGTCACAACAGAATGAGAGCCGAGACAAGAAAAAGCATATATCATGGATAAACTTTGGTCAAGAAGTCTCCTCAGCAGCTTGGAGCTCTGTACACAGATATATTTCCAAAGGACGAAGCATCCAATGAGGACCTCCATTGCTCAAACAATCTGATGAAACCGCCTACACACCAGAGGAAACCCGTGAAAAAAATTCTTCAGCAATTTTGTCCGCCTGACACACCAATATCTCAGCCTCGGCCCTTAATACAGTTTTCTGGCTACCTTGAGCCAGATTTCACCGAAGCTGAAATACTCCGGACCATCGAATGTTGCGGATTGTAGAAATCTCCAGGCCCTGACCGACTTGGACCTAAATGTCTTTAATTAGGAGGTTTTCCCCTACATAAATTACTTGCAGAACCTTTTACTACATGCTTTAGAGTCGGCTATTTTCATTCTCCCTGGAAAATAGGTATTTAAATCCCCATATCCAAACCAGATAGCACAACAGGAAACTCCTTAGACAGATATCGCCTTATTGCTCTCCTTAACACCCTAGCCAAGGTACAAAGTTATCCCAAATATCGCAAACACTTGCAAAAAATTGAAATACCAATATTATTCGCCGTTATGTCTATAGCTTGCTCAGATACCATTTCTGAAATTCCACCCTTCAGTGTAGTATACATAAGCAGAATCATCCAATACAGTATTAGAGCTTTAAAAAGCGGTTACTGGTGGATTAGATTGACGAAACTGGTGGAAGGGTTCAACAGCTAAGAGCCAAGCCCTCGCCTTATTTTTCATGGCATTAAGGAGAGTAGAAATTTGTTCCATTTGTAAGATAATTATTCGTGTTTGATGGTTTTATTTCTAAAAGAATCTTCACTTGCCTGTGCAACGTGTATTCGCTTTAAAGATTTATTAATCTACTTATTTTGATAAAACATATTTATCTAAACCAGGTTTTCAAAAAGGCTGCACACCTATTTTCTCTTTTAGAAATTTTTAAAATAAAAATCAATCTATAAACGATGAGGAGATATATTTCAAAATAAATTTAACTTT
This sequence comes from Cordylochernes scorpioides, assembly GCA_030710605.1. Lineage (NCBI taxonomy): Eukaryota > Metazoa > Arthropoda > Arachnida > Pseudoscorpiones > Chernetidae > Cordylochernes > Cordylochernes scorpioides. The sequence goes on from CP092865.1 coordinate 86,701,665, forward strand.
GTGATGTTTTTGTGAGTTGTACAATTTATATAACAAATATATATGTGAATATAGGGCAATTTATATTTTAATTTGGTTGCAAACATAAAATATGCAAATCTTAGAACCTATCTGCTAAACAGATGAATAGAATAATATGCGACGTGTAACATTCACCATTAAATACATGATCGATTTATATTCCGTGTGTGTGTTCTAAATTGACGTAAGAAGAAGTGACGTCATGACAACGCAAGAATGATCATGCGCAGTAGAGTTGAGACTTCCGGGAAAGAAGGATCATCGAGGAAATAAGGGGGCCAGAATGACCGCGTGATACGTGAACTGACCAGTGGTCATCTACTGGACAACAAGAAAGTCCCTCTACTGCTCTCCCAGCACGGTCCAGCAAGATGGGTCCCTACAATCTGATGCAGGTCCAAAGGCGACTGGATCTGGGCAGCATTTTCCACGAGACACCAGACTTCCACCGTCCCTTCACCGTTAGCCAACCACGTCCACCGACTCCAGCTCGAAGATCCAAGCAAGTGGAGTCCACGACATCAGTCCTGAAGGCGCTATCCGAGCAGCTAGAATGTCCCACGGCACTCAACACTTCCACCATTCTTCACCGTTAGCCATCCACGTCCAACGACACCAGCTCGGAGCTTCCAGAACGGCTCAATATAGCGACAGATGTTCGCGGAGGCAGTTCAAGAACGGCGCTCAATCAACACGAACATCTCACAAGACCTCCACTGTCTCTCACTGATAGCCAGCCACCGACATCAGCACGAGACGCCGAGCCTCCAACAAGATGGCCGTTACGTTACCATCAAGCGCCTACCTCTATGAGGTATTCGGGATTTTACTGTTCCTCCATTGTACCAGCGAAGATATCGCCTGTGCAACTTTGGAACCTCCAGTGTGCTTTTAATTGAACGAATGCTCCCATGCATTATGAAAGACTTACAGATCCTTCCTTGAACAATAACCGTCCCTCCCTCAGCCTCCCTCCACCGTCTTCCACTTTAGCGAGCCATTGCCCCAACAACACGATCTATTCCCCAACATGGCGCGTTCAAGAGTACCTTCCATTCCTCCAGCCTCCCTCCACCGTCCCCCACTCAGACTACCTCCACCGGTTCCCACTCTAGCGAGCCATTTCCCCAACAACACTACTAACCCTCAACATGGCGCGTTATAGAGTACCTTCCATTCATCCAGCTTCACTACACTGTCCCCCACTCAGCCTCCCTTCACCGTTCCCCACTCAGCCTCCCTCCACCGTCTCCCACTCTAGCGAGCCATTTCCCCAACAACACTATTTTCCAAGATGGCGCGTTCAAGAGTACCTTCCATTCATCAAGCCTCCCTCCACTGTCCCCCACTCAGCCTATCTCCACCGTCCTCTACTCAGCCTCCCTCCACCGTCCCCCACTCAGCCTCCCTCCACCGTCCCCCACTCTAGCGAGCCATTTCCCCAACAACACTATTTTCCAACATGGCGCGTTCAAGAGTGGCTTCCATTTCTCCAGCCTCCCTCCACCGTCCCCCACTCAACCTCCCTCCACCGCCCCCCACTCTAACGAGCCATTTCGCCAACAACACGATCTATCCCCCAACATGGCGCGTTCAAGAGTGGCTTCCATTCCTCCAGCCTCCCTCCACCGTCCCCCACTCTAGCGAGCAATAGCCCCCCAACAACATTCCCTAGCCCCTACCCAGCATGTACAACTCAAAACAAAGATTTCAAATCAATAAAGTATATCTAAATCCCCTTACACCGCCTCCTTCAAGTCTATATATTTCTGTTCCAGACAACTACATCATTCATAATGTCCAAGTCCCAACATCAGACACGCAATCACCACAGCCAAATGTCTAACTTTTAATAGCTCACAATTGCTCATTTCCCCCTCAACACAATATACACAATTTTTGAATATCTCTGGAAATTTCACTAATTACGGGCATATACTCTTTTTCATCAATAATTAATCAACACACGAAATCATTTTGAAGCACCTGAACAAAAATATTTTCTAATTGATAACAAGGCCATTAAGACGTCAATAATCCAGACGAAATAACCAACATTGTCTTCAGCACATCTCTGACCTCAACATGACCAATTTGTGAATACATCGATCCTATCCGTAGGTTTCTCCCCGACATTGTTTATAATCAGCAATGATGATAATAATTAAATATACAGTTAAACCTATCTATAGCTCCTCCTCTAAATAGCGCCTTCCTCTCTATAGCGTCCAATTTTAAATACGTAGTACGATGCGATTTACATTAAAAGTGACCTGTCTATAGCACCCCCTCTCTATAGCACCCTATTTTGGTGAGTCCCAAGAGGGGGCGCTATAGACAGGTTTAACTGTATTGTGTTTTAAATGCTTCCCTTCATTTATATCACAGAACAGGAGTCGGTGGAAGGCTGGTCTGAACGAAGGGTCGGCAAACTGCGGCTCGCGAGCCACATGCGGCTCTTTGGATGTGAAGCTGCGGCTCTTTATATAGTTCCATATGTAAATATTATTTATGCGAGTACTATTTATTGTTAGCAGGAAAAAAATGTGTGCTCTTTAAATACTTAGAAATTTTGTAAATTGTAATTTTTGACTCTTCCGACTCAAAAGTTTGCCGACCCCTGGTCTAAAACGTTGGTTTTTGACCGCTACAACCCAGGATCGAATCCCGCATTGGACACTTTTTTTCTGATTAAAAAAATGCTCCAATTCCCTCCGATTCTGGCAAAATTCCAACCCCACCAGCGAGTGAAAGTAACCAAAACGGGGCTCTGGCACATTTGTAAGTGCAAAGTCAAACTGCTTTTCACATGTGTAGACATGTAGTGCACTTACAGTAAAAGCAGTCGCCAACTTCTACCCACCATGATTATCATGGCCTGTACCACGTGTGCTAGGGATAAGCAAAAATACATATATGTGATAATCTGTATATAGCAATATGTAACCCCACCACAATTTATGCAATGTATTGTCAAAAGATTTAATAAAAGTTAGGCTTCGCGAAAAGGGAAATAACAATTAACAGGATTGCATCATCAAGGAAGTAAAGGTCACTGCCCTGGACCCATAGAACTTAAGTTCAAAGGCCTCTTCTTCCTGGAAGATTGCAATCCTGTTAATTGTTATTTTCCTTTTCGCGAAGCCAAACATTTAATAAATCTTTTGACGATACATTGCATAGATTGTGGTGGGGTTACATATTGCTATATACAGATTATCACATATATATCACAAAACATATACATACATAGCTTGTTATAAGGGAAAAGAGATATACAACTACAAAGTATAACTAAATATTTATACATACCAATTATATGTAGTTACATTTAATCAGGATCATTTTTCCGTCATTAGACAAAGTTGAGCAAAATTTCTTTAACATCTGCGAAATATGCTAAGCGGATACGCTATTTGATGCGTCTACTTTGCATATATACGTTTTTATTTATTTATAACCAGAAACACGCTATATCCTTTGTGGATATTTGCGTGTATATGTTTAATCTATTTTATGTACATAGTATTTAAATATATATATATGTGGTGAGTTACTGTAGCCTCTTGTAGAATACTGTCGACTAAAACTGTGGTGAGGTATCCAGTCGACTTAAACTATGGTGTGAGTCCCTGTAACTCTCGCTATACTGTGTTGACCGAGAGGAACAGTCAGGATGGGGAGTTTTCCAGTACCTCTCTGCACCTTGGAATACCTTTAACAGTTCTCACAAAGTACAGGCAGTCGTGGTCGAGGCAGAGTGGAAAGCTTTGGATGTCCATACACAAAAAACGAAGACACAGTTGCACTAAGAAAGTTCCGCGAACAGATAAAAGTTGAGCTAGGAAAGAAAGATGGAGATAGAAGAGTTCTTACTGACTACATGGTGGATGAGGTGGACCTGGGGTACAACCGACGAGGGCTCACGCAGATGGTGAACTAACTGTCAAGTGACTGTAAAGTGACTGTATTTATAGGTTAATACGGGGGCCTTATGCGACAGGGGCGTGGATCGTCTGGTGAAATTCTACTGGCGCCGTGGCAGTTTCCATTTTTAGACCTTGTTGTGGGAATTCTAAATCTATCTCGATTTTAGACGTTATGACTTCTATCTCTTGCTTCGGCTCAACTCTTAATCTATTACAGAGTTTTGTTTATTTATCCTCAGTTTGTATAAAGTACAATACATCTGATAATGTAATGACACATGTCAATCATGCGTATAATCATTTACAGATGTGTTTCTATTATACAACATGAAAATCTTGTTATAATTTATATACAATATGGGGTTGTTGGTTTAAATTACCATATATACAAATTATTTCTAGTTTTAAAGAGAGAGAGTGAAAGTTATTTAAATTTACATTTTAGAGCAATAATTATACAATAAATAAAGTTTATTTACACACATATTATTAGAAATTTTTGATATATTTTTAGAAATATAACCACTAAATTAATGGTATAAATATTTATTATAAAAAAACGATACTAATTAAGAACTATAATTTTCAATTCATTAATGTAATTTAGGTCCACGGTAGTTGAGATAGAGTCTACATAATTGTTAAATTTTTTGTATTCTTTTTTACTGGAAACCATTTGGTTTAAACTGGAACATTTGACATTGTACTCTCAAATCTGAAACATTTGAATAAGTTTTCTCAGCCATTTATTTAGTAATCTCGTTAATCCCTCGAATGTTTTGCTTGAGCACGGACCATAGCTCTTTGCATATAGGGAGAGAGATTACCGGCATTATTTCATTTCTCTAGTTGATGTTGGCATGGCCTAAAAAACAAACTGATACACAGTGACCTTTATTGAAGACACGAGATAACCAAAGTGTGAACAAAATTGCTTCTGTTCCTTCCTTCAAAAGACCAGCGATATCAAACACTTTCCACTTTCATAAGTTTTGTCAATGAGTGTTTATATATGTTCAGATTATTAATCAATGTACTATTCAAACGTTCATATAATGCAGACGCCTTTTGACATTGAATACTTTTTTTTTACCTATACTGAACATAAAAAAACTATTTTTGGTAACCCCGACACAAGAAGACAATGGGTATCCTGAGATCAGAGGCTAAACCTGTAGTTAAACAGGATCGCTTTGGCCATAAAGTGATGTTGTCTGTATGGTGGAACATCGATGGAATTGTACACTATGGTTCCAGATAGTCATGCAGTTAATCCCGATCCCTACTCAGAACAACTCAGCCGAGTATATGAAGTTTTGAAGACTCGATACCCTGCTTTGATCAACCAAAAGAGAGTACTCCCGCAACATGACAACGCTCCAGCTCATCGAGCTAGGTTAACAGCGAATAGAATAAAGGATTTTGAAGGTATTGAAGTTCTACCTCACCCTGCCTATAGCCCGGAAATTGCGTAATCTGAAAATGAATTGCTTCTGTCCATGGCTACATTTCTAAGGGAAAGACACTTTGAAATATTCCAAGACGTCGAAATTGCCTGTCGTGACATTATCGACTCCAAACCACGAGAATGGTATCGTCAGCAAATTAAACCTAGCAAAAAGATGGCTGGCTGTTATTGAAAATGACGTTCTCTACTTCAATGAATGAATAAATCTTTTGTTTAAATATTATTTTAAATGTGCATTAAAATCTCTTATTTATGGGAACAAACTTTTGATACACCGTCTGTTATGAGATTCTAATACAATACTATGAAAACTCGATCCTTCTTTATTATTATTTTTTAGTTTTGAAGAATATTTGTTGGTTGGAAGGTTTGAGAAAAATATAACTACATCAACCACTAACTTATTTAATTTCCGACGTTTCAGCGATTCTCCAGGAGAGAGTGACAGCAAGTTACTGACACGTCAGGAATTAAATAAGTTATTGGTTGATGTAGCTATATTTACTTAATATAAATATATTTGACAAATAGAATGTAATACACTATTAACGATTTTACATGTTAGAGAGAAAAAAATAGAAAAATCTTATTATATTGATATGAAATCATATTTAATATTTGCAAGATGTCCAAAACGATAGTAAAATGAAGCAAAAGAAACTAAAGGGAAAATTGAGAACATATGGTAAATATAGGGATGTATCCATAGATCCATGTATCCATCTATATGGATGTATGTATTTAATGTAGTAAAAATAGTTAGGAATATTAAATTTCCATTTTATTCTTCTTTACACTGATAGAGAAGAGATGGTTGAGTAGATGTTGAAGAAAGAAACAGGAATTTGAGGAATGGCCATTTTCTCGGGATCCTCCCTGGAAATTGGAGAAGTCAGGCAGCTCCGACAGAAAGAAGGGTCAAAAGATATTATGGGGTCAACATGATTGGTTAGGTTGATGGTCAGGTCTTGGGGGATTGAGGCCTGGAAGATGGTGATGATCGTGAGTCCCAGGAGTACATCGGGAATACAGAAGACGTTGTTCATAGAGATCATCAGCACAGGCAAGATGTTGGGTTCCAAATGGTCAAAGGCAGATGATGAAGCGCGTTCAGCAATCCATGTGTTCAACAGTTACAGTAAGCTCGAGATACTCAAGACATAAGCAAAAGATTCAGCTCCATTATGTTCAGAGATAAGAGAAATTCTGGAGTTACATTTGATAGACATGCAACAGAAAGAGGCTTAGTTCCAGGTCTTTCGTAGTAAAAGATCGTTCTTGGGTCCAATTTGATCATAGGTTAGGACATTTGTTGAGTTAAAGATACTCAGCAACAACAACAAGAGCTCCAGATACTTCTAAGAAAAAGTAATTTCTTGGTTTCAATAAGATCAGAGCCAGGAAGATCATCGCGAGTTCCAACTTGAGATCAAGGCGTTCATCAAGATCATGAGTGTGGGAGCAGACTTCCAGGTATCAGGGAGGAATAGTGGCCATCAGAAAGGAAATGAGGTTGGCTAATAAGGGAGATGAATTTTGAAAAAAAAATGTAAATGCTTAAACAACAAAATTTTGATAAAGAGCCAATGCTAAAAAAAGGAATTTTGAAAAAAATTCCAATCACAAAATAAATAAATAAATCAATAAAATAATTTATAATAATTTTGAAAATAATGCCAATCTTTAAATAAAAGTAATAAAAGAAGCTCTAACACCCCCTAGTCCTAAGATAATAAGTAACCCCCCTTTCACATACCCCCACGCACTGTAAGCCTTATAGAAATAAAATGGGTGAATAATAAACCAACACACTACTCTGAAAAACCTATCCAAAAAAAGGTTAGTAAGAAAAACTATTGCTAAAACACTAGCCGAAATCAAAACGTAACCCAAACCTAAACACAACAAAAACAAAAAATCTGTCTGCAATTCATCTCCAGTATCAGTCGCATTCATTTCGAGAAACTTTGCTCAAATGTAACAATGACTTAGTGCCTGGTTACAATATTCCCCACAAATTTATATTTTATAAATAAATTTATTCCTTTACATCAATCCCCAAATAGAAATAAAATATTCTATAAATAAGGACAAAACATTAAAACTGTATCATTTTGCATTGCCATATTTTTGGAAAATATTTAGATTAAAGAACTATTCTTTTGAAATTATAAAACATAAACACAGACCCACACAGAAATCGAAATTCTATTTTACAGATAAAAAATGGGTATAGTTGAAAAGGCATAAAGTTTGAAGAAATTTGAAAATGAAAATACATTCTCATCTCTCAAATTTAAAACAAAAGAAGTTAAGGCTTGGTATATTTACCTAAAGACAAATACATACAGGTCCAAATAAAAGGTAATGGAACCTTTTTATTGGCTCGACTTCAAAGACAGCAAACTAACTCGAGGTGGGTTCATTGTAAGGGTATGTCAGCAATGTTCCTCAATCTATGTCCTCCCATGTCTTAGTTCCACCCAGATTTTCCCTACAAGGCTGAAATGTTTCTTCAAGGTCCCATAGATAATCTTGGGCTCCTCTTTCCATACCATGTGCGTTGACTTTACAATAGCCAACCTTGTTGAGATTGAGAATAAATTCTGCACCGAGAATTTGAGCTGGAGCTATCAAGAAATCAGTACTACCATCGATGCTCTCCTTACAAGACGCAGCGTCCACTCGCTCTGCATCTTGTACGTGGCCTCATCACGCAATATAGTAGCCAAGCACTATCTTGGTTCTTGAATTGTGTCTTAAAAAAATACGTTCTGACGTTTAATGCCAAAAACTTACTGTGTACACTGTGTGACAAGGAAATTACTGAAGAACTCCCCCATTACCTGCTTAATTGTACAGCCCTTGATGCAGAGAGGAAGGCCCTATATCAACAAATTAAATGTACCAACACTTCACCCTACGTATTGCTTTCAAATATTTCAGCAAACAAATCTAAGGCAATAGCTTACTATACATTTTTTAGATCATCATTATGTAAGGACCAGTCAACAAGTAATTGACTTTGAGACGAAGAGTAAAGCCAGTTCAATTTTTAGGTAAATAACACAAGATGATTATTACCTCACCCAATTGGGAGAATCTGTATGGGGCAAGTCCCTAATAAAGGCTTTTGTGTGTTGTGGTTCTTGAATTGAAGATAGTCTACCTTATACCAGCTACTAGACTATGCAACTCTGTGTTAAAGAAACTCATGAGCGAGTCAACTCACGATAAGGAGGCTTGAATTAGAGGCTGCAAACTTCTCGAACAACCTAACCCTGACCCTCCGACACTGAAGTTCAAACAACTTAGCGTGACCATGTCACCAAACTCAAGTCTTTCCAAGCAGATTGCTACCAACCTACCAATATCTACAGGGAGTATTTCCCTAAATGACAGCTGCATTCTCCATCACCTCTAAGAAGGACCCTTCCAAGGATCTCCCAGATCTTCCAACGCTTCCACTTATGTCACAAACAGCCCATTTCCATCATTAAGCATCATTGTAACTGTTACAACTTCTCTGTCACTGTTACCCACGCCATTGATGAGATAAACACGGATCCCTCTCCCATCCTCAAGGATGTTAAAAAGCTTGCTAAGCTAGGCCTCCCTGCCATCGCCTGGCTCTTCCTCTTCTTCTAAAGGAAGCTTGTCCTCCATGCCACCAAGAGAGCCTGAAATATCCAACATTCTGCTCCCCCTAACTTCTAATCTGGCCTCCCACCACAGAGCCTGGCGTACTTCTCTCATGGATCTACATATTCAGAATGGCAGTTTGAACGCACTAATCGTTAAAGATTCAATCCTCTACATTTCTCTCATTGCTAAAATCCCAGATCCCAGAACTATCCTTCTGTCTTTCCTTTCCGAATCTCAACCCGTCCACGTTCCTCCCTTCGGTCCTAGCGGCAGAGTGTATCTCCAGTTTAATGGTTTTAGTTAGAGCTCTTTGAGATACCTCAGCCTCTTCTCCACCTACTTCCACAGCTCAGACAGACCCCACAAGGACAGACAGACACACACAGAATCAGAAACACTCCAGACACAAAACTGGACACACAAGACAGATCCACACAGGAACAGACACACAAACGAACACAATCAATCTATGAACGATGAAGCGATATATTTCGAAATATATTTTTACGACTCTTCTCAGCCGTCGATGTTTGTGTGCAAGGTTTCTGAGAAAACAATGTGGGTTCGTTTTGGATACATCTTAGTACTATAAATTTATTCCCAAAGCTTTAAAAAGGATATTAGCAACTAGACATAGTAGATGAACTTGCCTTCGATGTCCGCCCCGGGTAGGTTCCTCCTCGTCCTTCTTTGCTCCGTCCTCCACTTGTTGATCCACACGGTCTCGGAGCCCACTTCCCCGTAGCCAACTTGCCGCGTCTGTCGTCACCGCCGTTCTCCTTGATGCAGGTCCCGTTGTCACCAGACACACTTCTCCCCCCCAGACTGCCATGTCTTCTTGGCGCAAAAACCCCCGGCAGGCCGGCCGCTAACTCGACTGCTTGCTTCACGACGACACCAGCTGGACTCCCTGTCTGCCGCCCCCTCCTCTGGAATTTGTCAATCAACACTTCCTTGGAGGGGCCCCTGCATACCTTCTTCTCTTGCCTTGCCCACTTATTCTCTTCTACTTCTTTGCAGCACCGCTTCAATATTAACGTTGTAGTTAGTACTTTGTGTTGTGTGTGTGGGTTGTACAATTTATATCAGGGCCATTAGCCCGAAACCATGGTCTCTAGGTGGACGCTTCTCAGTTTGCCAAAGCTGGTGTTGTGGCTTTGTCACCGACCCGAGGCCGCTAGTTGCGGCGACGGTCAATAGATGGCGTCAGGTTTTGACATTTATTTTGACGGGAGAAGCACCCATTGCTTCTATATATGAATATATATGTGTGAATATATGACAATTTATATTTTAAATTTGGTTGCAAAAAAAAAATATGAAAATCATAAAACCTAGCTGCTATATATACCAATAGAATAAAATGTGATGTGTAACATTCACTATTCAATACATGGTTAATTTTATTTCGTGTGTGTTCTAAATTAATGTTAGAAGGGGAGAAGTAACGTCATGACGACGCAAGAATGAGCATGCGCAGTAGAGTTGAGACTTCCGGGAAAGAAGGATCATCGAGGAAATAAGGGGGCGAGAATGACCGCGTGATATGTGAACTGACCAGTGGTCATCTCCCGGACAACAAGAAAGTCCCTCTACTGCTCCCCCAGCATGATGGGTCCCTACAATCTGAAGGAGGTCCAAAGGCGACTGGGTCCAAGCAGCATGTTCCACGACACACCAAACTTCCACTGTCCCTTCACCGCTAGCCAACCACGTCCACCGACACCAGCTCAGAGATCCAAACATGTGGAGTCCACGACATCAGTCCTGAAGGTGCTATCCGAGCAGCTAGAATGTTCCATGTAACTCAAGACTTCCACAATCCCTCACCGTTAGCCAACCACGTCCATCAATACCAGCTCGGAGTTTGCAGAACGGCTCAATATAGCGACAGATGTTCGCGGAGGCAGTTCCAAGAACGGCGCTCAATCAACACGAACATCTCACAAGACCTCCACTGTCCCTCACTGATAGCCAACTACTGACACCAGCATGAGACGTCGAGCCTCCAACAAGATGACCGTTATCTCACCATCATCAAGCGCCCACCTCTATGAGGTATTCAGGATTTTACTGTTCATCCATTGTGCCAGCAAGTGACATCGCCTGTGCAAGTTTGGAACCTCCAGACCTTAACAAGAATTACGTGCTTTTTAATTGAACGAATTACCCCATGCGTTATGAAAAAGACTTACAGATCCTTCCTTAACAATAACCGTCCCTCCCTCAGCCTCCCTCCACCGTTCCCCACTCTAGAGAGCCATTGCCCCAACAACACTATCTATCCCCTAACATGGCGCGTTCAAGAGTACCTTCCATTCATCCAGCCTACCTCCACCGTCCCCCACTGTAGCGAGCCATTGCCCCAACAACATCATCTACCCCCAACAAGGCGCGTTATAGAGTACCTTCCATTCATCCAGCCTCTCTCCACCGTTCCCCACTTAGCCTATCTCCACCGTCCCCCACTAAGCCTACCTCCACCGTCCCCCACTCTAGCGAGCCATTGCCCCCAACAACACTATCTATCTCCCAACATGGCGCGTTCAAGAGTGGCTTCCATTCCTCCAGCCTCCCTCCACCGTCCCCCACTCTAGCGAGCAATAGCCCCCCAACAACATTCCCTAGCCCCTTTTCAGCATGTACAACTCAAAACAAAGACTTCAAAACAATAAAGAATAACTAAATCCCCTTACACCGCCTCCTTCAAGTCTAGCTATTTCTGTTCCAGACAACTACATCATTCATAATGTCCAAGTCCCAACATCAGACACCTAATGACCACAGCCAAATATCTAACTTTCAATAGCTCACAATTGCCCATTTCCCCCTCAACACAATATACGAAATTTTTGGATATCTCTGGGAATCTCACTAATTATGGACATAAATACTTTCTTTCATCAATAACTAATCAACACACGAAATCAGTTCAAAGCATCTGTACAAAAAAGGTTTTCTAATTCTTAAGAAGGCCATCATAACATCAATAATCCAGGCACATTGTCTTCAGCACATCTCTGTCCCCAACATGAACAAATTGTGAATGCATCGATCCTATCCGCAGCCAACTTCCTCGATATTGTTTATCATCAGCAATGATGATAATAATACATATACAGTTAAACCTGTCTATATCGCCCCCTCTAAATAGCGCCTCCCTCTCTATAGCGTTCGATTTTAAATACGTAGTACGATGCGATTTACATTAAAAGTGACCTGTCTATAGCACCCCCTCTCTATAGCACCCTATTTTGGTGAGTCCCAAGAGGGAGCGCTATTTAAATGGTTCCCTTCATTTATATCACAGAACAGGGTGTCGGTGGAAGGCTGGTCTAAACCAGGAGGTCGGCAGACTGCGGCTGGCGAGCCACATGCGGCTCTTTGGATGTGAAGATCTTTATATAGTTCCATATGTAAATATTATTTATGTGAGTACTATTTATTGTTGGCAAGAAAAAATATTTGGGACTCTTCAAAAACTTTGAAATTTTGTAAATTGTAATTTTTGACTCTTCCGACTCAAAAATTTGTCGACCCCTAGTCTAAACCGTTGGTTTTTGACCGCTACGACCCGGGATCGAATCCCGCATTGGGCACTTTTTTTCTGATAAAAAAAAATGATTCAATTCCCTCTGATTCTGGCAAAATTCCAACCCCACCAGCAAGTGAAAGTAACCAAAACGGGGCTCTGGCACATTTGTAAGTGCAAAGTCGAATTGCTTTTCATATGTGCAGACTTGTGGTGCACTTATATTAAAAGCAGTCGACTACTTCTACCCACCATGATTATCATGGCCTGTACCACGTGTACTTAGGGATAAGCAAAAATAAATAAATATATCACAAAACATATACATGCATAGTTCGTTAAAAGGCACACGAAATATATAAGTATAAAGTTAAACTAAATATTTATACATACCAATAATGTAGTGACCTTTAATCAGGAACATTTTTTTCGTCATTAGATAAGGTTAAGCAAAAATATCTTTAACATCTGCGCTATATGCGATTATGAATTGCTTCAGTCCATGGCTACATTACTAAGGGCAAGGCACTTTGAAACATTCCAAGACGTCGAAATTGCCTGTCGTGACTTTATCGACTCCAAACCACGAGAATGGTATCGTCAGCAAATTAAACCTAGCAAAAAGATGGCTGGCTGTTATTTAAAATGACGTTCTCTACTTCAATGAATGAATATTTTCGTTTATATATTATTTTTAAATGTGCATTAAAATCTCTTATTTATGGGAATGAACTTTTGATACACAGCCTGTTATGATCCTGATACAATACTATGAATACTCGATCCTTCTTTATTATTATTTTTTAGTTTTGAAGAACATTTGTTGGTTGGAAGGTTTGAGAAAAATATAACTACATCAACCACTAACTTATTTAATTTCCGACGTTTCAGCGATTCTCCAGGAGAGAGTGACAGCAAGTTACTGACACGTCAGGAATTAAATAAGTTATTGGTTGATGTAGCTATATTTACTTAATATAAATATATTTGACAAATAGAATGTAATACACTATTAACGATTTTACATGTTAGAGAGAAACATTTAGGAAAAATCTTATTATATTGATATAAAATCATATTTAATATTTGCAAGATCTCCAAAATGATAGTAAAATAAAGCAAAAAAAAAAAATAACTAAAGGGAAAATTGAGAACATATGGTAAATATAGGGATGTATCCATAGATCCATGTATCCATCTATATGGATGTATGCATTTAATGTAGTAAAAATAGTTAGGAATATTAAATTTCCATTTTATTCTTCTTTACACAGATAGAGAAGAGATGGTTGAGAAGATGTTGAAGAAAGAAACAGGAATTTGAGGAATGGCCATTTTCTCGGGATCCTCCCTGGAAATTGGAGAAGTCAGGCAGCTCCGACAGAAAGAAGGGTCAAAAGATATTATGGGGTCAACATGATTGGTTAGGTTGATGGTCAGGTCTTGGGGGATTGAGGCCTGGAAGATGGTGATGATCGTGAGTCCCAGGAGTACATCGGGAATACAGAGGACGTTGTTCATAGAGATCATCAGCACAGGCAAGATGTTGGGTTCCAAATGGTCAAAGGCAGATGATGAAGCGCGTTCAGCAATCAATGTGTTCAACAGTTACAGTAAGCTCGAGATACTCAAGACAGCAGCAAAATATTCAGCTCCATTATGTTCAGAGATAAGAGAAATTCTGGAGTTACATTTGATAGACATGCAACAGAAAGAGGCTTAGTTCCAGGTCTTTCGTAGTAAAAGATCGTTCTTGGGTCCAATTTGATCATAGGTTAAGACATTTGTTGAGTTAAAGATACTCAGCGAAAGCAACAAGAGCTACAGATACTTCTAAGAAAAAGTAATTTCTTGGTTTCAATATGATCAGAACCAGGAGGATCATCGCGAGTTCCAACTTGAGATCAAGGCGTTCATCAAGATCATGAGTGTGGGAGCAGACTTCCAGGTATCAGGGAGGAATAGTGGCCATCAGAAAGGAAATGAGGTTGGCTAATAAGGGAGATGAATTTTGAAAAAAAAAATGCCAATGCTTAAACAAAAAAATTTTGATAAAGAGCCAATGCTAAAAAAAGGAATTTTGAAAAAAATTCCAATCACAAAATGAATAAATAAATAAATGAATAAATAAATAAAAAATAATAATTTAAAAAGAATTTTGAATATAATGCCAATCTTTAAATAAAAGTAATAAAAGAAGCTCTACCACCCCCTAGTCCTAAGATAATAAGTAACCCCCCCTTTCACATACCCCCACGCACTGTAAGCCTTATAGAAATAAAATGGGTGAATAATAAACCAACACACTACTCTGAGAAACATATCCAAAAAAAGGTTAGTAAGAAAAACTATTGCTAAAACACTAACCGAAATCAAAACGTAACCCAAACCTAAACACAACAAAAACAAAAAAAGCTGTCTGCAATTCATCTCCAGTATTAGTCGCACTCAATTAAAGGAACTTTGCTCAAATGTAACAATGACTTAGTGCCTGGTTACAATGTGTACCCCACAAATATATATTTTATAAATAAATTTATTCCTTTACATCAATCCGCTAATAGAAATAAAATTTCCTCTAAGTAAAGACAAAACATTAAAAACTATCATTTCGCATTAACATATTTTTGAAAATATTTAGATTAAAGAATTATTCTTTTGAAAATGACACATGAACACAGACCCACCCAGAAATCGAAAATTTTATTTTACAGATAAAAACTGGTTATAGTTGAGAATGCATAAAGTTTGAGGAAATTTGAAATTGAAAATACATTCTCATCTCTCAAACTTCAAAACAAAAGAAGACTTGGTATATTTACCTAAAGACAAATACATACAGGTCCAAATGAGAGGTACTAGGACCTATTTTTTGGCTAGACTTCAAGTGACAGCAAACTAACTCCAGGTGGGTTCAATGTAAGGGTATGTCAGCTATGTTCCTTAAGCTATGTCCTCCCATGTCTTAGTTCCACCCAGATTTTCCTTACAAGGCTGAAATGTTTTTTAAGGTTCCAAATATAATCTTGAGACCCTCTTCCCATACCATGTGCGTTGGTTCACCATAGCCAACCTTGTTGAGATTGGGAATAAATTCTGCATTTAGAATTTCAGCTGGAGCTATCCAGATATCAGTCCTACCATCGAGGCCCTCCTGACAAGACGCATGATTCGCTCGCTCTGAAGCTTTTACATGGCCTCGTCACCCATTACAGTGACCAGCACTTGCTCTAGGTTCTTCAGTTGAAAATAGTCTACCTTATTCCAGCTACTAGACTCTGAAACGCTAGGGTTAAAGAAACTCATGAGCGGGGTCAGCTCGCGATAAGGGGGCTTGAACTGGAGGCTGCGCACCTCTCAAACACCCTAACCCTGACCCTCCGAAGCTGAAGTTCAAACAACTTAGCCTGACCATGCCACCAAACTCAAGTCTTCAAGCCAGATTACTACCAACCTACTAATATCTACAGGGAGTATTTCCCTTAATGACAGCTGCCTTCTCTATAAACTCTAAGAAGGAACCTTCCAAGGACCTCCCAGACCTTTCTATTATGTCACAAACAGCCCATTTCCATCATTAAGCATCATTGTAACTGTTACCACTTCTATGTCACTGTTACCCACGCCATTGATGAGATAAACACGGATTCCTCTCCCATCCTCAAGGATGTTCAGAGGCTTGCTAAGCTAGGCTTGCCTGCGATCGCCTGACTCTTCCTTTTCTGCTAAAGGAAGCTTGTCTTCCATGCCACAAAGAGAGGCTGAAACCTCCAACATTCTGCTCCTCCTAACTTCTAAACTGGCCTCTAACCACACGAGCCTGGCATGCTGATGTCACGGATCCACACATTCAGACTGGCAGTTGAAACGCATTAATAGTTAAAGATTCAATCCTATACATTTTTGTCATTGTCAATATCCCAGAACTGTCCTTCTGTCCTACCTTTTAGGATCTCAATCCGCCTACTTTCCTCCCATGGGACCCAGTGTACCTCCAGTTCTATGACTTTAGTCCCAGCCTCTTTCCCACCTACTTCCACAGCGCCCATTCCTCTACCTGTTTTCAATCTGGAGTGTTTGGGGCCCTAGTCTGGAAGCATTTACTATATTCATTTATTTATTTATTTCAATTCAAAGCGCTATGTCCCCTTAGGGACACTTGCTCTGTCATACATGTATGCCTTTACATTTGTCTATACATATTTATACAATAATTTTAGGTCGTAAAGAATATTCATGATATTAACAAGGAGAAAGAGAGATAGAGAGGGGAAAAAAACGAGAATAGATAACTGTGTACAAAAGAAAGAAAAAGAATTTTACGCCTTTAAAATAGTTTCGAATTTTGATAACAGATGGCGCGCTAGTGCATCATATTATAAAATAAATATCTGGAAATGATCGGTTTCTTAAAAATGTTTGTTGCTATATAATCCAAAATATATCTACATTACTAAACACTACATTAATATACATTTTATATAATTTACTTTATTCATCAACATACACTTTCTGTGAGCCTCTGGGAATTACATATGAAGCAAACGACAACAGTCCTTTTCCTCAAACGATGTAACTTTAGCTTCTATTTCCTTAGCCGCCCGTGCAATTGAAGATGTAAATGACATTCACAGACCATCTGCCGATTCTCATTACATTCCAAGATACAAAATTCACAGAGCAAAATACATCCTGGGCTGAATCAACGTGCGTGGAGAGAACATTCACTGCATTCCTTGATTCTTCTCTGCAGCATGCATTCACCATGCCGCATAACTCCGCCTTTGCCTGTCCCAAGCCCGGATGAAAAAGGAGGAGGGGGAGCAGTAACAAGCTCGCTAAAAAACCTGGGCTCAGCTGGCCCGGTTGATAGTAAGGGCCTGTAAGTGCTCCTGATCCATGGATATAGGATGAGCAGCGTTTGTACTCCATATTAGGAGCGACTGCACATGGCGTCTGTTCCTCATATCAGAGGCGGCCATTTCTTTTGGAGCTAAGTCAGCCTGACACTGAGTAGTGCTCCCAGTCTTAATGACAAAGGCAGACGCATTCTACTTCACCTAGTCATGATGGTTGTCGAATCTCTTTTTCAAAAGTCTCAAGCTTTACAAGCTTGACACCCTAATATGATTGAGGGGAGATAAGAAAGAAGAAGAAGACCATGCCGTATCAATAGTAATAGATGATGTGGTGCATGTCCTTACCAAGATCCTACAAGAGGCTTGGAGCGTATCGATAAAAAGTAAAAAAGAAAGACAACAGACCATCAAAATCCTGGTGGAATAAAGACCTAGCAAAACTCCGCAATGTAGTAGTTTCTTTAAGGTGCCTATCCCAGCGCAAGTCAACGCTCATTAGAAACTTCTTTAAAGATCTCTACAAAGCATGTCACAACAGGATGAGAGCAGAGACAAAAGAAAAACATCAAAGATGGATAAACCTTTGTCAAGAAGGCTAATCAGCAGTTTGGAGCTCTGTACACAGATATATTTCCAAAGGACAGGGGACCTCCATTACTCAAACAGCTACATCGGCAGGTCTCAACGCCTCATCAGGGCGCAGCTTGAGGTCTCGTCGATTAATGCCGACTACCCATCCTTCCCGGACCTCGCGCGCCTTGGGTGCCACCGCCGCCCATCTGTCACCATCAGAAACGAGGACGGCGCGGTCTTCGATGGTCCTGAACTGCGGCGTAGGGCCTATGATATTTTCCAGCCTCGCTTTGCTCAGGCGGTTCGTGACCCGACTGCTGGCGCGGCCTTCATTGACGGGACTACCATTCCCCTTGACATCGATGAGGACGACCCCCTCCACAGGGAAGATATCACCTTGGCCGAGATTGCCGCCGCCATCTCCCATCTCCCTCGCGGAAGGGCCCCAGGCCGGGACGGTCTGCCCTGCGAGCTTCTAGTTACCTTTGTGGACTTCTTCGTGGGAGCCTTGTATCGTGTGTTTACGGCCTCCCACTTCCGCGGCGCCCTGACACCATCCACGCGGCGTAGCTCCATCTGTCTGGTTCCAAAGACCCGCGGCGGTCGCGGCTTCAGCGGCTATAGGCCCATTTCGCTGCTCACGGCCGACTACCGTGTCCCGGCGGGTATCCAACTTCGTCGCCTCAGACACCATCTACCAGCGCTGGTGCCGGAGTGCCAGACTTACGCCGTCCCCGGGAGGGCACCATCCTGGAATATCGCCTGGGTTACCGATGCTGTTGAGGAGGCGACGGCTGGAGACCTGCTGCTGACCGTCGTCTGTGTAGACCTTGAGTCCGCCTTCGACTCCCTAGACCGGGGCTTCCTGTGGACGCTCTTGGAACCCCTGCGCCTTCCTACGGCCTTTATGAAATGGATTCGGCTCCTGAGGCGGATGCGACGATCAGGGCCAGAAACTTCCACACCACCACCTTCCACCTACTAAACGGCCTTAGGCAGAGCTGCGCCGTCAGTGCCCCACTCTTCAGCATCGCGACAGGGCCGCTGCTTCGTCGCATCGAGTCCTCCCTCGGCGTGGGCAATGTCATCGCTTACGCCGACGACATCACCCTCCTGATTCGCCGTGACGAGCAGTTTGTGCGGGTGGAGGCCGTTCTTCGGAACTTCCGTCGGGCTTCGGGCATAGCTGTGAACTTCGGGAAGAGTGCCGGCCTTTGGTGCGGTGCGTGGCGCGCTCGCGGTGACTCTCCCCTAGGTGTCTCCTGGTCGACATCTTCCATCAAAGTCCTGGGGACGGACATTGCCCCCTTCAGATCTGTCGCCCGCCAGGAACAGCATCTTTTGGCCCTGCTTGATTCTGCCTGCAGGAAGTGGACGCCTTCAACGCGCGGCCTCTCTCTTGTCGGTCGAGCCAAAGCCGCCAATACCCTGGTACTCTCAACCACCCAATACCACCTTCATGGGTACTTGCCCGGAGAGGCTACCATCACCAAGCTACAGGCCCGCTTGCGAAGGTTTATCTTGGACCCTGACCTCACTGCTTGGCTTCCCGCAGACATCATATCGAGGCCTGTTATCCTCGGGGGTCTCGGGCTTCTGGACATAGGCGCCCAACTCCATTTGGCCTGCCTCAAGGGCGTTCAGGCTGCGTTACGTGGGGTATAGAATGGTTTCTCCTGGCTGGTGTTGGGTGGTGTCTGGCTCCGTCCCCCTCCCGACGGTACTCCGATCTGGCCCCGTCGCCTACGGCTACTGAGGCTCTGGGAAGAGGCCTCCTGTTCCCACCTTCCAGCTATTGGAGCTCCCCATGGAGGCTGCCGGTTCCTTCCCCCTCCCAACCCCCTGGGCCCTGCGCGCTGGTCCGAGGTCCGTGTCGCGGACCTGATGGATGCCTTCGACATCCGCCCTACTCGCTCCTCTCTCGCGGACGCCGCTGCCCCTTTTGCCTTCTGCCGGAGGACGTTAGAGGAGAACCTCCTCCAGGGCTGCCTGCCTGGCTGAGGCTGTGGTCCTGCGCGAGACGAAAACGCCCTTCTCGAGGCTCACCACCCGCCCGGCCCGTTGCGCCTCGCGGCACAGCCGATCACCAGGCTTCTTTCCAGATGGACATCTGCGGTTGACGCGCCGGCCAGTCTCGACTGGACTTCACTGCGGCGCTGCGCCTTCTCGGGCCACGACGCTGACATTGCGCTTAGGTTGGCCCTCCATGCCCTTCCCCACCCGAACCATCCGGCCTCGACCAGTTCATCATTGCCAGGCCTGCGGTTCCGTAGATCGCTCCCTTGACCTTCGCTACTGGAGCTGCAGTCGTATCAGGCCCCTCATCATCGAAGCCTTCAGTGTTCTCGGGCGACCCCCTGACTTGCGGGCCTGGATCTTCGGGTCTGGCCTCGAAGATGACGACCTGGCCATCCTGGCGTCCCCCAAATCCATCATCTACCGGTACTTCGTACAGGTTGGGCTGACAGGAGGACCCGCTCATCGCCTGGGAAAGAGGGCTCACCCGCTGGGGCACATCCCCCTCATGATCATCTGTATATTAGTTTATTTATTTCCATTTTTAATGTAAATTATTGACAAGTAGTCAATAAAATTTGTTTCAAATGTCAATTGTCACGGACACACACACACAAAGACATCGTATTTTTTATGATGAGATTATATAGGAAACGAGGTGTATAAATATATCCATTATGATGTCAAATGATAGAGAGATAACATGGAAGTGTAAATATTTTTGAAATCAAATTATTGTGATTGTAATTCAAAGGAGAGTTATATAGAAAATAGGATTTTTGGTTTTCTACCTACTTTAGGCAATGAAAAACACTCTATATTTATACATGTAATTCCACTGTCCTCTAAGCTTATGACCATAGTTTTATCAAATATCATAACTAAGATTCCACCCTTCAGTGTTACATATATAAGCAGGATCGTGCAATACAGTATTAGTATGTATACAATGATAGTAATACAGTAATATTACAATATATAGAGATTTAAAAAGCGGTCTCTGGTGGATTAAATTGGCGAAATTAGTGGAAGGGTTCACCACTGAAGAGCCAAGCCCTCACTATATTTTTCATGTCATTAAGGAGAGTATAAAATTTGTTTTATTTGTAAGATAAAAATTCGTGTTTGATTGTTTTATTTAAAAAGATTCTTCACTTGCCTGTGCAACTGCATTCGCTTTATCTATATATATATATATATATAATTGAATGTCTGTCTGTGTGTACTCTATAGATTCAAAAACCATACATCCAATCGCCGTGAAATTTTGGGATATTATTAGGTATATCACCGGGAAGGTTTTTGAAAAATATTTTCTTGAATATCTTGAATATCCTTAGAGTTGTTTGCAGTTTTGTAGATTTAACTCGCAAGCAGCGCCACCATTGCGACGATGATAACAAGTTTTTCATCTATAAGTTTTATTATCACTGAGTTTATTATCTTAAAGATTATTAATCAAAAGTAAGATTATCTCAGGATGTCACGGCAATTTATTTGAGACAAGAATAATGATACAATTCCAAGGCGAAGATACTATTCCTTTAACTTCCAATTACTGAGGGAACCAATTAATATTGATTTTATTCAAATTATCGAGTATTTTTCAAGGGACCGGGAAAAAATGTTCACTAGATAAAACTATGATTTTCTAATGTAGAAAATTAGGAAAGACAAAATTCAGGATGACACGGCACACAGGGACCGGGAAAAAATGTTCACTTTACCGAGAGATTCAAATTTACGAGTTTCAAATTATCAAAATATATCTTTTTTTTATATAAGTTTATAGAGAATTGTTTTAACAAATGTTCGTTAGACAAACCTTTACTCGGGTAAAACCTGGGCGAAGTCGGGAACATCCGCTAGCAGATATATAAATTCACTTATTTTGATTAAAACATATTTATCTAAAACAGCTTCTCAAACAGGTTGCACGCCTATTCTCTTTTAGAATATTTTAATAAAAAGGCAATCTATGAACGATGAGGCGATATATTTCGAACTATATTTTGCTCTGTGTTGTGCATGTGAGTTGTACAATTTATATCACAAATATATATGTTATATAAGACAATTTATATTTGAAATTGGTTGCAAATATAAAGTATGCGAAAATTTTAGAACCTATCTGCTATACAGACGAATAGAATAATATACGACGAGTAACATTCATTATTAAATATAATATCAATTTTATTTCGTGTGTGTTCTAATTTAATGGTAAGAGAATAAGTGACGTCATGATGACGCAAGAATTAGCATGCGCAGTAGAGTTGAGACTTCCGGGAAAGAAGGATCATGGAGGAAATAAGGGGGCCAGAATGACCGCGTGATACGTGAACTGACCAGTGGTCATCTCCCGGACAACAAGAAAGTCCCTCTACTGCTCCCCCAGCCCGGTCCAGCAAGATGGGTCCCTACAATCTGATGGAGGTCTAAAGGCGACTGGGTCCGAGCAGCATTTTCCACGACACACCAAACTTCCACTGTCCTTTCACCGTTAGCCAACCACTTCCACCGACACCAGCTCGGAGATACAAGCATGTGGAGTCCACGACATCAGACCCGAAGGCGCTATCCGAGCAGCTAGAATGTTCCATGTCACTCAAGACTTCCATCATCCTTCACCGTTAGCCAACCACGTCCAACGACACCAGCTCGGAGTTTCCAGAACGGCTCAATATAGCGACATATGTTCGCGGAGGCAGTTCCATGAACGGCGCTCAATCAACACGAACATCTCACAAGTCCTCCACTGTCCTTTACTGATAGCCAGCTACTGACGCCAGCAGGAGACGTCGAGCCTCCAGCAAGATGGCCGTTACCTGACCATCATCAAGCGCCCACCTCTATGAGGAATTTGGGATTATACTGTTCATCCATTGTGCCAGCAAGTGACATCGCCTGTGCGAGTTTGGAACCTCCAGACCTTTACAAGAATTACGTGCTTTTTAATTGAGCGAATGCCCCCATGCGTTATGAAAGATTTACAGATCCTTCCTCGACAATAACCGTTCCTCCCTCAGCCTCCTTCCACCGTCCCCCACTCTAGCGAGCCATTGCCCCAACAACACGATCTATTCCCCAACATGGCGCGTTCAAGAGTACCTTCCATTCCTCCAGCCTCCCTCCACCGTCCCCCTCTCAGCCTTCCTCCACCGTCCCCCACTCTAGCGAGCCATTGCCCCAACAACACGATCTATTCCCCAACATGGCGCGTTCAAGAGTACCTTCCATTCCTCCAGCCTCCCTCCACCGTCCCCCTCTCAGCCTTCCTCCACCGTCCCCCACTCTAGCGAGCTATTTCCCCAACAAGACGATCTATCCCCCAACATGGCGCGTTCAAGAGTACCTTCCATTCATCCAGTCTACTCCCACCATCCCCCATTCTAGCGAGCCATAGCCCCCAACAACATTCCCTAGCTCCTACCTAGCACGTACAACTCAAATCAAAGACTTCAAAACAATAAAGAATATAAATCCCCTACACCGCCTCCTTCAAGTCTAGATATTTCTGTTCCAGACAACTACATCATTAATAATGTCCAACTCCCAACATCAGACACCCAATCACCACAACCAAATATCTAACTTTTAATAGCTCACAATTGCCCATTTCCCCAAAAAAGCTCTCAACACAATATACGGAATTTTGAATATCTCTGGGAATTACACTAATTACGGGCATATACTCTTTTTCATCAATAACTAATCAACACACGAAATCAGTTCGAAGCACCTGAATAAAAAAAAGTTTTCTAATTGATAACAAGGCCATTAAAACATCAATAATCCAGACACAACATCTAACATTGTCGATAAGGCACAATTTGGATTATAGATTATAAAACAAGGTAATAATGCCAAATCTAAATAAATAACAACGCTGTTACCGAAACGTCACACACTATTTATATATTTGGATTTGGTCTTATTACCATGTTTTAACTAACATTGTCTTCAGCACATCTCTAACCCCAACATGAACAAATTTGTTAATGCATCCATCTAAACTGTAGCTTTTTTCCTCGACATTGTTTATTATCAGCAAGGATGATAATAATTATATACAGTAAAACCCCTCTATAGTGAACTCCAATGGGACAGAACTCTTGCTTCACTATAGCCACGGTTTGGCCTTTTTTTCTTTTACTTTTCTAAATTTTTAGACCGTATAATTAAAAAACAGCCATACACACTGGAAAAGGCAGCCACTTAATAATGGTCACTTTGTTTTTATTCCCTAAATTGGCCTATTTCTTTACAGTAATGCTGAATTTCAAAAGTAGTCATTTGATAATATTTTCTTCTTATCATTAGCATACATGTTTATATATATAAACCTCTATGTATAATTTAAAAATTAAGCCAAATTCCCTAGGCAAAACTTTATTAAATATATATTTAAAAGGTATAAGAGTATTTTAGAACATCTTTCTCAAATAATATAATACTAAATTTATTGGGAAAAAGGCCTCTAATACCTTGTTGTTTGAAAGTGAAAAGTAAAATTTGAAAATCAGAATTGTCTTAAAATATCGTTATTTCCATCAAAGGAAAAAGCTCGGTGTATTCTGAATCAATTGAGGACGAAACAAAAGTATCCAATTCAGAAAAATCAGACACGAAACATGTTGATACGATAGCGCGATCGGTAAAATTGCGAATAAAAAACGCCAATTTACAAACACAAAATCGGTGGTAAAACGGCTGGCCTGGGGGAATATCCGCGAACCCTGAATGAGTCATATACGTAACAAGACTTCTGTTCTAAAAATAGAAATGTAGTGGTAGTTTTTGAGAATTTATAAGTCGATTTTTTTTGTGGCCCTTGAGACGCGGGGCGCTTTTTTTTTTCTTCCTTCAATTCCAGTTCCCACATATTCTTCTGAAGTATAGATTAAGTTTTGTTTATAACCTGTTATTCAAACCACTTCTGGCTTTAAAATTATTTGGAATTATTTTTTAGCCTAGGTTAAACTTGATATAGAACGCTTCTAAAAGTGCATGCTGCCACTGTTTTTTTAGAACGCCAATTCTTTGTTTCTTTTCTTTATTTTGGAAGCCATTTGTATTTTTTTTTCTATTTAAAAATTTCAGAATGCAAAGATATTCTATTAAATAAAAGTATAACGTGTAAAAATTTATACAACATGCAGCAAAAATAGAATGTAAATCAAAACAAACAATGCCGCTAATTTTTTTGTTTTGAAATCGCGATCCATGAACTGAAACATGATCAAAATTTTGTTGTTTTAATTTTTTTTTAGTCACAATTTTATGTTCGTTATAAGCCTAGTATTTTAAATAGATTTTTATCATTTTGGGACCGAAAATAGGTTCGTTATAGGGGTAGTTCGTTATTTAAAAATCGCGAAATTCGTTATAACGATGGTATTTTCAATGGAATGGAATTGGGAATCGGCGAGGGTTCGTTATAGGGGAAGGTTCGCTATATCCAGGGTTCGTATTAGCGGGGTTTTACTGTATAATGTGTTTTAAATGCTTCCCTTCATTTATATCACAGAACAGGGTGTCGGTGGAAGGCTGGTCTATAACAGGGGTCGGCAAACTGCGGCTCTTTGGATGTGAAGCTCTTTATATAGTTCCATATGTAAATATTATTTATGTGAGTACTGTTCATTGTTGGCAGGAAAAAAATGTGCGCCCTTTTAAAACTTTAAAATTTAGTAAATTGTAATTTTTGACTCTTCCGACTCAAAAGTTTGCTGACCCCTGATCTAAACCGTCGGTTTTTAAACGCTACAACCCAGGATTGAATCCCGCATTGGGCACTTTTTTCTGATTAAAAAAAGATATAAAAATGCTCCAATGGCACCCTATTTTTGCAAAAGTCCAATCCCACCAGCGAGTGCAAGTAACCAAAACGGGGCTCTGGAACATTTGTAAGAGCAAAGTCTAACTGCTTTTCACATGTATAGACATGTAGTACCCTTACAGTAAAAGTAATCGCCAACTTCTACCCACCATGATTATCATGGCCTATACCTCGTGTACTAGGGATAAGCAAATATCACAAAACTTATACATACATAGAGCTTATTATAAGGCACATGAAATATATAAGTATAAAGTAAACTTAAATATTTATACATACCAATTATGTAGTGAACTTTAATCAGGAACCTTTTTTCGTCATTATATAAGGTTAAGCAAAAATTCTTTTAACATCTGTGAAATATGCAAAGTGGATGCGTTATTTGATACGTCTACTTTGCATATATAGACTTTTATTTATTACCAAACACACGCTATATCCTATGTGGATATTTGAGTGCAAATGTTTTAACTATTTTATGTACATAGTTTTAAAATATATATATGGTTATTTAAACCAACAACCCCATATTGTATAATACTTATAACAAGATTTTCATGTTGTATAATAGAAACACATCTGTAAATGATCATACGCATTATTGACATGTTTCATTATATCATCATATGTAATGTACTTTGTACAAACTGAGGATAAATGAATAAAACTCTGTAATAGATTAAGAGTTGAGCTAAAGCAAAAAGTTGAGATGGGAGTCCCACAACAAGAGGAAACCTGTAAATAAATCCTGCGGCACTTTTGTCCGCCTGACACACCAATATCTCAGCCTCGGCCCATACTACAGTTTTCTAGCTTCCTTGAGCCAGATTTCACCGAAGCTGAAATACTCCGGGCCATCAAATATTGTGGATTGTAGAAATCTCCAAGATCTGTCCGACTTGGACCTAAATGTCTTTAATTAGGAGGTTCTCTCCTACATAAATTACTTGCAGAAACTTTTACCAAGTGCTTAAGATCCGGTCATTTTCATTCTCCCTGGAAAATAAGTCTTTAAATCCCCGTATTCAAACCAGATAGCACAGCTGGGAATCCCCTAGACCAGGGGTCGGCATACTACGGCTCGCGAGCCACATGCGGCTATTTGGATGTGAAGCACGTGTAGTACTCGCATAAATAAAACTTTATTAATGCGAGTACTATTTATTGTTGACAAGAAAAAATGTTTTGGCTCTTTAAAACTTTGAGTAAACAAGGAATATAAATATATCCATGATGATGTCAAATGACAGGAGTATAACATGGAAATTTAAATATTTTGAATCTATAGGAATTTGTTTGGAATTCAAAGGAGGGTGAGATATAAAACAGAAATTTTGGGTACTACCTACTTCATGCAATAAATAATACTTTATATTTATACATGTAATACTACTGTCCTCTAAGCTTATGTCCATAGTTTAATCAAATACCATAACAAAGATTCCACCCTTCAACATAGCATATAAAAGCAGGATCGTCCAATACAGTATTTGTATGTATACAGTAATAGTACAGTATATAGAGCTTTAAAAAGCGGTCTCTGGAGGATTAATTTGACGAAACTGGTGGAAGGGTACAAAAGCTAAGAGCCAAGACCTCGCCATTTTTTTAAAGGCATTAAGGAGAGTAGAAAATGTTTTATTTTTAAAATAAAAATTCATGTTTAATGGTTTTATCTCAAAAAGATTCTTCACTTGTCTGTGTAACGTGTTTCCGCTTTATAGATTTATAAATTTACTTATTTTGATTAAAACATATTTATCCTAACCAGGTTTTCAAAAAGGTTGCACGCCTATTCTCTTTTAGAATATTTTATTAAAAAATAAATTTATGAACGATGAGGCGATTTACAGTTAAACCTGTCTATAGCGCCTCCTCTTGGGACTCACCAAAATAGGGTGCTATAGAGAAGGGGGTACTAAAGACTGATCACTTTTAATATAAATCGCATCATACTACGTATTTAAAATCAGGCGCTATAGAGAGGGAGGCGCTATTTAGAGGGGGCGCAATAGACAGGTTTAGCTGTATTTGGAAATATATTTTGCCTTGTGTCGTGTGTGTGGGTTGTACAATTTATATCCCAAATATAAATGTGGATATAAGACAATTTATATTTTAATTTAGTTACAAATATAAACTTTGATAATCTCAGAACCTATTTGCTATATAGATGAATAGAATAATATGTGATGTGTAAAATTCACTATTCAATACAAGATTTATTTTATTTCGTGTGTGTTCTAAATTAATGTTAGAAGAAGTGACGTCATGACGACGCAAGAATGAGCATGCGCAGTAGAGTTGAGACTTCCGGCAAAGAAGGATCATCGAGGAAATATGGGGGCAAGAATGACCGCGTGATACGTGAACTGACCAGTGGTCATCTCCCGGACAACAAGAAAGTCACTCTACTGCTCCCCCAGCACGGTCCAGCAAGATGGGATCCTACAATCTGATGGAGGTTCCAAAGGCGGCTGGATCCGAGCAGCATGTTCCACGACACACCAAACTTCCACTGTCCTTTCACCGTTAGCCAACCACGTCCACCGACACCAGCTCGGAGATACAAGCATGTGGAGTCCACGACATCAGTCCTGAAGGCGCTATCCGAGCAGCTAGAATGTCCCATGACACTCAAGACTTCCACAATCCTTTACCGTTAGCCAACCACGTCCACCAACACCAGGTCGGAGCTTCCAGAACGGCTTTATATAGCGACAGATGTTCGCGGAGGCAGCTCCAAGAATGGCGCTCAATCAACACGAACACCTCACAAGACCTCCACTGTCCCTCACTGATAGCCAGCCACCGACATCAGCACGAGACGTCGAGCCTCCAACAAGATCGCCGTTACGTCACCATCATCAAGCGCCCCCCTCTATGAGGTATTCGGGTTTATACTGTTCCTCCATTCTGCCAGCAAGTGACATCGCCTGTGCAAGTTTGTAACCTCCAGACCTTTACAAGAATTGCGTGCTTTTTAATTGAATGAATGCCCCCATGCGTTATTAATACTTACTGATCATTCCTGAACAAGAACCGTCCCTCCCTCAGCCCCTCTCCACCGCCCCTCACTCTAGCGAGCCATTTCCCCAACAACATTATCTATCCCCCAACATGGCTCGTTCTAGAGTGACTTTCATTCCTCCAGCCTCCCTCCACCATCCCCCACTCAGCCTCCCTCCACCGTCCCTCACTCTAGCGAGCCATTTCCCCAACAACATTATCTATCCCCAACACGGCTCGTTCAAGAGTACCTTCCATTCCTCCAACCTCCCTTCACCGCCCCCCCCCTCAGCCTCCCTCCACCATCCCCCACTCAGCCTCCCTCCACCGTCCCCCACTCTAGCGAGCCATTTCCCCAACAACATTATCTATCCCCCAACATGGCTCGTTCAAGAGTACCTTCCATTCCTCCAACCTCCCTTCACCGTCCCCTACTCAGCCTATCTCTAACCGTCCTCTACTCAGCCTCCCTCCAACGTCCCCCACTCTAGCGAGCCATTTCCCCAACAACACTATTTATCCCCTACATGGCGCGTTCAAGAGTGACTTCCATTCCTACAGCCTATCTCCACCGTCTCCCACTCAGCTTCCCTCCACCGTTCCCCACTCTACAACAACATTCCCTAGACCTCAACATGGCGCGTAGACGAGTGCATTTTAACTCTCCAGAATACCTCCACTGTCCTCCACTCTAGCGAGCCATAGCCCCCCAACAACATTCCCTAATCCCTACCTAGCATGTACAACTAAAAAAAGCCTTAAAAACAATAAAGAATATCTAAACCCCATACACCGCCTTCTTCAAGCCTAGCTATTTCTGTTCCAGACAACTACATCATTCATAATGTCCAAGTCCCAACATCAGACACCCAATCACCACAACCAAATATCTAACTTTTAATAGCTCACAAATGTCCATTATCCTCAAAAAAGCTCTCAACACAATATATGGAATTTCGAATATCTCAGAGAATTTCACTAATTACGTGCATATATACTTTTGTGGGAGTCGAGAGACTTCCTTCCAGCCTGCTGGGATGACAGACCACGGCAAACATACAAGCGGGGCCTGGAAATAGGAGATGGCCACCGCTGCGAGGCGCGGCAGGGTGTTGTCCTTTTTGTTTTCCTTTATCAACTTCCTATGAAAATGTAGCTAAGTCGTAACACTAATAAACACTAACTATGAAATACTTTTCTGGGCCATCGCTGGACTTAATAAATGGACACACTTTCTTTCATTAATAACCAATCAGCTAACGAAATTATTTCGAATCATTCCAAACCTGAACTAAAAAAAAGGTAATCTAATTCATGACAAGGCCATCCAAACATCAATAATCCAGACACAATATCTAACATTGTCTTCAGCGCATCTCTAACCTCAACATCACCAATTTGTGAATACATCGATCCTATCCGCAGCCATCTTCCTCGACACTGTTTATCATCAGCAAGGTTGATAATAATTAAATATACAGTTAAACCTGTCTATAGCGCCCCCTCTAAATAGCGCCTCCCTCTCTATAGCGTCTGATTTTAAATACGTAGTACGATGCGATTTACATTAAAATTGACCTGTCTATAGCACCTCCTCTCTATAGCACCCTATTTTGGCGAGTCCCAAGAGGGGGCGCTATAGACAGGTTTAACTGTATTGTGTTTTAAATGCTTCCCTTCATTTATATCACAGAACAGGTGTCGGTGGAAGGCTGGTCTGAACCAGGAGGTCAGCAAACTGCGGCTCGCGAACCACATGTGGCTCTTTGGATGTGAAGCTCTTTATATAGTTCCATATGTAAATATTATTTATGCGAGTACTATTTATTGTTGGCAAGAAAAAATTGTGTGGCTCTTTAAAAACTTTGATATTTTGTAATTCGTAATTTTTGACTCTTCCGACTCAAAAGTTTTCTGACCCCTGATCTAAACCGTTGGTTTTTGACCGCTATGACCCAGGTTAGAATCCCGCATTGGGTACTCTTTTCTGAAAATTAAATGCTCCAATGGCCCCCAACTCTTGAAAAAGTCCAATCCAACAAGCGAGTGCTAGTAATCAAACGGGGCTCTGGAACATTTGTAAGTGCAAAGTCGAACAGCTTTTCACATGGGTAGACATGTGGTGCACTTACAGTAAAAGCAAACGCCAACTTCTACTCACCATGATTATCATGCCCTATACCACGTGTACTAGGGATAAGCAAATATCACAAAACATATAAATACATAGAGCTTATTATAAGGCACATGAAATATAAAACTATAAAGTAAAACTAAATATTTATACATACCAATTATGTAGTGACCTTTAATCAGGATCATTTTTTCGTCAGGAGGTATACAAGATGAGCAAAAATTTCTTTAACATCTGCGAAATATGCAAAGCGGATGCGCGATTTGAGGAATCTACTTTGCATATATACGTTTTATTTATATACTAGCCGAATGACCCGGGCAACGCCCAGGTTTTACCCGATTACATGTTTTTATTCAAATACTATTCGTTACAATTATAAATTGGCGCCGTGGATGTCACTTTTGTGAAACGTCCCGCTCCAAACTTTGTGTCTGAGAAGCGAATTTTTATAGAAAGATGATCTGGCTTTTGTTTTCTGCTCAAATGAATGTTTTTCTGTTAGAATTTTGTTCCTGCGTACAAAAAAAAAAAAAAGAACTGGTTTCACCCGTGGTCTCTGCTTTTTGGAATTTTTCCCGATATAATTTTGTATCTGATAATCAAACATAATACAGCAATGTTGTCATCATCATTTTCTGACTAAAAAACCAACTATTTTTGCCCAAATCTTTCAATTTATTTTTTATTGGCTAAAAATCCGATAAATATATTTTCCAGATTTTTCTCTATGTCCTGTCAAAACACGTTTTACATGTACATTAGGTCAGCTGATATTACCTCCCATCTTCACCGCTAGAGGCGCTGCTTGCGAGCGAAAAGGCAAATTTGCAACGCAATTTGCAAATAACTCGAAGAATATTCGGGATAGAGACCTGAAATTTTCACTATAAGTTTTTCCAGATTCTACTCTATATACGGTTAAAATTTCAGTCAGATTAGTTACGTATTGTGGACGTGTATAGCTGACATAGATACCCACATACACTGACTTTTATATATATAGGGATTACAAAACACACCTACATCCTATGTGGATATTTGCATGTAAATGTTTTAACAATTTTATGTACATAGTTTTAAAATATATATACAAATTATTTATAGTTTTAGAGAGAGAGAGTGAAAGTTATTTAAATTTACATTTTAGAGCAATAATTATACAAGCAATAAGTTTATTTACACAAACATATTATCACACACACAGAAGCCTTTATTAAAACATTCCGTCTTATACAGACTCCTGTTAGAAATGGATCTTAAAAGAAATGAGAAGCAGGGGAAGAAACCGAATCCTCGCTCAAAAAATAGAAAAAGAAGAAAAGAAAGAATATCTTTGTACAAAAGACTATATACATCGTTTTTCATGTATAGAACACAGTGAAGAAGTAGACTATTGAGTAAATGGTTGCATCTTGTGAAGAAAAAAATATTTCCACACATATTATCAAAAATGTTGAATAAATTGTTAGAATTATACTCAGTAAATTAATAGTATAAATATTGATTATTTAAAAAAACGATACTAATTAAAACTAGAATTTTAAATTCATTAGTGTAATTTAGGTCTACGGCAGTTGAGATAGAGTCTGTAGAATTTGTAAATTTTTTTATATTATTCTTTACTGGAAACCATTTGGTTTAAACTGGAACATTTGACATTGTACTTACAAATCTGAAACATTTGAATAAGTTTTCTCAGCCAATTATTTAGTAATCTCTTTAATCCCTCCAAGGTTTGGCTTGAGCACGGACCATTGCTCTTTGCATTTCGGGAGGGAAGTTACCAGCATTATTTAATTTCTCTAGTTGATGTTGGCATGCCCTCAAAAACAAACTGATACACAGTGACCTTTATTGAAGACACAAGATAACCAAAGTATGAACAAAATTGCCTCTGTTCTTTCCTTCAAAAGACCGGCGATATCAAACACTTTCCACTTTCTTAAGGTTGTCCATGAGTATATATATATGTGTTCACATTATTGATTAATGTACTGTGTAAACGTTCATATAATGCAATCGCCTTTTGACATTGAATAACTTTCTCTTTTTTTTTGGAACCTATACTGAACATAAAAAAACTATTTTGGCACCTCCGGTACAAGAAGACAATGGTTACCCTATGATCAAGAGGCTAAAACTTGTAGTTAAACAGGATGGCTTTGGCCATAAAAAGATGTAGTCTGTATGGTGGAACATCGATGGTATTGTACACAGATAGTCATGCAGTTAATACCGATCCCTACTTAGAACAACTCAGCTGAATATATGAAGTTTTAGAGACTCGATACCCTGCTTTGATCAACCGAAAGAGAATACTCCTGCAACATGACAACGCTCCAGCTCATCGAGCTAGGTTAACAACGAATAGAATAAATTATTTTGAAGGCATTAAAGTTTTATCTCACCCTGCCTATAGCCCGAAATTAGGCCATCTGATTATGAATTGTTTCAGCCCATGGCTACATTTCTAAGGGAAAGACACTTTGAAACATTCCAAGACGTCAAAATTGCCTGTCGTGACGTTTACGACTCCAAACCCCGAGATTGGTATCGTCAGCAAATTGAAAACCTAGCAAAAAGATGGCTGGCTGTTATTGAAAAGGTCTCTACTTCAATGAATAAATAATTTTGTTTATATATTATTTTAAATGTGAATTAAAATCTTATTTATGGGAACAAACCTTTTGATACACAGCCTGTTATGATCCTAATACAATACTATGAAAACTCGATCCTTCTTTATTATTATTTTTTAGTTTTTAAGAAAATTTGTTGGTTGGAAGTTGGTTTGAGAAAAATATACCTCCATCAACCACTAACTTATTTAATTTCCGACGTTTCAGCGATTCTCCAGGAGAGAGTGACAGCAAGTTACTGACACGTCAGGAATTAAATAAGTTATTGGTTGATGTAGCTATATTTACTTAATATAAATATATTTGACAAATAGAATGTAATACACTATTGACGATTTTACATGTTAGAGAGAAAAATTTAGGAAAAATCTTATTATATTGATATAAAATCATATTTAATATTCGAAAGATCTCCAAAATGATAGTAAAATAAAGCAAAAGAAATAACTATAAGAGAAAATTCAAAGAAACATGGTATATGTGATGAGGTATCCAGTCGACTAAACATGTGGTGAGGTCCTGTTGACTTAAACTATGGTGTGTTCCCTGTCGACCTTCGCTATACTGTGTTGACCGAGAGGAACAGTCAGGAGAGATGTGGAGAGTTTTCAGTACCTCTCTGCACCTTGGGAGACCTTTAACAGTTCTCACAGAGTACAGGTAGTCGTGGTCAAGGCAGAGTGGAAAGCTTGGGAATGTCCATGCACACAAAAAACGAAGACACAGTTGCACTAGGAAAGTTCCGTGAACAGATAAAAGTTGAGCTAGGAGCGAAAGATGGAGATAGAAGAGTTCTTACTGGTTTACATGGCGGATGAGGAGAACCTTGGCTAGGACGGAAGCCTTTTATATCTTGTATTCTATATCTTGTATTTTATATCTTTTATATCTATTGTGAAGAGCGTGGATCGTCTGGCGAAATTCTAAACTGGCGCCATCCTGACAGTTTCCAATCTATCTTTAGATGTTGTTGAACTTCTAAATCTATCTCGATTTTTAGAGGTTTTTGACCTTTTGCTTTAGCTCAACTCTTAATCTATTACAGAGTTTTATTTATTTATCATCAGTTTGTACGAAGTACATTACAAATGGTGATGTAATGACACATGTCAATAATGCGTATAATCATTTACAGATGTGTTTCTATATACAACATGACAATCTTGTTATAAGTATTATACAATATAAGGTTGTTGGTTTAAATTACCATATATATATATATATATATATATATATATATATATATACATATATAAGATATATGATGTATTTAATGTAGTAAAAATAGTTAGGAATATTAAATTTTGATTTTATTCTTCTTTACATTGATAGAGAAGAGATGGTTGAGTAGATGTTGAAGAAAGAAACAGGAATTTGAGGAATGGCCATTTTCTCGGAATCCTCCCTGGAAATTGGAGAAGTCAGGCAGCTCCGACAGAGAGCAGGGACAGAAGATAATGTGGGGTCAACATGATTGGCTAGGTTGATGGTCAGGTCTTGGGAGATTGAGACCTGGAAGATGGAGATGAGCAGAAGTCCCAGGAGTACATCGGAAATACAAAGTGAGTTGTTTAAAGAGCTCAGCAGCACAGGCAAGATGTTGAGTTCCAAATGGCCAAAGGCAATTGATGAAGCGTGTGTTCAGCAATCCATTGTGTTCAGCAGTAACAGAAAGGGGATTAGCTTGAGATATCCAAGAACAGCAGCAAGAGATTCAGCTCCATTATGTTCAGAGATAAGAGAAATTCTGGATTTACATTTGATAGACATGTAACAGAAAGAGGCTTAGTTCCAGGTCTTTCGTAGTAAAAGATCGTTCTTGGATCTAATTTGATCATAGGTTGGGACATTTCTTGAGTTCAAGATACTCAGCAACAACAGCAAGAGCTCCAGATACTTCTAAGAAAAAGTAATTTCTTGGCTTCAATAAGATCAGTGCCAGGAGGATCATCGCGAGTTCCAACTTGAGATCAAGGCGTTCATCAAGATCATGAGCGTGGGAGCAGACTGCCTGGTATCAGGGAGGTATAGTGGCCATCAGAAAGTAAATGAGGTTGGCTAATAAGGGAGATGAATTTTGAAAAAAAAATGCCAATGCTAAAAAAAAAAAGAATTTTGATAAAGAGCCAATGCTAAAAAAAGGATTTTGAGAAAAATTCCAATCAAAAATAATATATATAAATGCAAATAATAATATGAAAAAATTTGAATAAAAAACCAATCAAGTAAAAAAGACAACAACAACAGTAAAAAGAAGCTCTACCACCCCCTGGTCCTAAGATAATAAGTAACCCCCCCTTTCACATACCCCCACATACTGTAAGCCTTATAGAAATAAAATGGGTGAGTAATAAACCAACACACTACTCTGAAAAACCTATCCAAAAAAAGGTTAGTAAGAGAAACTATTGCTAAAACACTAACCGAAATCAAAACGTAACCCAAACCTAAACACAACAAAAACAAAAAAATCTGTCTGCAATTCATCTCCAGTATCAGTCGCTCTCAATTCGAGAAACTTTGCTCAAATGTAACAATGGCTTAGTGCGTGGTTACAATAGACCCCACAAATTTATATTTTATAAAAATAAATTTATTCCTTTTAATATAAAAATAAAACATTTTATAAATATAAGGACAAAACATACAACATTAAAAACTGGATCATTTAGCATTAACATTTTTAGAGAAAATATTTACATTAAAGAAATCTTCTTTTGAAAATAAAACATAATCACACACCCACCCAGAAATCGAAAATTTTATTTTACAGATAAAAACTGGTTGTACTTGAGAATGCATAGAGTTTGAGGAAATTTGAAAATGAAAATACATTCTCATCTCTCAAATTTAAAACAAAAGAAGTTAAGGCTTGGTATATTTACCTAAAGACACATACATACAGGTCAAAATAAAAGGTAATGGGACCTATTCATTGGCTCGACTTCAAGTGACAGCAAACTAACTCCAGGTGGGTTCAATGTAAGGGTATGTCAGTTATGTTCCTTAAGCTATGTCCTCCCGTGTCTTAATTCGACCCAGATGTTCCCTACAAGGCTGAAATGTTTCTTTAAGGTATCATAGATAATCTTGGGACCCTCTTCCCATACCATGTGCCTTGAGACGTTCCTCTATCTAACCATGGCGAGAATGAGAATAAATTCTGCACCGAGAATTTGACCTGGAACTACCCCCATACCAGTCCTACCATCAATGCTCTCCCGACAAGACGCAGTGTTCGTTTGCTCTGCAGCTTGTACGTGGCCTCGTCACCCATCATAGTGACCTGCACTTGCTCTAATTTCTTGAGTTAAAGGAAGCCTACCTTATACCAGCTACTAGTCTATGATACGCTGGGTTAAAGAGACTCATGAGAGGGGCCAACTCATGATAAAGATCCTTGAACTGGAGGCTGCGAACTTTTCAAACACCCTAACCCTGACCCTCCAAAGCTGAAGTTCAAACAACTTAGCGTGACCATGCCACCAAACTCAAGTCTTTCAAGCCAGATTACTACCAACCTACTAATATCTACAGGGAGTATTTCCCTCAATGACAGCTGCCTTCTCTATAAACTCTAAGAAGGAACCCTCCAAGGACCTCCCAGACCTTTCTATTATGTCTCAAACTGCCCATTTCCACCATTAAGCATCATTGTAACTGTTACCATTTCTCTGTCACTGTTACCTACGCCATTGATGAGATAAACACGGATCCCTCTCCTATCCTCAAGGATGTTCAGAGGCTTGCTAAGCTAGGCTTGCCTGCGATCGCCTGACTCTTCCTTTTCTGCTAAAGGAAGCTTGTCTTCCATGCCACAAAGAGAGGCTGAAACCTCCAACATTCTGCTCCTCCTAACTTCTAAACTGGCCTCCAACCATACGAGCTTGGCATGCTGATGTCACGGATCTACATATTCAGAATTGTATATGAAACGCACTAATAGTTAAAGATTCAATCCTCTACATTTCTGTCATTGTCAATATCCCAGAACTGTCATTCTATCCTACCTTTTAGGATCTCAATCCGCCCACTTTCCTCCCATGGGCCCCAATGTACCTCCAGTTTTATGGCCTTAGTTAGAGCTCTTTCAGATACCCCAGCCCCTTTCCACCTACTTTCACAGCGCCCACTCCTCTACCTGGGTTCAATCTGGAGTGTTTGGGGCCCTAGTCTGGAAGCTTTTACTATATTAATTTATTTATTTTAAATCAAAGCGCCTATGTTCCCTTAGGGACACTTTCGCTATCATACATGCAAGCCTTTACATTTGTCTATACATATTTATACAATAATTTTAGGTCGTAAATAACAGTCATATGATATTAACAAGGAGAAAGAGAGAGAGAGAGAAAAACGAGAATAGAGAACTGTGTACAAAAGAAAGAAATGTCTGGCAATGATCGGTTTCTTAAAAATATTTGTTGCTATATAATTCAAAATATATCTACAAAAGGCAATACATTAATATACATTTTATATAATTTACTATATTCATCAACATACACTTTCTGTGAGCCTCTCGGAATTACATATGAAGCAAACGAGAACAGTCCTTTTCCTCAATCGATGTAACCTTGGCTTCGAGTTCCCTAGCTGCCCGAGCAATTGGGAAGATATAAATGGCATTCACAGACCATCTACTGATTGTCACTACATTCCAAGATATGATATCCACAGAGCAATATACATCCTGGGCTGAATCAACGTTCGTAGAGAACATTCACTGCATTCCTTGATTCTTCTCGGCATCATGCATTCTCACATCTTCATGCCGCATCAACAGGATATAGATGATGTGGTACATGTCCTTACCAGGATCTTACAAGAGGCTTGGAACGTATCAATAAAATGGAAAAAGAAAGACAACAGACCATCAAAAGCCTGATGAAACAAAGACCTAGCAAAACTCAGCAATGTAGTAGTTTCTATAAGGTGCCTATCCTAGCGAAGTCAACACTCATTAGAAACTTCTTCAAAGAGATCTACAGAACATGTCACAACAGGTTGAAAATCGAGACGAGCAAAACATCTATGATGGATGAACCTTTGTCAAGAAGTCTCCTCAACAGCTTGGAGCTCTGTATACAGATATATTTCCAAAGGATGAAGCACCCAAAGAGGATCTCCATTACTCAAACAATCTGTTGAAACCGCCTACACACCAGAGAAAACCTGTAAATAAATCCTGAAGCACTTTTGTCCGTCTGACACACCAATATTTCACGCTATTTCAATATGTACACGCTTGTTCGGCGGTACATATACTAAAATTGGAACGAATATTTCAATCTCGGCCCTCAATACAGTTTCTGGCTTCTTTGAGCCAGATTTCACCAAAGCTGAAATACTCCGGGCCATCAAATATTGCGGATTGCAGAACGAATCGACTTGAACCTAAATGTCTTTAATTAGGAGGTTCTCCCCCTACATAAATTACTTGCAGAACCTTTTACCAAGAGCTTAAAAGTCGTGCAATTCATTCTCCCTGGAAAATGGGTCTTTAAACCCCCATATCCAAACCAGATAGCACAGCCGGGAACCACCTAGACATATACCGCCTCATTGCTCTCCTTAACACCCTAGCCAAGGTACAAATTTATCCCAAAATAAAAACTTGCAAAAAATTGAAATGCCAATATTATTCGCCGTTATGTCCAAAGTTTGCTTAAATACCATTTCTGAGATTTCACCATTCAGTGTAGAATATACATATAAGCAGGATTGTCCAATACAGTATTAGAACTTTAAAAAGCGGTTACTGGTGGATTAAATTGACGAAATTAGTGGAAGAGTTCACCACTGATGAGCCAAGCCCTCACCATATTTTTCGTGGCATCAAGTAGAGTAGAAATTTGTTCCATTTGTAAGATAAAAATTCGTGTTTGATGGTTTTATTCAAAAATATTCTTCACTTGCCTGTGCAACGTGTATTATATTTATAGATATATAAATTTACTTATTTTGATTAGAACATATTTATGTAAAACAGCTTCTCAAACAGGTTGCACGCCTATTCTCTTTTAGAATATTTTAATAAAAAAGCAATCTATGAACGATGAGGCGATATATTTCGAAATATATTTTGCTTTGTGTTGTGCATGTGAGTTGTACAATTTATATCACAAATATAAATATATGTGAATATGAGACAATTTATATTTTAATTTGGTTGTAAATATAAAATATGCGAAAATCTTAGAACCTATCTGCTATACAGATGAATAGAATAATATGCGACGTGTAACATTCAATATTGAATACATGATCAATTTTATTTCGTGTGTGTTCTAAATTAATGTTAGAAGAAGAAGTGACGTCATGACGACGCAAGAATTAGCATGCGCAGTAGAGTTGAGACTTCCGGGAAAGAAGGATCATCGAGGAAATAAGGGGGCCTGAATGACCGCGTGATACGTGAACTGACCAGTGGTCATCTCCCGGACAACAAGAAAGTCCCTCTACTGCTCCCCCAGCACGGTCCAGCAAGATGGGTCCCTACAATCTGATGGAGGTCCAAAGGCGACTGGGACCGAGCAGCATTTTCCACGACACACCAAACTTCCACTGTCCTTTCACCGTTAGCCAACCACGTCCACCGACACCAGCTCGGAGATACAAGCATGTGGAGTCCACGACATCAGACCCGAAGGCGCTATCCGAGCAGCTAGAATGTTCCATGTCACTCAAGACTTCCATCATCCTTCACCGTTAGCCAACCACGTCCAACGACACCAGCTCGGAGTTTCCAGAACGGCTCAATATAGCGACAGATGTTCGCGGAGGCAGTTCCATAAACGGCGCTCAAAAAATCAACACGAACATCTCACAAGTCCTCCACTGTCCCTCACTGATAGCCAGCCACTGACACCAGCACGAGACGTCGAGCCTCCAGCAAGATGGCCGTTACCTGACCATCATCAAGCGCCCACCTCTATGAGGAATTTGGGATTATACTGTTCATCCATTGTGCCAGCAAGTGACATCGCCTGTGCGAGTTTGGAACCTCCAGACCTTAACAAGAATTACGTGCTTTTAAATTGAACGAATGCCCCCAAGCGTTATGAAAGACTTACAGATCCTTCCTGAACAATAAACGTTCCTCCCTCAGTCTACCTCCACCGTCCTCCACTCGGCCTCCCTCCATCGTCCACCACTCTAGCGAGCCATTGCCCCAACAACACTACCTATCCCCCAACATGGCGCGTTCAAGAGTACCTTCCATTCATCCACCCTACCTCCACCGTCCCCCACTCGGCCTATCTCCACCGTCCCCTACTCAGCCTCCCTCCACCGTCCCCCACTCTAGCGAGCCATTGCCCCAACAACACTATTTTCCAACATGGAGCGTTCAAGAGTGGTTTCCATTCATCCAGCCTATCTCCACCTTCTCCCACTGAGCCTCCCTCCACCGTCCCCCACTCAGCATTTCTCCATCTTCCCCCACTCTAGCGAGCCATTGCCCCAACAACACGATCTATCTCCCAACATGGCGCGTTCAAGAGTAC
Organism: Cordylochernes scorpioides; assembly: GCA_030710605.1. Classification (NCBI taxonomy): domain Eukaryota; kingdom Metazoa; phylum Arthropoda; class Arachnida; order Pseudoscorpiones; family Chernetidae; genus Cordylochernes; species Cordylochernes scorpioides. The sequence continues at coordinate 86,742,843 of CP092865.1, forward strand.
CTTCCATTCATCCAGCCTACCTCCACCGTCCCCCACTCGGCCTCCCTCCATCGTCCCCCATTCTAGTGAGCCATTTCCCCAACAACACTATCTATTCCCCAACATGGCGCGTAGACGAGTGCATTTAAACTCTCCAGCATACCTCCACAATCCCCCATTCTAGGGAGCCATTTCACCAACAGCATTATCTAGCCCCAAACCTGCCATGTATAACTCAAAACAAAGCCTTCAAAACAATAAAGAATAACTAAATCCCATACACCGTCTCCTTCAAGCCTAGCTATTTCTGTTCCAACCCCCAGACAACTACATCATTCATAATGTCCAAGTCCCAACATCAGACACCCAATCACCACAACCAAATATCTAACTTTTAATAGCACACAATTGCCCATTATCCCCAAAAAAGCTATCAACACAATATACGGAATTTTCAATATCTCAGGGAATTTCACTAATTACGGGCATATATTGTGGGAGCCGAAAGACTTCCTTCCAGCCTCCTGGAATGACAGACCACGGCAAACATACAAGCGGGCCTGGAAATAGGAGTTGACCACCGCTGTGTGGCGCGGCAGATCGGCTGAAGTCAATCAGAACCCAATAGACATTTTAGGGTGTTGTCCTTTTATCAACTTCTTATAAAAATGTAACTAATACGCAACACTAATAAACACTAACTTTGTAATACTTTTCTGGGCCATCGCTGGACTTAATAAATGGACATACTTTCTTTCATCAATAACCAATCAGCTAACGATATCATTTCGAATCATTCCAGACCTGAACAAAAAAAAAGTTATCCGAATAATGACAAGGCAATCAAAACACCAATAATACAGACACAATAACTAGCACTGTCTTCAGCACATCACTAACCCCAACATCACCAATTTGTGAATGCATCAATCCTATCCGCGATCATCTTTCTCGACATTGTTTATCATCAGCAAAGATGATAATAATTACATATATTGTGTTCTAAATGGTTCCCTTCATTTATATCACAGAACAGTGGGTCGGTGGAAGGATGGTCTAAACCCTTGGTTTTTCGATCGCTACGATCCAGGATCAAATCCCGCATTGGGCACTCTTTTCTGATAAAAAAAATGCTTCAATGACCACTGATTCTTACAAAAGTCCAATCCCACCAGCGAGTGCAAGTAATCAAACGGGGCTCTGATACATTTGCTAGTGCAAAGTCGAACTGCTTTTCACATGTGTAGACATGTGGTGCACTTACCAGGTCTATTAGTATGAAATGCGAAAATTTTCAGTGAATTCAAAGGTTCACCAATTCCATACAACAAAAGATTTTTTATTCAAAGTAATTGCCCTGATTAGCTATACACTCGGACCACCTTTCAGGCAATTTTCGAATTCCTTGTCTGAAAAATTCTATTCCTTTTGAGTCGAAACAGTCAACAAGCCATTTTCGGAGTATGTCTGAGTTCGAAAATTCCTGTTTTTTTAGGGCGTGTCCTAAAGATGTGAAAAGGTGGTAGTCCGACGGCGCTAGGTCTGGTGAGTACGGCGGGTGGGGTAAGAGTTCCCAGCCCAAGTCTTTTATGGTGTTTTTGACCACTGTAGCGTTGTGGGCTGGAGCGTTGTCATGCTGCAGTATCAGCTTGTTGTGCTTTTCACGCAATTCCGGTCTTATTTCATTCAATGCCCCTCTCAAACTGTGCATTTGTTGTTCGTAGCGACTAGTATTGATCGTTTCGCCAGGTTTCAGGAGCTCGAAATATACTACGCTGGTCTGGTCCCACCATACGCAAAGCATTGCCTTTTTTCCGAAGCGATTGGGCCTAGGCTTCTGTTTTGAAAATTGGCCGGGCAGGCCCCATGACTTTTGGCGCGTAGGATTGCTGAGTGGATCCATTTCTCATCAGAAGTTACAATTCGATGCAAAAATGACTTTTCATGCCTGGCCAGCAGCCCTTCACAGGTTACCAGACGCCGTTCTTGCTGCCTTTCGCTCAACTCGTGGGGGACCCATCTGGAAAGCTTTTGAGTCATTCTGAGGCTGTTTAAACGTAGGGAAACAGCACCTTGAGACACCTGGAGCTGTTTCGCGAGTTTTTCCTGCGTTTGGGCACTGTCCTCATCCAACTAAGCTTGCTGTTCAGCGTCCTCGAACTTTTGGTGCGGTTTTCCACGTGGTTCATTATCAAGTTCGAAATCGCCACTTTGGAATTTTTTAACCACCTGTAACACTGCGATTTGCTCAGAGCGTGGTCGCCGTGAACTTCCTCGAGCATTCGGTGGGCTTCAGTGGCACTTTTCTTCCAGTTGAAGGCGAACAACAAAACTTCCCGCAAATGGGCACTTTTTGGCTCGGAAATCACCATTTTCCACGGGCTCCAGAAATTTTCCACGATTTGAATTTTTCTAAAACTCCACGCATGCTGATGCCACGTGAGTCAAAAAACAAAATGCCTTCAACAGCGCCACCGTCGGCTCAAATAAAGTTGCACAGCGCCCTCTGGCAGCCATTTTCGCGTTTCATACTAATAGACCTGGTATAGTAAAAGCAGTCGCCTACTTCTACCCACCATGATTATCATGGCCTGTATACCATTTGTATACTAGGGATAAGAAAAAAATATTGATATAAATTTATATATCACAAAACATATACATATATAGTTCGTTATAAGACACACGAAATATATACAACTATAAAGTAAAACTAAATATTTATACATACCAATTATGTAGTGACCTTTAATCAGGAACATTTTTTCGTCATTAGATAAAGTTGAGCAAAAATTTCTTTAACATCTGCGAAATATGCAAAGCAGATACGCTAGTTGATACGTCTACTTTGCATATATACGTTTTATTTATTTATTCCCAAACACACGCTATATCCTATCCAGGTATTTGCATGTAAATGTTTTAACTATTTTATGTACATAGTTTTAAAAAATATATATACAAATTATTTCTAGTTTTAAAGAGAGAGAGAGTGAAAGTTATTTAAATTTACATTTTAGAGCAATAATTTTACAAGAAATGGAATTTATTTGTATTTATTTTAATTGTGTTTATTTACAGAAACATTATTTAAAATGTTGAATGAATTGTTAAAACTTTAACCATTACATTAATGGTATAAATATTGATTATTTTATAATACAATATAATGTGGCTTATGATTGTAAAACGACGTTTGACAAGTTTTACTGCAAATGTTTCTTTTGAACGAAAAATCGTAATTTATTTTAAAGAGAAATCGTTATTTTTTCCTTAAAAAAAATTACGATTTTTCATAAAAAAAAAAAAAAAAATTGCGGTAAAACTTGTCAAACGTCGTTTTACAATTGGTTATTAAAAAAAAGAAAAAAAAAAGATACTAATTAAAACTAGAATTTTCAATTCATTAATGTAATTTAGATCCATGGTATTTGAGATAGAGTCTACAGAATTTGTTAAATTTTCTATATTCTTCTTTACTGGAAACCATTTGGTTTAAACTGGAACATTTGACATTGTACTCTCAAATCTGAAACATTTGAATAAGTTTTCTCAGCCATTTATTTAGTAATCTCAAGTTAATCCCTCCAAGGTTTGGCTTGAGCACGGACCATAGCTCTTTGCATATCGGGAGAGAGGTTACCAGCTTTATTTCATTTCTCTAGTTGATGTTGGCATGCCCTCGAAAACAAACTGATACACAGTGACCTTTATTGAAGACACAAGATAACCAAAGTATGAACAAATTGCCTCTGTTCTTTCCTTCAAAAGACCGGCGATATCAAACATCTTCCACTTTCTTAAGGTTGTCCATGAGTATATATATATGTGTTCACATTATTGATTAATGTACTGTGTAAACGTTCATATAATGCAATCGCCTTTTGACATTGAATAACTTTCTCTTTTTTTTGGAACCTATACTGAACATAAAAAAACCTATTTTTGGCACCCCCAACACAAGAAGACCATGGGTACCCTATGATCAAGAGGCTGACACCTGTAGTTAAACAGGATGGCTTTGGCCATAAAGTGATGTAGTCTGTATGGTGGAACATCGATGGTATTGTACACAGATAGTCATGCAGTTAATACCGATCCCTACTTAGAACAACTCAGCCGAGTATATGAAGTTTTGAAGACTCGATACCCTGCTTTGATCAACCAAAAGAGAATACTCCTGCAACATGACAACGCTCCAGCTCATCGAGCTAGGTTAACAACAAATAGAATAAAGGATTTTGAAGGTATTGAAGTTCTACCTCACCCTGCCTATAGCCCGGGAATTGCGCCAACTGATTATGAATTGCTTCTGTCCATGGCTACATTTCTAAGGCAAAGACACTTTGAAACATTTCAAGACGTCAAAATTGCCTGTCGTGACTTTTTTTACTCCAAACCACGAGAATGGTATCGTCAACAAATTGAAAACCTGGTAAAAGGATGACTGGCTGTTATTGAAAATGATGTTCTCTACTTTAATCATTAAATATTTTTGTTTAAATATTATTTTAAATGTGCATTAAAATCTCTTATTTATGGGAACAAACTTTTGATACACTGTCTGTTTTGATTCTAATACAATACTATGAATACTTGATCCTTCTTTATTATTATTATTTTTTTTTTAGTTTTAAAGAACATTTGTTGGTTGGAAGTTGGTTTGAGAAAGATATAACTACATCAACCACTAACTTATTTAATTTCCTACGTTTCAGCGATTATTCAGGAGAGAGTGACAGCAAGTTACTGACACGTCGGGAATTAAATAAGTTATTGGTTGATGTAGCTATATTTACTTAATATAAATATATTTGACAAAAGAATGTAATACACTATTGACGATTTTACATGTTAGAGAGAAAATTTAGGAAAAATCTTATTATATTGATATAAAATAATATTTAATATTTGCAAGATCTCTAAAACGATAGTAAAATAAATTAAAAGAAATAACTGAAGGGAAAATTGAGAACACATGGTAAATATAGGGATGTATCCATAGATCCATGTATCCATCTATATGGATGTATGTATTTAATATAATAATAATAATTGTTAGGAATATTGAATTTCCATTTTATTATTCTTTACACAGATAGAGAAGATATGGTTGAGTAGATGTTGAGAAAGAAAGGAGAATTTGAGGAATGGCCATTTTCTCGGGATCCTCCCTGGAAATTGGAGAAGTCAGGCAGCTCCGACAGAGAGAAGGGTCAGAAGATAATGTGGGGTCGAGATGATTGGTTAAGTTGATGGTCAGGTCTTAGAGGATTGAGGCCTGGAAGATGGAGATGGGCAGGAGTCCCAGGAGTACATCGGGAATATAGAGGGCGTTGGTTCAAGATCTCAGCAGCACAGGCAAGTTGTTGAGTTCCAAATGGTCAAAGGCAATTGATGAAGCGTGTGTTCAGCAGTAACAGAAGGGGGTTAGCTTGAGATACTCAAGAACATCAGCAAGAGATTCAGCTTCATTATTTCAGAGATAATAGAAATTCTGGAGTTACATTTGATAGACATGCAACAGAAAGAGGCTTAGTTCCAGGTTTTTCTCAGTAAATTATCGTTCTTGGGTCCAATTTGATCATAGGTTAAGACATTTCTTGAGTTAAAGATACTCAGCAACAACAGCAAGAACTCCAGGTACTTCTAAAAAAAGTAATTTCTCGGCTTCAATAAGATCAGAGCCAGGAGGATCATCGCGAGTTCCAACTTGAGATCAAGGCGTTCATCAAGATCAAGAACGTGGGAGCAGACTGCCTGATATCAAGGAGGAATAGTGGCCACAGAAAGTAAATGAGGTTGGCTAATAAGGGAGATGAATTTTGAAAAAAAAAAGACAATGCTAAAAAAATATAATTTTGATAAAGAGCCAATGCTAAAAAAAAATAATTTATATAAATGCAAATAATAATATGAAAAAAATTTTGAATAAAAAACCAATCCAGTAAAAAGACAACAACAGTAAAAAGAAGCTCTACCACCCTCTGGTCCTAAGATAATAAGTAACCCCCCCTTTCACATACCCCCACAAACTGTAAGCCTTATAGAAATAAAAAGGGTGAGTAATAAACCAACACACTACTCTGAAAAACCTATCCAAAAAAAAGGTTAGTAAGAAAAACTATTGCTAAAACACTAACCGAAATCAAAACGTAACCCAAACCTAAACACAACAAAAACCAAAAAAGCTGTCTGCAATTCATCTCCAGTATCAGTCGCACTCGATTCGAGAAACTTTGCTCAAATGTAACAATGAGTTAGTGCCTGGTTACAATGTGTACCCCAAATTTATATTTTATAAAAATAAATTTATTCCTTTTAATATAAAAATAAAACATTTTCTAATACAAGGACAAAACATACAACATTAAAAACTGGATCATTTATCATTAACATTTTTAGAGAAAATATTTACATTGAAGAAATATCCTTTTGAAAATAAAACATAAACACAGACTCGCACAGAAATCGAAAATTTTATTTTATATATAAAAACTGGTTGTAGTTGAGAGTGTATAAAGTTCGAGGAAAGTTTAAAATACAATATTGCTACGGCGTTTTATGGTTTCCACAAGTCCATATCTCAGAAGAAGGCCAAGTGACACTCACTCCTCACTTTCTTACTGCTACTCTTTTTGTGTTGTTTTTCTTGCTTCCCTCTTTCTCTTTCTTGTTTTTTTTTTCTTTTTCTTCTGTCTATATCGTTGTTTCCTTTGTCTCACTGCTTTGTTCTTATGCATACCTCTGATGAATCCTGTATAGGGTCAGTGACCCTAAATAAAGGCTTTTTGTTGTTGTTGTTGAAAATACAATATCTTCATATCTCTCAAACTTCAAAGCAAAAGAAGACTTGGTATATTTATCTTAAGACACATACATACAAGTCCAAATAAAAGGTAATAGGACCTATTTATTGGCTCGACTCCAGGTGGGTTCAATGTAAGGGCATGTCAGCTATGTTCCTTAGGCTATGTTCTCCCGTGTCTTAATTCAACTTAGATTTTACCTACAAGGCTGAAATGTTTCTTGAAGGTCCCATAGAAAATATTGGGCTCCTCTTCCCATACCATGTGCGTTGACTTTACAGTAGCCAACCTTGTTGAGATTGAGAATAAATTCTGCACCGAGAATTTGAGCTGGGGCTATCCAGAAATCAGTACTATCATCGATGCTCTCCTTACAAGACGCAGCGTTCACTCGCTATGCATCCTGTACGTGGCCTCATCACCCAATATAGTAGCCAAGCACTATCTTGGTTCTTGATTTTTTCTTTAAAAAAACACGTTCTGACGTTTGATGTCAAAAACATACTGTGCACACTGTGTGACAAGGAAATTCCTGAAGAACTCCCCCATTACCTGCTTAAATGTACAGCCCTTGATGCAGAGAGGAAGGCCCTGTATCAACAAATTAAATGTACCAACATTTCACCCTACATATTGCTTTCAAAAATTTCAGCAAACAAATCTAAGGCAATAGCTTACTATACATTTTTTAGATCATCATTATGTATCGACCAGTCAATAAGTGAATGACTTTGAGACCGAAAGTAAAGCCAGTTCAATTTCTATAACGCTTGTTCGGCGGTACATATACTAAAATTGGAACGATACAGAGAAGATTAGCATGGCCCCTGCGCAAGGATGACACGAAAAAAAAAAAATACAAAATGATTATTACCTCACCCAATTGGGAGAATCTGTATGGAGGAAGTCACTAATGTGTGTGTGTGTGTGTGTGACAATTGACAATTAAAAATTATTTATTGTCATCTTAGACAATATTACATTGATTTATCAACGAGAGAGAGAGAGAGAGAGAAGAAAATATATACAAAAAGAATTAAATATATACATATATAATACAAATTTATAAGGGGGATAAAGGTAGGAGACCTCGGCGCTGGAGGGTCCTGGACCAGGCGATGAGCGAGTCCTCCACCGCTTCTCCGAGCCCAACCTGGACAAAGTAGCGATAGATTCGCAACTTTGCCGACGCCAGGATGGAAAGGGCGTCGTCCTCAGGCCGGACCCACCGAAGATCCAAGCCTGCAGGTCAGGGGGCCGCCCTATGATGTTGAAGGCCTCTCTGATGAGAGGCCTGATGGAACGGCAGCACCAGTAACGGTGGCCGAGGGAGCGGTCGATGGACCCGCAGGCAGGACAGGAGGGGCCGACCGAGGCAGGATGGGCCGGATGGGGCAGGGCGTGGAAGGCCAACTTGAGGGCCGCGTCGGCCTCGTGGCCCGAGTAGGCACAGCGCCGCAGCGAGGCCCAGTCGATCCTAGATGGAAGTGGACCGATGGTGGGCGACCATCTCGAGGTGAACCTTGAGATGGGCGTGGCGGCGAGGCGCGGGCGATCCAGGGCCCGTCGGGCCGAGCGGGTCGTGAGGCCGTTGAGGAACGGCGTAGCCGTCCCTCGCAGCACCACGGCCGCAGCTAGGGAGCTAGATGAAGGCGTGGACTCCGCCCCGAAGCCCACGGCGTTCTCGGAGGTTAGCCTCCGACAGAAGGCGCCCAGGGCCGCGGCGTCAGCCAGGGCCGAGCGCGTAGGTCGGGCGGTGAGGTGGTCCTCCGCGAGAAGGTCCCGGACTCGGGCTCCGCGCCAGCGGGCAGGTGCCAGGAGGTCGGGAGGGCGAAGGAATCGGCAGCCACCGATGATTGGGATGTCCAGCAGCAGAGATGCGGGGACCGCCCGGTGATTGAGGCTCAGGATCTTGGAGGTCTCCTCCCACAGCTTCAGCAACCGGAGACGGCGGGGCTGGAGACGCGTGCCGTCTGGTGGAGGGCGGAACCAGGGCTCGGTGCCGCTGGCGACCAGCCAGTCGAAGCCGTTCCTGCCTCCGCGGAGCGCGACCTGCACACCCTTGAGGCAGGCAAGCTGGAGTTGGGTTGCCAGGTCGAGGAGGCCGAGGCCTCCGATGGCTACGGGCCTCGCCATGACGGCGGCGGGAAGCCACGCCGTATGCTCGGGCCCCCAGACGAACCTCGCTAGTCTGGCCTGCAGTTTGGCGATGGTCGGGGGTGATGGCAGGTACCCGTGCAGGTGATGCTGGATGGTGGAACCCACCAGCGAGTTCGCCGCTCTAGCTCGTCCGACGAGGGATAGGCCGCGGGTGAAGGGCGTCCATCTGCGGCAGGCGGACTCCAGGAGGGCGAGAAGATGCTGCTCCTGATGGGCTACGGAGCTTCTGGGGGCGATGTCGAGCCCGAGGACCCTGATGGAGGTGGTGGACCAGGAGGCGCCGAGAGGGGAGTCGCCGCGGTTGCGCCAGGCTCCGCACCAAAGGCCCGCGCTCTTCCCGAGGTTGACGGCGATACCGGAGGCCCGCTTGAAGTCTTCGAGGACGGTCGCCACCCGCTCGAATTCTTCGTCGCGATAGAAAAGGAGGACGATGTCGTCGGCGTAGGCGATGACGTTGCCCACGCCGAGGGTCAACTCCAGGCGACGTAGCAGCGGCCCCGTAGCGATGCTAAAGAGGGCGGCACTCACGGCGCAGCCCTGCCTTAGGCCGTTGAGGAGGGGGAAGGCGGTGGTGTGAAAGCCTCCAGCCCGGATCGTTGCGTCCGCCCCGGCGTACAAGATGTTAATCCAGCCCATGAAGGCCGGCGGGAGGCGGAGGGACGTCATCAGGGACTCCAGGAAGCCGCGGTCCAGGGAATCGAAGGCGGACTCCAAGTCGATGCCCATGACGGCCAGCGGCGAGCCCATGGCGGTTGCCTCCTCAACAGCATCCGTCACCTTGGCGATGTTCCAGGACGGAGATCTCCCGGGGACAGCGTACGTCTGGCAGTCTGGTACCAGGGCTCGTAGGTGGGGCTTGAGGCGCCGGTGGAGAATGGCAGCCAGCACCCTGTAGTCGGCCGAGGGCAGTGCGATGGGCCTGTATCCCTCAAGGCCGCGACCGCCGCGGGTCTTGGGCACCAGGCAGATGGAGCTGCGCCGCGTCGACGGAGGCAGGGCTCCGCGGAGCCGTGAAGCCGTGTAGACTCGGGCCAGAGCTTCGGCGAAGAAGTCCTCGAAGGCGGCGAGGAGTTCGTATGGTAAGCCGTCCCAGCCGGGGGCCTTTCCGCGAGGGAGGTGGCGGATGGCCGCGGCAATCTCGCTGGGGCAGATTTCGGGCCGGTGGAGGGGGTCTTCCTCGCCCAGCGCGCTGATGGGGATGATCATGCTGTTGCCGATGAAGGCGGCTCCCGCAGCTGGGTCGCTGGTGGGACGGGCGAAGCGGGGCTGGAAGATCGCGTACGCCTTCCTCCGAAGCTCGGGGCCCTCGATGACGTTGTCGTCGTCGTCCCTGATGACGCTGACCGGGCGTCGAAGATGGATCGCGCGCGCCAGGTCCGGCAGCGACGGGTAGTCGGCCTGGATGGAGGAGGCCTCGAGCTGCGCCGCGATGTATCTTCTTGCTCTGACGACGTAGCAGTCGCTGGCAGCGTGGCGCGGGTCGTGAAGGGATCTGGCCTCCGCTAACAGCACCGCCTTGATGGTGGTCCACCTGTCCCACCACAGGATCCCGTCATCGTGCGCAAGGTCTTCCTCCAACTCCCGGATGTAGCCAGCCAGGTGTTCTAGGGCAAGGCCCGAGCGGAGCATCGCGGCCAAGCGAGGCTGGTGAGGGGAGACGGCGGGCGGGCCCACCTGGAGCAGCACGAGGCGGTGGTCAGAGAGGTGGTAGTGGCTGGTCGCGTAGGTGGTGACGCGATCCAGGACTCCTGCAGGGACGAGGATCCGGTCCAGGCGGCTTCTCTCAATTTGGTCGCCGCGGCTAGCGACTCTGGTGGGCAGGTGGGCGGCGTCAAACTGGGTGGCTACGTCCACCAGCGCAGTCACGTCCAGAAGAGCGGCGAGGGCATCCGCGGAGGACGACGAAGGCTCCCTGATGTTGAGATTCCCGAGGATCCAGGCCCTCTCCCGGATCTCTGTTGCCGTCAGGAGCTCCAATTGCTCTAGCCGCTCGCGGGGGTCGTGTGCCAGATGGGCGTTGATGATGGTCATCTCCTCGCCGTGGACATCGATGACGGCCAAGGCAATGTGGCCCGGCCACAGGACACGCTGTCGTAGCACGGCGACGCCTGGTCCGAAGACGCAGGCGAGTCCGGATCCCGAGATGGCTACGGGATGGGCCAATATAACAGCGCTGTAGCCGAGGCAGAGGTCTTAGCCGCTGCCGAGATGAAATGCCTTTGTCTCCTGGACAAACGCGATGTCCACGTGATGTTGCCTGAGGAGATGACAAAGGGCAAGGCTCCTCCCCCGAGTGGCGAGCCCTCGCGCGTTGATGCTGGCGAGAAGGTAGCTCATTGTTGCCGTCCCTTAAGCACCCCCTTGGTCTTCTGGAGGGTCTTGCGGATGGTGTGGTTGGAGTCTGGGATCGAGGCCTTGATGGTTTCGGCCACCTGATCGAGGGCGGCGGCCTGTGCTTTTGACAGCGAGGGCGCTCGCTTCTCCATTTTTCTTTTAGAGGTGAGTAGCTTCTGTGCGTCTTAGCGGTCTATACCGGGCAGCCCGTCCCAGTCGATGGAGAGGTTGGGGGACTGCTTGAGGTGTTCCAGCAGCTGGAAGAGTGCGGGTTTTCCCCGGGGAGACGCGGAGGGAGTTGTGGTCAGCTCCTCCTCCGACATCTCAATGTCGAGCGGAAAGGTCTCGGGCTCGAGGGGCCGCGGGGTAGCTAGAGGAGCAGGGGGGGGCGACAGGGGCGGGCTGGGCAAGATCCCTCGGCTCGGCAGGATGGGGCGCCGAGGGGGTCACTGGAGCCTCAGTTGATGTCTTGGCCGGTTGGACGGGGACGCCGGTGTTGCGGGCGCAGGTGCCGGCTTCCTTGGCTGCTGAGGAGGAGGAGGAGGAGGGGGAGGCCTTGCGTCGGTGGGAGACGCTGCTTGCCTGGGGCTGCCGTTCCCTTCCCTGGCGAGCGCTGGGCAGTTGGCTCTGCGGTGGCCCTGCTTACCGCATTTGGAACACTTGATTCCAAAAGAGAGGAAGGCCGACAGGGTATCTCCCTTGGACTGGATGGTCAGTCGGGTGGGCAGCGTCTCCAGCCTTACACCCTCGTGGAGCAGGATGAACGCCTCCCGGCGGCCGTCGGTGAAGGTGAACTCGCCCATTTTGACCAGGATGGGGGCGATGGAGGTGATCTTCCCAAATTGGCCCTGGGCGGTCGCGTTGGTGCTGTCCTCAACAAAGCCGGGCAGGTTGGCCACGACTATGCGCTCCGCCCTTTTGCGGAAGGGGAAGACCCTGAGGGACGTACCCTCGATTTCCAGGCCGTCCGCGACCAGACGGTTCTCAAGTTTCTTGTCCGCAAGACCCACGATGAAGTGGCCGTTCATTCGATGGAATTGCGTGATGCTCCTTGGCCCCCCGAGTAGCGTGCTCATGGCCTTGAGGTAGGAGTAGTCCGGGATGTCTTGGCACAGCTCCACGAAGACGTAGTTCTCGTGGTTGGTAGTGGCCTGCCTCGCCCTGGCGACGGCGATGTTGGCGCGCGTCGCCTTGATTTCCTTGGGCGGCACTGCTCTCGGCCCTGTTGGCCGCTTCTGCTGCTGGGAGCTGCGCTGGTTTCCAGGCTTGTTGGGCTGCCTTGCAGCGTGCTCAGGTGAAGTTGAGCCGAGGCGCCTCTTCTTGCCCTTCACGACGATGAAGCCCTCGTTGTCATCCACCTCCGCCATCTCGCTGTCGGCCCAGTTGAGCGAGGCCGGGCTAGCTGGAGTTGCGCTGGTCGCAGCAGCAGTCTTCGGAGCCGTGACGTCACCACGCGCGGCGGACAGATTTACATGCTTAGCGCCTTCCGGCGGATTTGCATATTTTTGATTTTCAGAAATTTCTTCAGAAGTTTTCTTCTGTAGGTTGTTTTTTGGTGATTTTTCCTCACCAGTTTCGGATACAAAGCTGGGCCTTTCAGGCACTGAATCAGCTGATTCCGGGCTATTCGCCAGTACCAAATTCGGCATATTAACTGCCATCAACACGCACGCCAGAGGCGAAAACGGCGGAGCTCGCAAAAACGCGGCCGCTCGCCAGCGTGTGTGTGTGTGTGGTTCTTGAATTGAAGATAGTCTACCTTATACCAGCTACTAGACTCTGAAACGCCAGAGTTAAAGAGACTCATGAGCGGGACCAGCTCATGATAAAGATGCTTGAACTGGAGGCTGCGCACCTCTCAAACACCCTAACCCTGACCCCTCCGTCACTGAAGTTCAAACCACTTAGCCTGACCATGCCACCAACTCAAGTCTTTCAAGGCAGATTGCTACCAACCTACCAATATCTACAGGGAGTTTTTCCCTAAATGACAACTGCCTCCTCCATCACCTCTAAGAAGGAACCCTCCAAGGATCTCCCAGACCTTCCAACGCTTCCTCTTATGTCACAAACAGCCCATTTCCGCCATTAAGCATCATTGCAACTGTTACCACTTCTCTGTCACTGTTACCCACGCACTTGATGCAATCAACACTGGTCCCTTTCTCATCCTCAAGGATGTTCAGAGGTTTACTAAGCTAGGCTTGACTGCTATCGCCTGACTCTTCCTCTTCTGCTAAAGGAAGCTTGTCCGCCGTGCCACCAAGAGAGCCTGAAACTTCCAACATTCTGTGTGTGTGCTCCCCCTAACTTCTAAACTGGCCTTCAACCACACGAGCCTGGCATGCTAATGTCACTGATCTACATGTTCCGAATGGCAGTTGAAAAGAACTAATCCTTGAAGATTCAATCCTCTACATTTCTGTCATTGTCAATATCCCAGAACTGTCTTCTGTCCTACCTTTTAGGATCTCAATCCGCCCACTTTCTACCCATGGGACCCAATGTATCTCCAGTTCTATGACTTTAGTTAGAGCTCTTTCAGATACCCCAGCCCCTTTTCCACCTACTTCCACAGCGCCCACTCCTCTACCTGGGTTCAATCTGGAGTGTTTGGGGCTCTTGTCTGGAAGCATTTACTATATTCATTTATTTATTTCAATTCAAAGCGCTCTGTCCCCTTAGGGACACTTTCGCTGTCATACATGAATGCTTTTACATTTGTCTATACATATTTATATTATAATTTTAGGTCGTAAAGAATATTAACAAGGAGGAAGAAAGAGAGAGAGAGAGAGAGAAAAAACGAGAATAGTGAACTGTGTACAAAAGAAAGAAATGTCTGGCAATGATCGGTTTCTTAAAAATGTTTGTTGCCATATAACCCTAAATATATGTCTACATTACTATACACTACATTAATATACATTTTATATAATTTACTTTATTCATCAACATACACTTTCTGTGAGCCTCTGAGAATTACATATGAAGCAAACGAGAACAGTCCTTTTCTCAAAAGATGTAACTTTGGCTTCTAGTTCCCTATCCGCCCGTGCAATTGAAGAGGCAAATGGCATTCACAGACCATATACCAATTCTCACTACAATCCAAGATATAATACCCACAGAGCAAGATACAGCTTAGGCTGAATCAATGGGCGTGGAGAGAACATTCACTACATTCCTTGATTCTTCTCTGCAGCATGCATTCACCATGCCGCATCAACAGGATATAGATGATGTGTGGATGTCCTTACCAAGATCCTACAAGAGGCTTGGAACGTATCAATAAAGTAAAAAAGAAAGACTACAGACCATCTACACCCTGATGAAACAAAGACCTAGCAAAACTCACCAATGTAGTAGTTTGTTTGAGGCGCCTATCCTAGCGCACGTCAACGCTCATTAGAAACTTCTTTAAAGAGTTCTACAAAGCATGTCACAACAGGATGAGAGCCGAGACAAGAAAAAGCATATATCATGGATAAACCTTTGTCAAGAAGTCTCCTCAGCAGCTTGGAGCTCTGTACACAGATATATTTCCAAAAGACGAAGCATCCAAAGAGGACATCCATTGCTCAAACAATCTGATGAAACCGACTACACACCAGAGGAAACCTGTGAATAAATCCTGCAGAAAATATGTGTCCGCCTGATACACCATTATCTCAGTCTCGGCTCTTAGTACAGCTTTCTGGCTTCCTTGAGTCAGATTTCACCGAAGCTGAAATACTCCGGGCCTTCAAATGTTGCGGATTGTAGAAATCTCCAGTACCTGACCGACTTGGACCTAAATGTTTTTAATTAGCAGGTTCTCCCCTACATAAATTACTAGCAGTACCTTTTACTAAATGTTTAAGAGTCGGACATTTTCCTTCTCCCTGGAAAATAAGTCTTTAAATCCCCGTATTCAAACCAGATAGCACAGCTGGGAATCCCCTAGACAAGGGGTCGGCAACCTGCGGCTCGCGAGTCACATGCGGCTCTTTGGATGTGAAGCTGCGTGTAGTACTCACACATAAATAAAAACTTTATACGAGTACTATTTATTGTTGGCAAGAAAAAATGTTGTGGCTCTTTAAAACTTTGAGTGAACAACGAATATAAATATATCCATGATGATGTTTGAAACGAATGACAGGAGTCTAACATGGAAATTTGCATATTTTGAATTTATAGGATTTTGTTTGGAAATCAAAGGAGGGTGAAATATAAAGCAGAAGGTTTGGGTTACTATCTACTTCAGATAATAAATAATAATTTATATTTATACATGTAAATCTACTGTCCTCTAAGCTTATGTCTTTAGTTTGATCAACTACCATTTCTGAGATTCCACCCTTCAGTATAGCATACATAAGCAGAATCGTCTTATACAGTATTAGAGCTTTTAAAAGCGGTTACTGGTGGATTAAATTGACGAAACTGGTGGAAGGGTTCACCATTGATGAGCCAGGCCCTCGCCCTATTTTTAATGTCATTAAGGAGAGTATAAAATTTGTTTTGTTTGTAAAATAAAAATTCGTGTTTGATTGGTTTTATTTTAAAATATTCTCAATTTGCCTGTGCAACGTGTATTCGCTTTATAGATTTATAAATATACTAACTCCGCCTAAATACTAATACCGCCCTTGCCGGTCCCAAGCCGGATGAAAAAGGAGGAGGGGGAGCAGTAAAAAGCTCGCTAAAAAACCTAGGCTCATCTGGCCCGGCTGATAGTACCCTGAAAGGGCTCCTAATCCAGGGATACAGGATGAACAGCGTTTCTACTCCATATTAGGAGCCGCTGCACATGGCGTCTGTTACTCATGTCAGAGGCCGCCATTTCTTTTGGAGCTAAGTCGGACTGCCACTAAGTAGTGATCCCAGTTTTGATAACAAAGGCAGACCCATTCTACTTCACCCAAAAAAGTGATAAGAAAGATAAATATACTTATTTTTATTGAAACACATTTATCCAAACCAGCTTTTCAAACAGACTGCACATTTATTTTCTCTTTTAGAATTTTTTTAAAACAATATATGAACGATGAGGCGATATATTTCGAAATATATTTTCCTTTGTGGTGTGTGTGTTGGTTGTACAATTTATATCACAAATATATATGTGAATTTAAGACAATTTATATTTTAACTTGGTTGCAAACATAAAATATGAAAATCATAGAACCTAGCTGCTATACAGATGAATAGAATAATATGTGATGTATAACATTCACTATTAAATACAAGATCAATTTTATTCCGTGTGTGTTCTAAATTCATGTTAAGAGAAGAAGTGACGTCATGACGACGCAAGAATGAGCATGCGCAGTAGAGTTGAGACTTCCGGGAAAGAAGGATCATCGAGGAAATAAGGGGGCCTGAATGACCGCGTGATACGTGAACTGACCAGTGGTCATCTCCCGGACAACAAGAAAGTCCCTCTACAGCTCCCCCAGCACGGTCCAGCATAATGGGTCCCTACAATCTGATGGAGGTCCAAAGGCGATGGGTCCGAGCAGCATGTTCCACGACACACCAGACTTCCACCGTCCCTTCACCGTTAGCCAACCACGTCCACCGACATCAGCTCGGAGATCCAAGCATGTGGAGTCCACGACATCAGACCCGAAGGCGCTATCCGAGCAGCTAGAATGTTCCATGTCACTCAAGACTTCCACAATCCTTCACCGTTAGCCAACCACGTCCACCAACACCAGCTCGGAGTTTCCAGAACGGCTCAATATAGCGACAGATGTTCGCGGAGGCAGTTCCAAGAACGGCGCTCAATCAACACGAACATCTCACAAGAACTCCACTGTCTCTCACTGATAGCCAGCCACTGACACCAGCACAAGACGTCGCGCCTCCAACAAGATGGCCGTTATCTCACCATCATCAAGCGCCCACCTCTATGTGGTATTCGGGATTTTACTGTTCATCCATTGTGCCAGCAAGTGACATCGCCTGTGCAAGTATGAGCTTCCAGACCTTTACAAGAATTACGTGCTTTTTATTTGAACGAATGGCCCCATGCTTTATGAAAGACTTACAGATCCTACCTTGAACAATAACCGTCCCTCCCTCAGCCTCCCTCCACCGTCCCCCACTCTAGCGAGCCATTTCCCCAACAACACTACTATCCCTCAACATGGCGTGTTATAGAGTACCTTCCATTCATTCAGCTTCCCTCCACTGTCCCCCACTCAGCCTCCCTTCACCGTTCCCCACTCAGCCTCCCTCCACCGTCTCCCACTCTAGCGAGCCATTTCCCCAACAACACTATTTTCCAACATGGCGCGTTCATGAGTTGCTTCCATTTCTCCAGTCTCCCTCCACCGTCCCCCACTCTAGCGAGCCATTGCCCCAACAATACCATCTATCTCCCAACATGGCGCGTTCTAGAGTACCTTCTATTCCTCTAGTCTTCCTCCACCGTCCCTCACTCAGCATATCTCCACCTTCCCCCACTCTAGCGAGCCATTGCCCCAACAACACTATCTATCTACCAACATGGCGCGTTCAAGCGTGGCTTCCATTCCTTCAGCCTCCCTCCACCGTCCCCCACGCAGCTTACCTCCACCGTCCACCACTCTAGCGAGCAATTGCCCCAACAACATTCCCTAGCCCCCAACATGGCGCGTAAACGAGTGCATTTAAACTCTACAGCATACCTCCACCATCCCCCATTCTAGCGAGCAATAGCCCTCCAGCAACATTCCCTAGCCCCTACCTAGCATGTACAACTCAAAACAAAGCCTTTAAAACAATAAATAATATCTAAACCCCTTACACCGCCTCCTTCAAGTAATGATAATTCTGTTCTAGACAACTACATCATTCATAATGTGCAAGTCCCAACATCAGACACGCAATCACCACAGCCAAATGTCTAACTTTTAATAGCTCACAATTGCTCATTTCCCCTTCAACACAATATACGAAATTTTAGAATATCTCTGGGAATTTCACTAATAACGGGCATATACTCTTTTTCATCAATAACTAATCAACACACGAAATCAGTTCGAAGCTCCTGAACAGAAAAGTTTTCTAATTGATAACAAGGCCATTAAAACGTCAATAATCCAGACACAACATCTAACATTGTCTTCAGCGCATCTCTGACCTCAACATGACCAATTTGTTAATGCATCAATCCAAACCGTAACTTTTTCCTCGATATTGTTTATCATCAGCAATGATGATAATAATTACATATATTGTGTTTTAAATGGTTCCCTTCATTTATATCACAAAACAGGAAGTCGGTGGAAGGATGATCTAAACCGTTGGTTTTCGACCGCTACGACCCGGGATCGAATCTAGCATTGGGCACTCTTTTCAGATAAAAAAATGCTCCAATGGCCCCCAATTCTTGCAAAAATACAATCCCACCAGCGAGTGCAAGTAACCAAAACGAGGCTCTGGCATATTTGTAAGTGCAAATTCTAACTGCTTTTTACATGTGTAGACATGTAGTGCACTTACAGTAGAAGCAGTCGCCAACTTCTACCCACCATGATTATCATGGCCTGTACCACGTGTACTAAGGATGAGCAATATATATATATATCACAAAACATATACATACATAGAGCTTATTATGAAGCACACGAAATAAATAACTATAAAGTAAAACTAAATATTTATACATACCAATTATGTAGTGACCTTTAATCTGGAACCTTTTTTCGTCATTATATAAGGTTAAGCAAAAATTCCTTTAACATCTGTGAAATATGCAAAGTGGCTGCGTTATTTGATACGTCTACTTTGCATATATACATTTTATTTATTTATTACAAAACACACGCTATATCCTATGTGGATATTTGAGTGCAAATGTTTTAACTATTTTATGTACATAGTTTTAAAATATATATATGGTTATTTAAACCAACAACCCCATATTGTATAATACTTATAACAAGATTTTCATGTTGTATAATAGAAACACATCTGTAAATGATCATACGCATTATTGACATGTTTCATTATATCATCATATGTAATGTACTTTGTACAAACTGAGGATAAATGAATAAAACTCTGTAATAGATTAAGAGTTGAGCTAAAGCAAAAAGTTGAGATGGGAGTCCCACAACAAGAGGAAACCTGTAAATAAATCCTGCGGCACTTTTGTCCGCCTGACACACCAATATCTCAGCCTCGGCCCATAATACAGTTTTCTGGCTTCCTTGAGCCAGATTTCACCGAAGCTGAAATACTCCGGGCCATCAAATATTGTGGATTGTAAAAATCTCCAGTACCTGACCGACTTGGACCTAAATGTCTTTAATTAGGATGTTCTCTCCTACATAAATTACTTGCAGAAACTTTTACCAAGTGCTTAAGATCCGGTCATTTTCATTCTCCCTGGAAAATAAGTCTTTAAATCCCCGTATTCAAACCAGATAGCACAGCTGGGAATCCCCTAGACCAGGGGTCGGCATACTACGGCTCGCGAGCCACATGCGGCTATTTGGATGTGAAGCACGTGTAGTACTCGCATAAATAAAACTTTATTAATGCGAGTACTATTTATTGTTGACAAGAAAAAATGTTTTGGCTCTTTAAAACTTTGAGTAAACAAGGAATATAAATATATCCATGATGATGTTTGAAACAAATGACAGGAGTATAACATGGAAATTTAAATATTTTGAATCTATAGGAATTTGTTTGGAATTCAAAGGAGGGTGAGATATAAAACAGAATTTTTGGGTTTCTACCTACTTCAGATAATAAATAATAATTTATATTTATACATGTAAATTTACTGTCCTCTAAGCTTATGTCCATAGTTTTATTGAATACTATTTTTAACATTCCACCCTTAAGTGTAGCATATATAAGCAGGATCGTCCAATACAGTATTTGTATGTATACAGTAATAGTACAGTATATAGAGCTTTAAAAAGCGGTCTCTGGTGGATTAAATTGACGAATCTGGTGGAAGGGTTCACCACTGAAGAGCGAGCCCTCACTATATTTTTCATGGCATTAAGGAGCGTAGAAAATTTATTTTATTTGTAAGATAAAAATTCGTGTTTGATGGTTTATTTCTGAAATATTCTTCACTTGTCTGTGCAACGTGTATTCGCTTTATAGATTTAAAAATTTACTTATTTTGATTAAAAATATTTATCCAAACCAGGTTTTCAAACAGGCTGCAAACCTATTTTCTTTCTTTTTTTTTTTTTTGCTTATCCTTAGTACACGTGGTGCAGGCCATGATAATCATGGTGGGTAGTTAGCGACTGCTTTTTACTGTAAGCGCACCACATGTCTACACATGTGAAAGCAGTTCGACTTTGCACTTGCAAATGTGCCAGAGCCCCGTTTGGTTACTTGCACTCGCTGGTGGGGTTGGACTTTTGCAAGAATCGGGGGGCCATTGGAGCATTTTTTTTTTTAAAGAAAAAAGTGTCCAATGCGGGAATCGAACCCGGGTCGTAGTGTTCGAAAACCAAACGGTTTAACCAGCCTTCCACCGACCCCCTTTTCTTTTTGAAATTTTGCAAAAATCAATCTATAAACGATGAGGCGATATATTTCGAAATATATTTTGCTTAGTGTTGTGTGTGTGGGTTGTACAATTTATATCACAAATATATATGTAAATTTAAGACAATTTATATTTTAAATTTGGTTGCAAACATAAAATATGAAAATCTTAGAACCTAGCTGTTAATAAAGACGAATAAATTAATATGTGATGTGTAATATTCAATATTCAATACAAGATCAATTTTATTCCTTGTGTATTCTAAATTGATGATAAGAGAAGAAGTGACGTCATGACGACGCAAGAATGAGCATGCGCAGTAGAGTTGAGACTTCCGGCAAAGAAGGATCATCGAGGAAATAAGGGGGCCAGAATGGCCGCGTGAACTGACCAGTGGTCATCTACCGGACAACAAGAAAGTCCCTCTACTGCTCCCCCAGCACAGTCCAGCATGATGGGTCACTACAATCTGATGGAGGTCCAAAGGCGACTGGGTCCGAGCAGCATGTTCCACGACACACCAGACTTCCACTGTCCTTTCACCGTTAGCCAACCACGCCCACCGACACCAGCTCGGAGATCCAAGCATGTGGAGTTCACGACATCAGTCCCGAAGGCGCTATCCGAGCAGCTAGAATGTTCCATGTCACTCAAGACTTCCACAATCCTTCAACGTTAGCCAACCACGTCCACCAACACCAGCTCGGAGTTTCCAGAACGGCTCAATATAGCGACGGATGTTCGCAGTGGCAGTTCCATAAACGGCGTTCAATCAACACGAACACCTCACAAGACCTCCACTGTCCCTCACTGATAGCCAGCTACTGACACCAGCACGAGACGTCGAGCCTCCAGCAAGATGGCCGTTACCTGACCATCATCAAGCGCCCACCTCTATGAGGTATTCAGGATTTTACTGTTCATCCATTGTGCCAGCAAGTGATATCGCCTGTGCAAGTTTGGAACCTCCAGACCTTAACAAGAATTGCGTGCTTTTTAATTGAACGAATGCCCCCAAGCGTTATGAAAGACTTACAGATCCTTCCTTAACAATAACCGTCCCCCACTCGGTCTACCTCCACCGCCCCCCACTCTAGCGAGCCATTTCCCCAACAACACTACTATCCCTCAACATGGCGCGTTCAAGAGTACCTTCCATTCCTCCAGCCTCCCTCCACCGTCCCTCACTCTAGCGAGCCATTTCCCCAACAACACTACTATCCCTCAACATGGCGCTTTCAAGAGTACCTTCCATTCCTCCAGCCTCCCTCCACCGTCCCCCACTCAGCCTCCCTCCACCGTCCCTCACTCTAGCGAGCCATTTCCCCAACAACACTACTATCCCTCAACATGGCGCGTTCAAGAGTACCTTCCATTCCTCCAGCCTCCCTCCACCGTCCCCCACTCAGCCTCCCTCCACCGTCCCTCACTCTAGCGAGCCATTTCCCCCACCATACTATCTATCCACCAACATGGCGCGTTTAAGAGTGGCTTCCATTCATCCAGCCTCCCTCCACCGTCCCCCACTCAGCCTCCCTCCACCGTCCCCCACTCTAGCGAGCCATTTCCCCAACAACACTACTATCCCTCAACATGGCGCGTTCAAGAGTACCTTCCATTCCTCCAGCCTCCCTCCACCGTTCCCCACTCAGCTTCCCTCCACCGTCCCTCACTCTAGCGAGCTATTTCCCCAACAACACGATCTATTCCCCAACATGGCGCGTTCAAAAGTACCTTCCATGCATCCAGTCTACCTCCACAGTCCCCCCACTTAGCCTACCTCCACCGTCCCCCATTCTAACGAGCCATAGCCCCCCAACAACATTCCCTAATCCCTACCTAGCATGTACAACTGAAAAAAAGCCTTAAAAACAATAAAGAATATCTAAACCCCATACACCGCCTTCTTCAAGCCTAGCTATTTCTGTTCCAGACAATTACATCATTCATAATGTCCAAGTCCCAACATCAGACACCCAATCACCACAGCCAAATATCTAACTTTTAATACCTCACAATTGTCCATTATCCTCAAAAAAGCTCTCAACACAATATATGGAATTTCGAATATCTCAGAGAATTTCACTAATTACGTGCATATATACTTTTGTGGGAGCCGAGAGACTTCCTTCCAGCCTGCTGGGATGACAGACAATGGCAAACATACAAGCGGAGCCTGGAAATAGATGACAACCGCTGTGTGGCGCGGAAGATCGGCGGAAGTCAATCAGAACCCAATAGACATTCTAGGGTGTTGTCCTTTTATCAACTTCCTATGAAAATGTAACTAATGCGCAACACTAATAAACACTAACTTTGTTCAAAACATTAAGCTTGAGGGATAAGTCTCTTTCAAATACATTTATTTCAAGCTTTCGGGCACAACCGCCCTTCGACAGGAAAATTATATTAGCTACTAAAGTTTTCGGATCTAATCTATATATACATTTGTGAGACGCCCGTGTTTCCAGTGTAATGCGAGGCTTGCCGCGGGAGGGGATGAGATCTTTGAAAAAGATGGCCGTTTAGCCCTTTGAAATATCTGAAATAAAAGATTATTTATTGAATCGCAGAGATCATGATACTGAGGGGGGTTTTGTGGCTGCAGGGAATATTACATTGTAAATTTCAGGTAAATCAATTTTTCTATTGAGGCTCTGGAATTTGCTTGATAGGATGGATTCAATGATTAGTTTTTGGTGTTTGTTGGCAATATTGGAATAGTGAATTTTCGGTGATGTAATGTTGAAGGAATGGCCAGTTTCGTTTATGTGCTGTACTATTAAGGATCTATGGTCTAAGTTATCGATATTTCTTTTGTGTTCATGAATTCTAATATTGACATGTCTCCCGGTTTCGCCTACGTAGATTTTTGGGCAGTTCAAACATTCTATGGAGTAAATAGCGTTTCGTGGTGTGCTGCGGGGTTCATTGAATTTCATGATCTGGTTTCGGAGAAGGGATCCAGAGGTAGGTGCGCAGGTGAAGTAGGTTTTGATTCCAAATTTCAATAAGAATCTCGCTATTGTGGAGGATAATGGTGAATACGGCATATTGCAAATAGATCTGTATATTGGAGACTGTGTCTTTTTAGTTGGGTTATAAAAGTGTCGCAATATAAAGGATATCGGGTATGCGCAGTCCCTGAGGTTAGCTAATATGTTCTGTGTTTCGAGGTTCTTGTACTTCTGGAGGGAGCAGTGGGTATGGACTCGTTTTGATAGAGCAATGACTGTGTTGATTTTGTGACTGATAGGACAGAAGGACGAGTATTGAACGTAATTAGGACGGAAGGATGGTTTATAAAAAACGGTGGTGTGCAATTCATGTTGGTGCCGGATGATTTTAACGTCGAGAAATGGAAGGGCATTATTGGTTTCTTTTTCAACGGTAAAGTGAAGATCAGGGTGATAATTGTTTAGATTGTAGAGGATGTCTTCGGTTTTGGTGGTGGTGCAAATGCAAAATATGTCATCGATGTACCTGCGCCAAAAGAATAAATCATGGGGGAAATTGGCGGTAATCCTTCGGTCTATTGCGCGCATAGAGATCTCAGCAATTGTGGTCGATAGAGGGCTTCCCATTGGGGACCCTTTTGCTTGCCTGAATGATTCGGAGTTATATGCGAATATGCAGTTATCTAGACATATGGAAATTAGTTGTGTGATTTTTTGGATGATATCTGTATCAATATGCTGTTCCTGCAGAAGTTCTATTGTATCACTTATGATCAGAGGATGTGGAAGGCTGGGGTATAAGGCTTGCACATCAAAAGACACCATGATGCGGTCAGATTCAGGTTTGATCTTTAGTACTTCTCCTATAAAGGTTTGGGTGTTGGATATGGGGAATGGGTCATTCTGTAATTGGAGGAACGGTTTTAGGAAGTTGGCTATAAATCTGGAAACTAACTTTGTAATACTTTTCTGGGCCATCGCTGGACTTAATAAATGGACATACTTTCTTTCATCAATAACCAATCAGCTAACGATATCATTTCGAATTATTCCAGACCTGAATAAAAAAAAGTTATCTAATTCATGACAAGGCCAACAAAACATCAATAATACAGACACAGTAACTAACATTGTCTTCAGCACATCTTTAACCTCAACATCACCAATTTGTGAATACATCGATCCTATCCGCGGCCATCTTCCTCGATATTGTTTATCATCAGCAAGGATGATAATAATTACATATACAGTTGAACCTGTCCATAGCGCCCCCTCTAAATAGCGCCTTCCTCTCTATAGCGCCCGAATATAAATACGTAGTACGATGCGATTTACATTAAAAGTGACCTGTTTATAGCACCGCTTCTCTATAGCACCCTATTTTGGTGAGTCCCAAGAGGGGGCGCTATAGACAGGATTGACTGCATTGTGTTTTAAATGGTTCCCTTCACTTATATCACAGAACAGGTGTCGGTGGAAGGCTGGTCTATAACAGGGGTTGTCAAACTGCGGCTCGCGAGCCACATGCGGTTCTTTGGATGTGAAGCTCTTTATATAGTTCCATATGTAATTATTATTTATGCGAGTATTATTTATTGTTGGCAAGAAAAAATTGTAGCTCTTTAAATAATTTGAAATTTTGTAAATTGTGATTTTTGACTCTTCCGACTCAAAATTTTGCTGATCCCTGGTTTAAACCGTTGGTTTTTGATCGCTACCACCCAGGATTGAATCCCGCATTGGGCACTTTTTTCTGATTAAAAAAAGATATAAAAATGCTCCAATGGCCCCTGATTCTTGCAAAAGTCCAACCCCACCAGCGAGTGCAAGTAATCAAACGGGGCTCTGGAACATTTGTAAGCGCAAAGTCGAACTGCTTTTCACATGTGTAGACATGTGGTGCACTTACAGTAAAAGCAATCGCCAACTTCTACCCACCATGATTATCATGGCCTGTACCACGTGTACTAAGGATGAGCAATATATATATATATATATTACAAAACATATACATACATAGAGCTTATTATGAAGCATACGAAATATAAAACTATAAAGTAAAACTAAATATTTATACATACCAATTATGTAGTGACCTTTAATCAGGATCATTTTTTTCGTCATTAGAAAAGGTTAAGCAAAAATTCTTTAAAATCTGCGAAATATGCAAATCGGATGCGTTATTTGATACGTCTACTCTGCATATATACGTTTTATTTATTTATTACCAAACACACGCTATATCCTATATGGATATTTGCATGTAAATGTTTTAACTATTTTATGTATATAGTTCTAATATATTTATACAAATTATTTATAGTTTTAAAAGAGAGATTGAAAGTTATTTAAATTTACATTTTAGAGCAATAATTATACAAGAAATAAAGTTTATTTACACACATATTATCACACACACAAGCCTTTATTAAAACATTCAGTCTTATACAGACTCCTGTTAGACATGAATCTAAGAAGAAATGAGAAGCAGGGGAAGAAACTGAATCCTCGCTCAGAAAAGAGACAAAGAAGAAAAGGAAAGAATATCTATGTACAAAAGACTATATACATCGTTTTTCGTGCATAGAACACAGTGAAGAAGTAGAATATTGAGTAAATGGTTGCATCTTGTGAAGAAAAAAATATTTCCACATATATTATTAGAAATGCTTTTAATATATTGTTAGAAATATAACCACTGAATTAATGGTATAAATATTTATTATTTAAAAATAAAAAAAACAATACTACTTAAAAACTAGAATTTTTAATTCATCAGTGTAATTTAGGTCCACGGTAGTTGAGATAGAGTTTACAGAATTTGTTAAATTTCTATATTCTTCTTTACTGGAAACCATTTGGTTTAAACTGGAACATTTGACATTGTACTCTCAAATCTGCAACAAGTGGGCACCGGATTAAAATATGCTCAGGGTTGTGATCTTCTTGGTCACTTAAGCAGACTGAAGAATCAATTCTACCAATTCTGTATATGTTAAAGTCTCCATGCCCCGTAAAAAAATGACATAAAAATATATTAAATAAATAATCAAAGTTTTCGGCGACGAGTTTGCCTGTTGAAAGACGTCATAGTCAGAAAGCTTGCCGATTGCACATTAAAAGAAACTAAGAAATAAAGAATTAAGGTAAAAACTCTTCAATAAATAAACTCGACCATTGGTCTTTTCTTAAAATCCCATATATCAATATTAAGGTAAAAACATCAGAGTTCCGGGATAGGTGTTTATTTCAATTTGAATTAACGAAACTTATCCCCGGTCGTCTGATATTTTCACCTCTCCTGAGTGACAGCATGTCACTGAAACGTCTGGAGTCAAATAAATCATTGGTTGATGTAGATATATGTTTTTTCTGAATCAACTTCCAAACCCAATCTTCGGAAATCAATGGAAAGTCTATAGAAACACATAGGGTGCCTCTCCAATCAAAATAAACATCGAAACTAGATGCCATCTTAATGAAAGATAGAGGCTGCCTGGCCGGCATTCATATTTCTTAAAAATAAAGATAATTCGGCCACTAAATCTTTTTATTACCTCGACGTTTCGACAAAAAAGCTTTTGTCCTCGTCAGGAGCAAACAAAAACATTTGGCAAGGCGTTAAAAAAAAGCCTTAGAATAATTTTTAACGCCTTACCAAATGTTTTAATTTTTGTTTGCTCCTGACGAGGGCAAAAGCTTTTTGTCGAAACGTCGAGATAATAAAAAGATTTACTTGGCACCCACATAGAGAAATTATAGTATTCCTCACATTCCCCGCCAACATGTGCAAGCAGCCGAAGTATCTTTATTTTCAAGAAATTAATGGAAAGTGTCATAGGAAAAAGAAAGAAGTCAAATAAAAAGTGATAAAACGTTTATTTAGCTCCAACAACAGAGTGATCATTGGACCACAGTCAATGTCACAGGCCCCTGAGCGGCGATGAGCATGGCTGCCACTTCAGCGTGAGTGAGGTTTTCCAGAGACTGACCATTGACGGCTACGAGCTGGTCACCACGCCGCAGAGTGCCCTCCTCAGCTGCCGCGCCGTGCTCGAACACCGCCTTCACGAAGATGGGCAGGTCGCCATGAGGACTTCCCCGGCCCCCGACGATGCTGAAACCTAGCCCAGTTTCTGCCCCACGAGACAGGACGATCGTCTTGTAAACCCCAGGGCTGAACACACTTTACCTATTAACATCACTTTCATTTTTATTATTATTTTTTTATGTGTAGTACACGTGATACAGGCCATGATAATCATGGTGGGTAGAAGTTGGCGACTGCTTTTACTGTAAGTAAGTGCACCACATGTCTACATATGTGAAAAGCAGTTTGAATTTTGAGCTTACAAATATATCAGAGCCCCGTTTTGATTACATGCACTCGCTGGTGGGTTTGGACTTTTGAAAGAATCGGGGGCCATTGGAGCATTCTTTTTTTTTTTTTTTTTAGAAAAAGGTATCCAATGAGGGATTCAATCCCGGGTCGTAGCGGTCGAAAAGCAACGGTTTAGACCATCCTTTCACCGACTCAACTTTCCTTATAAGAGGAATCAGACATCTATAAAACACCACATAGGGAGTGTATGGTGTTATGGGCTGATAACCAAAGTAAATGATTTTTAAGCCCAAACATGGATGTAGCAAGCAGACAAACCGAAATGGACTGTAGCAAAGTACCAAGGTGAAAAATCGACTATATATAGTACAGAATCAACCCCTAAAAAAATTCCCACGCCAGGAATCAAACCCGGGCCTCCTGGGTGAAAATGGATGACCATCCAGGAGGCACCCACATAGAGAAATTATAGTATTCCTTATATTCCCCGCCAACATGTGCAAGTTACAAGTGGGGAGAATTGGGAACTATGGTATGCTACTCAGTGACTGGCTGCATTCAAAACTCTCCCCAAGTGGCACCCACATAGAGAAATTATAGTATTCCTCACATTCCCCGCCAACATGTGCAAGTTACAAGTGGGGAGAATTGGGAACTATGGTATGCTACTCAGTGACTGGCTGCATTCAAAACTCTCCCCAAGTGGCACCCACATAGAGAAATTATAGTATTCCTCACATTCCCCGCCAACATGTGCAAGTTACAAGTGGGGAGAATTGGGAACTATGGTATGCTACTCAGTGACTGGCTGCATTCAAAACTCTCCCCAAGTGGCACCCACATAGAGAAATTATAGTATTCCTCACATTCCCCGCCAACATGTGCAAGTTACAAGTTGGGGGAGATGGCAACTATGGTATGCTACTCAGTGACTGGCTTCATTCAAAACTCTCCCCAAGTGGCACCCACATAGAGAAATTATAGTATTCCTCACATTCCCCGCCAACATGTGCAAGTTACAAGTTGGGGGAGATGGCAACTATGGTATGCTACTCAGTGACTGGCTTCATTCAAAACTCTCCCCAAGTGGCACCCACATAGAGAAATTATAGTATTCCTCACATTCCCCGCCAACATGTGCAAGTTACAAGTGGGGAGAATTGGGAACTATGGTATGCTACTCAGTGACTGGCTGCATTCAAAACTCTCCCCAAGTGGCACCCACATAGAGAAATTATAGTATTCCTCACATTCCCCGCCAACATGTGCAAGTTACAAGTTGGGGGAGATGGCAACTATGGTATGCTACTCAGTGACTGGCTGCATTCAAAACTCTCGCAGAGTGGCTGAAGTGAGAGGAGGTGCAGAGAGAGATGTGTAAGATATAGAGTTAATCTTACCCCGTTTAAACCGCTTCCTTCTAAGCAGCAGTAAGGAACACCAACATAGTAAACACAGACAGAGAGAGTCAAGATGTAAGCTACTTACTTCTCCTCCGTGGTGATCACAGGCTCCACGTCTTCCTCTTCAGGGAAACAGTCGTCTGGGTTGGTGGTGGCAAAGTTGGTGAAGCTGCGACGTAGTCCAGCCTTCAGTCGGCCTAGCTTCAGGAGGATCTTGCCCGTGGTCACTTGCTGCAGCATACAGCCTGTTAGGTTACTTCAAATGGTCAAAAGTGGATACAACTCCGCCTTTGCTTGTCCCAAGACCGGACAAATAAGGAGGGGGAGCAGTAACAATCTCACTTAAAAACCTGGGCTCAGCTAGCCCAGCTGATAGTACCCTGTAAAGGCTCCTGAGTTTCACACAACCACAAGTATTAATTGTCTTGGGATGTGTAGTAGTTTCCACATCCAACAAAATCTTTTTTTAAAGACATTTAACACGTGATTACTTTTGTGTAAAAAAGTGCTATATATTTCTCCTCAACCAGCCATATGTTGGTAGCTGGCAGTATTCCAGGCTCCTGATCATGGGATACGGATGAATCTGTACTCCATGTTAGGAGTGGCTGCACATGGCATCTGTTCCTCATGTCAGAGGAGGCCATTTCATATTGGAGCTAAGTCGACTTGCTACTGAGTAGTGTTCACTGTCTTAATGACAGATGGTAGACACATTCTACTTCATCCAGCGAAGATAAGAAAGAAGTAGAAGAAGAGGGGATTTAGTAAATCCACTCATGAGCATCATATTTGATGATTAATCCCCTTTACGGTATATCAAAATACTTGACCACATGATAAGGCACACACACATAATTTGGATTATATATAAAATTACGAGGTAACAAAACCAAATTGGTATTTTATAAAAGATGTTTGGGTAATAGCATTGTTACCATTTTAGGATGAAAGTACTGAATGGGGAAAATGATACAGTAGAACCTCCCTGTAAAGGACAACACCTAATTGCATAGCCAAAGAGTCCTTTAGGGAGAGGTGTCCTCATACAGGAGAGTTGATAAATAGTAAAAATGGTAATTTTGACAATGAAAACTGTCCTTTGTAGAAAGCTGCTCGCTAAAAGGGTGTCCGCTAAAGAGAGGTTCTACTGTACCACTTTGAGAAATGCTGTAATAATTTTCTCATTCAGAATTTACGACTCTGAATAGGATAACTCAAGAAGCATGGACTCATGGAATTTTAGGGAGATCAGTAAAATCAAGCTATGCCAGAAAATTGTTTTAAAACATCATTTAGGAATATATCCATTAAAACACAAGTTGTAAATAATAGGGCATTTTATGTAAATGAATAAAAAAGGAATATTTATTCTAGAATAAATGAACCTCCCTGTAAAGGACAACACCTAATTGCAGAGCCAAAGTGTCCTTTAGGGAGAGGTATCCTCTTATACTGGAAAGTTGCTAAATAGTAAAAGTATAGTAATTTTGCAAATGAAACTGTCCTTTGTAGAGAGGTGTCCTTTTAACGTGAGTGTCCTCTCATGGAGGTTCTACTGTAATATTGCTATTTATTCCAACAGATGGTACAAGCCATCAGTAACTTTCAGTTTCACAATCAGGAGAAGCCTTTTTTCTTAATATATCCACCTGATCCCAGTACAATTTCACTTTTGTATTGTTTTTCCCACATATTTATGTTAAGTTAAAGAACATCTAACTACAAAGTCTGTGGACGAGTGGGTAACACCTTCGATTCCCGACAGTCATGAACCGGGATTGAATCCCGTGTTACCTTTTGTTTAATATGTAAATAACTCACATATTATTAATTGTTTCAACATTTATAAACCAATAGCCAAGAACCAACACTTGCACAAGATTTGTGTTTCTAATAAGTCTCCAAAAAAAAAAAACATTTATAAACTAGGTTGCTCTTGTTTAGCGGTACCTAATAAAGTGATTTTGAACCGGTAAAGAACATCTCACAGGGATCTAACTTACCTTTAAGATCGAGGCAGCATAGTCCTGCGTGGCGTTGCGCATATCGAAGCTGTTCACCTCCAGGATGAGATCTCCTTGCATGATCCTCCCATCAGCTTCTGCGGCTCCTCCCTTTACAACCTCAGAGACAAAGACTCCGGGGCCGTTACGACGGCCCACTATAGACAACCCCAGTCCGCCCTTGCCGGACTTCTTGTTGAGTTCTACCTCGATGGTGTCGTAAAGTTCATCCTCACTGTCCTCCCTGTACACTGTCATCTGGACTAGGGCCGGAGTCTGCCGGAGAACTTGGATGGCTGTTTCATGGCGGGCTTCCCTCAGGTCCTCTCCATTGACCTGTCACCATTCAGTCAATATTGTTATTTAATTAAAGTTAATTAGAAGGATGAATCCGTAACCAATTTAACATTACATATTATATATTATTAATAGTAATTATATGAAACAAATCTTGGTATATATGTCTACATGAAAACAACAAAAGCAATACTTAAAACATATTATGCATACAAGTTCCTTTTCAAATTCAGCCTCATCTATAGCCATTGTTACTCTGTAATATTCCAACAAATATATATGTTGGATCTTTAAGATAAAGCTCGGCATTCATTGTGCTGTTCCTTATCCCCTTGTGTGAAGATTATATGATCTAATGGAAAGATTTACTGGCCGAAGTATCTTTAATTTTAAGAGCTATGAATGCCGGCCAGGCAGCCTCTGTCTTTACGATAATGAAATGAGGTGTAGGGGTGCAGCTTTTGCTGATCATGGCACCATGGCACACTTTGGTCAAAGTCTGACTTTGCCTGTAATTTGAGGCTGTTCCTAACATGGAAGCCTTTGCTGCCAACTCTAACATGGATACAGACCCAGCTCCTCCATATCTTTGGAGTAGGACCCTTGCTGAGGTCTATTAACCGGATCAGTTGAACTCAGGATTTTTAAAGAGGCCTTTCTCCTCTTTCTAACAAATGCTGCTGTTGGTTCGTGGCTTCTTATTGGTCAGATTTATTCTAATTGTTTGGCAGCAGGCCTTCATATCTGAAGGTCATTCCCCTATTCTTGAAATGAGATGATATTTCAGCAAGATGAGTTTTTCGACGTTTCGACAAAATATTTTTATCATCAGAAAAAATTTAAAATAAAATTTATGGAAAGGTGTTGCGAATAGGTTTGAAGTATTAGGTTGTTCTCACATGTTCTTTCAAATTTAAACTATCATACAGAAAACACGGGAGTCATGAATAAATATTTAAAAAAATATCGAACTAAGCAAAGACTATATGATCTCTGAGGTAAATATAAATAAATGAATACACAGTTAAACCTGTCTATAGTGCCCCCTCTAAATAGCGCCTCCTTCTCTATAGCATCCGATTTTAAATATGTAGTACGATGCGATTTACATTAAAAGTGACCTGTCTATAGCACCCCCTCTCTATAGCACCCTATTTTGGTGAGTCCCAAAGGGGGCGCTATAGACAGGTTTAACTGTATATACACAGTAGAACCTCCATGAGAAGACACTCCTGCTAGAGGACACCTCTCTATAAAGGACAGTTTTCATTCGTAAAATTATCATTTTTACTATTTAGCAACTCTCCAGTAAGAGGACACCTCTCCCTAAAGGACACTTTGGCTTTGCAATTAGGTGTTGTCCTTTACAGGGAGGTGTTCTACTGTATATAAAAATAGAAAATATTAATAATACTATTTACAAAGTTTATGTATACAATTTATTTTTATACTAGCCGAATGACCCGGGCAACGCCCGGGTTTTACCTGATTAAATGCTTTTATTCAAATACTATTCGTTACAATTATAAATTGGCGCTGTGGATGTCATTCTTGTATAATATACAAATGGGTTTTAAAAATTGTAAAAAAAAAAAAAAATGCATCGACCGGGAATCGAACCCGGGCCGCCCGCGTGGCAGGCGAGCATTCTACCACTGAACCACCGATGGTTATGAGAAATGGCCATATTTGGGTATTTATTCCATTCACAAAAGTAAACGGTGACAGAATTGATTAAGAAAGAATTGATTATGACACTGATAACTGTATATATAATTATTTTTACCTCCAAGATCTTATAGTGTTTGTGGTTTGATTAGTATTTACTAATGACTCATGTTTTCTCTCTATGTACTTTGTCTATCCATTGATAAGGCACAATTTGGATTATAGATTATAAACACAAGGTAATAAGACCAATTCCAAATAAATAAATAGTGTGTGACGTTTTGGTAACAGCGTTGCTACCATCTTCAAACTACCATTCAGTACTTTTGTTTGAAGATGGTAAAAACGCTGAAACGTCACACACTATTTATTTATTTGGATTTGGTCTTATGACCTTGTGTTTATAATCTATAATCCAAATTGTGCCTTATCAAGTATGACTTATCTTTGTCTAATTCAACCTTCAATGAAAGACTACCTCTAAATGAGGCCAGTTTTGTGCAGTCTCTAATGGCAGATGTGTTCTAGTGGTAGAGTTGTGAGTAAAAGAAGAAGAGACTCACCTCCAGGATCTGGTCACCAGGGTGGAGGCGGGCGTCGAGGGAAGCTGCTCCGTCAGGATACACCTCATGGATGATAATGGCTCCCTGTGTACACATGGAGAGGTTGGGCTACACACTTCTGTAGGCTCACATGATAATCACTTCAATATTGAGAATTCTTTTAATATTGAGAGATTATTTTCATCATAGAATGCTGTAAAACTTTTGTCAACTATGTTATCATGGAAGGCAACCTATTTTACAATGAAGAAAAGGACATGGCAACAACATAGGTTACATTTGTGTGACACAATGTTTCTAATATATGTAGCATTACTAATTTGATTACTTTAAATTGTGAAATACTGAAGAGAGATCTTCCTCTTTCTTATCTCTGAAGGAGAATGTATCTATCTTTGTCATTAAGACTGGGAGCACTACTCAGTGGCAGGCCACTGACTTAGCTCCAATATGAAATGGCCGCCTCTGACATGAGGAACAGACAGAGTGCAGCCACTTCTAACATGGAGTACAGACATCCTGTATCCCTGGATCAGGAGCCCTTACAGGGATTTAACAGCCAGGCCAGCTGAGCCCAGGTTTTTTTTAGCGAGCTTGTTACATTGTAGCGAATTTTTGTTTTTAAGAGATATGAATTATAAGGTAATAATAACACCTAATCTGTTGTTGTTTCTTATCCCCTTGAGCAAAGATTACACAAATTCCATGAGTCCATTCTCCTCTAGAGACCAAATCTAGTAGATAGTAGAATTTTGCTTCATGTGTAAAGGAAACATCCATGCTCATTAATTGAAGTAAACGAAAAAATTGCGCTACAAATTATAAAAATAAAAATCCAACCTTTCGCATTGAGTTTCTTTTATAATATAAAATGGATAATAAAAGAAACTCAATGCGAAAGGTTGTATTTTTATTTTTATAATGCTCATTAATGCTTTCATTTCATGTGTATTGATGGCACGTTATTGCTTTATATTAATGTATGTTTAACTGGCTTTGTTCTTATTGTTTGCTGAAGAGCATTGCTCGATGCAAATATTTATATGTAATTCTACTGTCCTAAAAGCTTATGTCCACAGTTTACTTAAATACCATTTCTAAGATTCTACACTTCCGTGTAGCATATAAAAGCAGAATCATCCAATACAGTATGAGAGCTATAAAGAAGCGGTCTGGTAGATTAAAAATTGGTGAAACCGTTGGGAGGGTTCACCACTGATGAACCAAGCCCTCCCAATATTTGATCATCGCAGTAAGGATAATAGAAGTTAGTTTTATGTGTAAAGGAAACATATTTATGATTTAATGCTTTCATTTCTTGTGTATAGATGGCGCTTTATTAACTTATATGATTAATCCATATGTATACAATATGTTTCTCTCATCAGCAGCTGTGACATTCTACCATATGCTGTCACACCTTGAGTATTTGATTACTAACCAATACAGTGTATGTCGGATCTCGAGGAGCATGAACTCTTTTTTTTTTTTGCTTATTTCTAGTACACGTGGTACAGGCCATGATAATCATGGTGGGTAGTTAGCGACTGCTTTTACTGTAAGTTCACCACATGTCTACACATATGAAAAGCAGTTCGACTTTGCACTTACAAATGTGCCAGAGCCCCGTTTGGTTACTTGCACTCGCTGGTGGGGTTGGACTTTTTCAAGAATCGGGGGCCATTGGAGCATTTTTTTTTTTTTATTAGAAAAAAAGTGCCCAATGCGGGAATTGAACCTGGGTTGTAGCGGTCGAAAACCAATGGTTTAGACCATCCTTCCACTGACCCCCTAATGGAATTCATGTAATCTTTACACAAAGGGATAAGAAAAAACAACATGTATGTTGGAAAGCAAGTGGTATACCAAGGGAGTGTCGATGCCTCCTACGATGCTCAGACCCAGCCCCATCTTCTCCTTGCGGATCTGGATGGTGGTCTCCTTGCCCGGGACTATGGGGCAGGTTAGGGGGTCGGTATCCCCGGATCCATCTTGTGAGGGCACAGGGGACTTGGACACTGCACACAAGCTAGGTCAGCCCCCATTACAACAACCAGAGAGGAACAACACACACAATACACTACCTACCTTTCATGACTGACCACTTAGTGAGAAGCCACCTTTATATGATAAGGCAAAATTTGGATTATAGATTATAAACACAAGGTAATAAGACCAAATCCTAATAAATAAACAGTGTGTGACGTTTCGGTAACAGTATTGTTACCATAGTGTGTTCAGTACTTTTGTCTGAAGATGGTAACATTCAGTACTTTTGTCTGAAGATGATAACATTCAGTACTTTTGTCTGAAGATGGTAACATTCAGTACTTTTGTCTGAAGATGGTAACCATTCAGTACTTTTGTCTGAAGATGGTAACCATTCAGTACTTTTGTCTGAAGATGGTAACCATTCATACTTTTGTCTGAAGATGGTAACATTCAGTACTTTTGTCTGAAGATGGTAACCATTCAGTACTTTTGTCTGAAGATGGTAATCATTCAGTACTTTTGTCTGAAGATGGTAACCATTCAGTACTTTTGTCTGAAGATGGTAACATTCAGTACTTTTGTCTGAAGATGGTAACCATTCAGTACTTTTGTCTGAAGATGGTAACCATTCAGTACTTTTGTCTGAAGATGGTAACATTCAGTACTTTTGTCTGAAGATGGTAACATTCAGTACTTTTGTCTGAAGATGGTAACCATTCAGTACTTTTGTCTGAAGATGGTAACATTCAGTACTTTTGTCTGAAGATGGTAACCATTCAGTACTTTTGTCTGAAGATGGTAACCATTCATACTTTTGTCTGAAGATGGTAACATTCAGTACTTTTGTCTGAAGATGGTAACCATTCAGTACTTTTGTCTGAAGATGGTAATCATTCAGTACTTTTGTCTGAAGATGGTAACCATTCAGTACTTTTGTCTGAAGATGGTAACCATTCAGTACTTTTGTCTGAAGATGGTAACATTCAGTACTTTTGTCTGAAGATGGTAACCATTCATACTTTTGTCTGAAGATGGTAACATTCAGTACTTTTGTCTGAAGATGGTAACCATTCAGTACTTTTGTCTGAAGATGGTAACCATTCATACTTTTGTCTGAAGATGGTAACATTCAGTACTTTTGTCTGAAGATGGTAACCATTCAGTACTTTTGTCTGAAGATGGTAATCATTCAGTACTTTTGTCTGAAGATGGTAACATTCAGTACTTTTGTCTGAAGATGGTAACCATTCAGTACTTTTGTCTGAAGATGGTAAAATTCAGTACTTTTGTCTGAAGATGGTAACCATTCAGTACTTTTGTCTGAAGATGGTAACCATTTAGTACTTTTTTCTGAAGATGGTAACAGCGTTGTTACCGAAACATCACACACTATTTATTTATTTGGATTTGGTCTCATTACCTTATGCCACTTTTATATAAAACCAAAGCTGACTTTACTGACCCCTCATCAATAACAACCAGATATAGTGAGACCAGGAAAGTATGGATGTTTCTAGGTGTTCTTTCATTGGAGACACTTTATTCTATCTAAATTATAAATGACCACCTTTGTCTCCCATCAAAATTGACCAGCTGAAAGTTGCTGATGGCTTCTTCTTTCTTATCTCCACTCAATCATATTAAGGTATCAAGCTTGTAAAGCTTGTTGATGGTGTCTGCTGGGGAAGAGTAGAGCTCATCAATAGATGAACCAATACAGTCAATAATGTGTTTTGGGGTTGTAGGTTGACACTTAGTACATAGTGGGGAAACACTTATGTCATCTGTTGGAATAAATACTGCCAAGTGGAAAATTAGGGAAGACCAACTTCGGGATGAGACAACAATTTATTTCCGGCAAGAACAAACTATGAGTGATAAACAAAAGATAATCAAAAGAGGGAAAAGTATACAGAGTATAACAAAATATAAACATAAAAAATAATACTCTGCTAATAAAATAATAAATACTTGGTTACAATATCAACTAATCGATGATTTATTTATTATTTCAGAATTATCCAAATTCTTGATTGATCAAGAAAAGCTAACCATGTACATGTTTCAGGCTGTATTCACTAAGTGAAACACCTTGATATAACAGTCACCTTTGTTTAAGGCAAAATTTGGATTATAGATTATAAACACAAGGTAATAAGACCAAATCCAAATAAATAATTAGTGTGTGACGTTTCGGTAACAGCGTTGTTACCATCTTCAGACAAAAGTACTGAACGTCACACACTAATTATTTATTTGGATTTGGTCTTATTACCTTGTGTTTAACAGTCACCTTTAACAGCAACTTGGTTATAGCCTCAAAATTCTATGATCCCAAGTAGTTTAACTTTGGATATAACAACACAACATATGGTGTTATAACATCTTTCTTTCTTCTATATCTCCACTCAATCATATTAGGGTATCAAGTTGTGACCCTTGATGGTGTCTGTTTGACAACCATCATGACTGGGTGAAGTAGAATGCCTTTGTCATTAAGACTGGGAGCACTACTCAGTGGTAGGCCAACTTAGCTCCAAAAGAAATGGCCGCCTCTGACATGAGGAACAGACATAAAATATTGGACCCAAGTGGTGTTGTTATAATGAAGTTCAAATGTATGTGGATTTGGTCTAAAAGTACTGAAGGGTTTTGAGAAAAGTCATTTGGTCTTTATACTAATGGTCAAACATCCTAATGGGATGGCTAACACAAAATGAGACAATATGAAAGCCAGGATAAGCTTTGACTTCATTCTTGTAATGAAGAAGGACACTCTCTCTTGTCCTTGGGAGGAGAAATCGCCCCAAAAGGCGGAAGAGCCAAATTTATTTGTTCAATGACATAGACAGATGAAGACACTGTCAAACCACTTCAGTATCAAACACTGCAGAGAAAACTATATGGACAAAATGACAGATCAAATTCGAGAATATTTGTCCATATGGTTACCAAAAATTGACCTAATGGATATTAACAACATCTTGTGTTTCTTATTATAAACATATTTGAAAATACTTAATTGAAATTTTGGTGTTGTATCAAATTTGTCATATTAATGAATCAAATGTCTTAATTGATAATCATCTACTGAGAATATGTTAAAAGTTACTCATCAGTGAAATTACCTCTGGATATACCAGGTGATTAGTCTTTCTTATCTCCACTCAATCATATTAGGGTATCAAATCTGTGTAGCTTGAGATTCCATGTAAAAAAAGAATAACCAGGTTCGAACTCACCTCTACCCTGTTCACCAGAAGATGGCCATTTTGGAGGTGTAGTCACAACCAATGAGACTGAACCTTCAGCCTGTTTGAGATGGGACGCTGCCTGCAAACATCAGCCATGTCAAGTCCACATACTGACTACATCCAGTGTAAGGGAGATGAGAATTGGGTAGATAAAGGTGTCTTCTTCTTCTTTCTTATCTCCACTCAATCATATTAAGGTATCAAGCTTGTAAAGCTTGTTCATGGTGTCTGCTGGGGATGAGTAGAGAACATCAATGAATGAGTCAATACAGGTTTCATGTTTTGGGGTTGCAGGTTGAGAATTGCACTTAGTACATAATGAGAAAACCCTGCAACCATTCTGGAAAGAGAGAGGAAAGATATAATACAGTAGAACCTCCCTGTAAAGGACAACACCTAATTACAGAGCCAAATTGTCCTTTACGGAGAGGTGTCCTCTTACCGGAGAGTTGCTAAATAGAAAAAATTGTAATTTTGCAAATGAAAACTGTCTTTTATGGAGAGGTATCTGCTAGCGGGATGTTCGCTAAAGGAAGGTTCTACTGTATTGGAATAGAGTTTCCCTATCTTTACCTTGTTGAATCCAAAGGGAGAATCTGCCATCCATGGATCTACATATGGAGTCTGCTAGCTGGCTATCCAATCATTCCTTGTTTGAATATAAATGTAGGTAGATGTGAGCTGAGGTTTGCACAGTTTTCCCCAACAGCTGTAGCAAGGATTGCATCATAACTTCCTGGTACATGTACCATCTGTCTGACACATTAGTTGCCAGCTTTGCCAATCCCTCCCAATATGTTTTTCTTTGCAGTAAGGACAGTAGAAAAGTTAATGTGTAAAAGAAACATTCATGCTTTATTGTTTTCATTTATTATATATAGATGGAACTTCGCCTTCGCCGGTCCCAAGCCCGGATGAAAAAAGAGGAGGGGGAGCAGTAACAAGCTCACTAAAAAACCTGGGCTTAGCTGGCCTGGCTGATAGTACCCTGTAAGGACTCCAAATCCAGGGATACAGAATGAGCAGTGTTTGTACTCCATGTTAGAAGTGGCTGCACATGACATCTGTTCCTCATGTCAGAGACGGCCATTTCTTTTAGAGCTAAGTTGGCCTACCACTGAGTAGTGCTCCCAGTCTTAATGACAAAGGCATTCTACTTCACCCAGTCATGATGGTTGTCAAACAGACACCACACTTGATATCCTAATATGATTGAGTGTAGATAAGAAAGAAGAAGAAGAAGATATATAGATGGGACATTATTGCCTTATAATTAAGAAAGGGAGTACACTTACAGTACTGTAGTCAGCACCCAGGAGAGAGGCTTGGTTCACATACAGGATCATATCTCCCACATTCAGTCCGGCCTGGCATCACACAGTAGAATTGCAATGGAGGTAGTTATTTTATTAAATAATTTTGATAAAGCACAATTTGGATTATAGATACAAGAAAATAAGTCTTAATCCAAATAACTTAATAGTGTGTGACATTTCGGTAGCAGCATTGTTACTGAAATGTCACACACTATTAATTTATTTGAATTAGGTATTTTTTCTTGTATATATTGAATCATTTTGTAATGACGTTGTTTCTTATCCCCTTGTATTAGATGCACTAAACAGGACCTTTGGGAGAGGCTGCTGCTTATCATCAAACAGCTTGAGGAGCATGAACTCATGGAATTTGTGTAATCTTTACACAAGGGGATAAGAAACAACGTCATTAGAAAATGATTATATAGATCCAAGAAAATAAGACTTAATCCAAATAAATTAATAGTGTGTGACATTTCGGTAGCAGCGTTGTTACTGATATGTCGCACACTATTAATTTATTTGGATTGTCTTTTTGCTTGTATATATTGAATCATTTTGTAATCATGTTATTTCTTATCCCCTTATACAAAGATTACACAAATTCCATGAGTCCTATGCTCCACAAGCTGTTTGATAATAAGCAGCAGCCTCCTTCAAAGGTCCTATTTAGTACATATAATACAAGCCAAAATGTGTTCTGGAGCTGCGGGTGCCAAGGGCGGTAGAACATTGTTTAATTAAAAAAAAAGCATATATACAGTTAAACCTGTCTATAGCGCCCCCTCTTGGGACTCACCAAAATAGGGTGCTATAGAGAAGGGGTGCTATAGACAGGTCACTTTTAATGTAAATCGCATCGTACTACATGTTTAAAATCGGGTGCTATAGAGAAGGAGGTGCTATTTAGAGGGGGCGCTATAGACAGGTACATCAAAAATAGTTTCAATTCCTTATAACAGAGAGATAAGAGAACTCTCTCCACTTCCACAATTCAAACTAAATGTTCTATGAGCCATGAAGTCACCTGTTCTGCAGGACTCCCAGCTTGGATGTCAGAGATGAAGATCCCAGTTCCTATTCCAGGATATTTGTCCTCCATGATCATGATTCCAACCCCAGTTGGACCCTGGAAATACAAACTCACAAAATCAGCAACTGCTCTAGATGAGATTTCTAAACACAAGATAATAAGACCAAATCCAAATAAATAAATAGTGTGTGACGTTTTGGTAACAGTGTTGTTACCATCTTCAGACAAAAGTACTGTTACCGAAATGTCACACACTATTTATTTATTTGGATTTGGTCTTATTACCTTGTGTTTATAATCTATAATCCAAATTGTGCCTTTTCAATGAGATTTCTAAGTTTTCAGTAAGAATGATGAAGCACAATTTGGATTATAGATTATAATAAAAGAAAATAAGACCTAATCCAAATAATTTAATAGTGTGTGGCATTTCGGCAACAACATTGTCACCATCATCAGACAAAAGAATAAAAAAAAATATTCAGTATTTTCAGTAAGAACTTCCATATGAGCCAATCAATGATGAGCGTTCACTTTGGTGGTTGAATTTGAAAAAAGGGACTTGTCCCAATGATATCAAAATACTCCAATGAACAACCAAATTTCACAAGAGATCAAGGGGATTTGAAATTTTGTTTGGGATAATCCCATAAAAGAAATTTTAACTACATGGTTGAGCTTTGGTGAAAGTCTGACTTTGCCTGTAATTTGAGGCTATTCCTAACATGGAAGCCTTTGCTGCCGATTCTAACATGAGTGCAGATGCAGCTCCTCCGTATCCCTGGAGTGGGACCCTTGCTGAGGTCTATCAACCTGGTCAGTTGAACTCAGGATTTTTAAAAAGGTCTTTCTCTTCTTTCTTACAATAATGCTGTTGGTCCGCGACTGCTTATTGGTCAGAGTTATTCTGCATGGTGGTCAACTGGTTGTTCTCTAGACTGATCTTTATTTTGTTCCTTGGAACTCAAATATACATTTAGGAATAGCTTTTCTCACTCTTTACAAGAGTTCTGCGAATGTTTACTATCTTTTCTTTTTCAAGGGAAACAGCATCTTCTATGATCCATCATTTACTTTCCCCAATTGCCAAGACCTAAACTGGATGTGTTGTTATCCACATTTTATGTAAAAAAAAAAAAAAAACATGATAATATCTAAACATAAGGTAATAAAACCAAATCTAAATAAAAATAACTCTGAGTGAGAGTTTATAAATATAAAAGAAGGTCGGTGGAAGGATGGTCTAAACCGCTGGTTTTCGACCGCTACAACCAGGAATCGACTCCCGCATTTGGCACTTTTTTTTTCTTAATTAAAGAAAAAAATGCTCCAATGGCCCCCAATTCTCACAAAAGTTCAACCTCACCAGCAAGTGCAAGTAACCAAACAGGGCTCTGGCACATTTGTAAGTGCAAAGTCGAACTGCTTTTCATATGTTTAGATATGTGGTGCACTTACAGTAAAAGTAGTCGCCAACTCCTACCTACCATGATTATCATGGCCTGTACCATGTGTACTAGGGATAATATTAAAAAATAATAATAATAAATATAAAAACACACAATTAAAACAATACATTACTTGAAGAGTTCATCTATACACCTTTATATCAAGAATTAAAAAATGATAAGGCACACACAATTTGGATTATAAAACACAAGGTAATAAGATCAAATCCAAATAAATAAATAGTGTGTGACATTTCGGTAACAGTGTTGTTACCATCTTCAGACAAAAGTGCTGAAGATTCAGATACTTATTCATATATACATTCAGTACTTTTGTCTGAAGATGGTAACAATGCTGTTACCGAAACATCACAAACTAATCTTTAGACAAAAGTACTGAATGAGAAAAAATTGTGCTTTATCAATTTGGATTATAGATTATAAACACAAGGTAATAAGACCAAATTCAAATAAATAAATAGTGTGTATCATTTCGGTAACAGTGTTGTTACCATCTTTAGACAAAAGTGCTGAATGAGAAAAAATTGTGCTTTATCAATTTGGATTATAGATTATAAACACAAGATAATAAGACCAAATCCAAATAAATAGTGTGTGATGTTTTGGTAACAGCATTGTTACCATCTTCAGACAAAAGTACTGAATGTATATATGAATAAGTATCTGAATCTTCAGCACTTTTGTCTGAAGATGGTAACAACACTGTTACCGAAATGTCACACACTATTTATTTATTTGGATTTGGTCTTATTACCTTGTGTTTATAATCTATATTCCAAATGGTGTTGTTTTTTGTTATTCCCTTGGGTAAAAACTAGATGAATTCCATGAGTTCATGATCTCATGGAATGGGGTGTAGGGGTGCAGCTTTCATTGATCATGGCACCATGATTCAGTCACACTTTGGTGAAAGTAGACTTTGCCTGTAATTTGAGGCTATTCCTAACATGGAAGCCTTTGCTGCCGATTCTAACATGAGAGTAGACACAGCTCATCTGTATCCCTGGAGAGGGACCCTTGCTGCGGTCTATCAACCTGGTCAGTTGAACTCAGGATTTTTAAAGAGGTCTTTCTATTCTTTCTTACAATGCTGCTTTTGGTCTGTGACTGCTTTTTCGTCAGAGTTATATCTGCTTGTTTGG
Source organism: Cordylochernes scorpioides (assembly GCA_030710605.1). Lineage (NCBI taxonomy): Eukaryota > Metazoa > Arthropoda > Arachnida > Pseudoscorpiones > Chernetidae > Cordylochernes > Cordylochernes scorpioides. The sequence goes on from CP092865.1 coordinate 86,787,063, forward strand.
CAGCTGGCCTTCATATCTGAAGGTTGTTCCCCTATCTGCTACCTGGGGACGCATCCTGTAGCAGTCATCTCTGCCGAGAAATTTCAAATTGTGTCTTATAAAAGTGAAAAATAGTACAAATGTGAAATTGCACTAGAATCAGGTGTATAAATTGAGGAAAAAGTCATCTCCTGATTGAACAAATAAAAATTGCTAATCACCTTTTATTTCTAAAGAAATTAGCCTTCTTGGTAAAAGAAAATAAGACCTAATCTATTATCAGATAAGGTCTTATTTTCTTTTATTATAATCTATAATCCAAATTGTGCTTTATCATAGCCCCTTCTTGGTATTTGAAAAAAATAGTTAGATTAAGGTAGGTGTTGAATAAAAGTTGGTTAAATTGAAGAGGTTATTTATAATTTATATGGCTGATTACCGTTTATTTCTAAAGAAATTCGCCTTTTTGGTATTTGAAAAAAAAAAAGTTGAATTAAGGTAGGTGTTGAATTAAAAAGCTGGTTGAATTAAGGAGGTTATACGTGGTGAGAGCTCCACTCTAGGGAAAGTTCTACAGAAAGGGTCACGTAGAATGAGACTTGTGTTGTACCTTGCAGTTGAATTAAGGTAGGTGTTGAATTAAAAAGTTGGTTGAATTAAGGAGGTTATACGTGGTGAGAGCTCCACTCTAGGGAAAGTTCTACAGAAAGGGTCACGTAGAATGAGACTTGTGTTGTACCTTGCAGTTGAATTAAGGTAGGTGTTGAATTAAAAAGCTGGTTGAATTAAGGAGGTTATACGTGGTGAGAGCTCCACTCTAGGGAAAGTTCTACAGAAAGGGTCACGTAGAATGAGACTTGTGTTGTACCTTGCAGTTGAATTAAGGTAGGTGTTGAATTAAAAAGTTGGTTGAATTAAGGAGGTTATACGTGGTGAGAGCTCCACTCTAGGTAGTGTTCTACAGAAAGGGTCACGTAGAATGAGACTTGTGTTGTACCTTGTAATTGACTTAAGATAGGTGTTGAATTAAAAAGTTGGTTGAATTAAGGAGGTTATACGTGGTGAGAGCTCCACTCTAGGGAAAGTTCTACAGAAAGGGTCACGTAGAATGAGACTTGTGTTGTACCTTGCAGTTGAATTAAGGTAGGTGTTGAATTAAAAAGCTGGTTGAATTAAGGAGGTTATACGTGGTGAGAGCTCCACTCTAGGGAAAGTTCTACAGAAAGGGTCACGTAGAATGAGACTTGTGTTGTACCTTGCAGTTGAATTAAGGTAGGTGTTGAATTAAAAAGTTGGTTGAATTAAGGAGGTTATACGTGGTGAGAGCTCCACTCTAGGTAGTGTTCTACAGAAAGGGTCACGTAGAATGAGACTTGTGTTGTACCTTGTAATTGACTTAAGATAGGTGTTGAATTAAAAAGTTGGTTGAATTAAGGAGGTTATACGTGGTGAGAGCTCCACTCTAGGGAAAGTTCTACAGAAAGGGTCACGTAGAATGAGACTTGTGTTGTACCTTGCAGTTGAATTAAGGTAGGTGTTGAATTAAAAAGTTGGTTGAATTAAGGAGGTTATACGTGGTGAGAGCTCCACTCTAGGGAAAGTTCTACAGAAAGGGTCACGTAGAATGAGACTGATTTTGTACCTTGCAGATGACAACAGTCCTGGAGTTCTTGAAGAGGGCTATCTTGACCTCATCGGAGAACTGTACACACCAAGGTTGGACTACACCAGAGCCAGCAAATAGGGCTACCTCACCTCTTCTGTGCTCAGCTGGACTGGGAAGTGAGTCAAGGGCTTCACTGCCATTTGTTTCAGGTTCTCCTCGTGCCTGGAGACAGAGTGCATTAGCCCCTAATTGTTCTTTTTTTTTTCAACATGTGAACCTGAGAAGTATGGGTGAACACACACAACCGCCCTGACTATCCACGCGTCGGCAAAGTTACGGATCTACCGTCACTTTGTTCAGGTTGGGCTCGGTGGAGTGGAGGACCCGCTTATCGCCTGGAGGAGAACACTCGCGCGCCGAGGATGCCTCCCCTCATCCTCTATTATATAACCTTTTGTACATATTTTAATTTTCCTATTTATTATTATATTATTTTACTATTATAACTCTCTGAGTGTAAATATTGAAAAGATGCCAATAAAAGTTGTTTTTTTTTTAATTGTCAATTGTCACACAACCTACCTTAGAACCACCACTTTGAAATGCATGTCTGTGAGAGATTTGATCATGTTGGAGACATTCAGATGACATCTCCCTTTCATCACATGGCCATTCACCTAGACACATGCACATAGATAGAAAACACATGTTCACATGGACATACATAGATAGAAAACATTGCCCCCCCCACATTACATATATACAACAGAGCAATGCAAAGATACGTAAACTTGTTGATGCGCGCGCGTCTCGTGAAGTCATTCAGCTCCACGCAACAGGCAAACAATTTATCGCTCTCTCTCCTTTCATTTCTTCTTTTTATATTACAATCATTATATTGTGAAATATGAATGCATCGCCATTTGGAAAGGATGCGCGGGGGGAGGCCCGCGAGGAGCACGCGCGGATTAGGTTGTTCTTAGCTGCTTTTTCTAAACATACTGCGCTAGCTCCCGTTATTCTCTTCTTTGTAACCTTACTTTAAATCTACTTATATATTTGCCTTATTCTGTCTGTTTGTCTGAAGCTCACGGATAGAATGCGCGCTCATTGGCTGCAAGGGAACACGTGTCCTCCCTGCCCCCCTCTAGACAACCCTGTTATTCAAAAACCATACATCCAATCGCCATGAAATTCTGGGATATTATTAGGTATATCCCCGGAAAGGTTTTCGAAAAATAATTTCTTGAATATCCTTAGAGTTATTTGCAGAATTGTAGATATAACTCGCAAGCAGCGCCGCCAGACGGTGATAGGCTTAAGCTTGCTGCTCCACCCCTGTTGACCTTGGGTCGTCGTGTGAGTCACAGCATGATGCAACAAAAAACACTCTCTCTGGGGATTGCGGCGTCAACAACCTGTAAGTTTGTGCCTCTCTCATAAACCTGTCTATACAGACCACCCTGTCTATAGCGACCACTCTAGACAACCCTGTTATCAGCTGTGTGATACATCCACCTGTCTATACAGACCACCCTGTTAATAGCGACCACCCAAGTCAACATTTTTAGAATATATTCGCACTCGGGTAAACCCCGGGCGTTGCCCGGGCCATTCGTCTAGTAAACTATATTTAATCTCAAAAAAAAAAAAAAAAACCACTGGTTCCAGCCAAGAACAACCTAATCCGCGCGTGCTCCTCGCGGGCCTCCCCCCGCGCATCCTTTCCGAATGGCGATGCATTCATATTTCACAGCCCTCCCTCCAGGATGTCGACAGCGTCCTCGCTGTCCCAGCTATTGTAGTCTCCGGTCACCAGCTGTTGGCCAGGATCTCTGTAGGGCTTCATCCGGAGCACATGGACGATGTCCTTCTGGCTGCATTATTGTGTTCCCCCCCCCCCCCCCCCCCCCCCCCCCCCCCCCTATTGAAGGTCTATCATGCCAGAAAGATAGAGATTTGAAATAAAAATGTTTAAAATGAAACTTCACCCTTGAAGCCTGATGCTTTCACCTTAATACCTCGAAGTGATATTGCTATAACAAGATATAGCTTGATATTTGGGATATAATGATACATGTACCAGGTGCTTCTCATGATATATGGATACCCATCCTCCTGCAAATTTATGTTACAATTATTTTATTTCCAAAGCGCTATATCCCGCAAGGGATACTTGCGCCAAACAAGGAGAAAAGTTTATTTACATAAGTTATTTACATTATTCAATGCAATGAAAACATTAGAGATCCAGATTTTGTAGAAAGTTTAGAATGTATTTACAAAATGAATTGAACTTTAAATATGATTTATCAGAAATCAAATTGTTAAGTTCATAAACAACTAGTTCATTCTATAATCTTGAAATGCTGGGCAATCGATCAGTAGATGTCTTGAAGTTTGTTCCTCAATACCACAAAAGCAACTTGAATCCTCCACTGCCTTTATTCTATTTAAAAAAACTTTTGAAATTTCCGTGGTTTGTAACAAATTGAGTATTATATAAAAATGTGTATTCTTGCTTGAAAATCAGCCCTTGGCACTTCAGCTTAAACACCTGTTTGGTAAATTCAATCGATTTCACAACCCCTCTGGTAGGATATTATGAAATTGAAGCCGCCCCTGTATTCATGAGAGCCAAAGCCTGAAATCATGGTATACAGATTGGCTTTTGTGGAAGTCTGATGTTTTCACCTTAATACAAGGGATTATTATATTGACACATTAAGATTTTCCAATATTCCTTTGGATTCCTATGTGTTCTTACCTCTAGCAGCTCATCCCCCACGTGGATGCGGCCATCTTTGTACGCCCGGCCTGCGGGGTTGAGGCCACAGATGAAGACACTCATCTTGGTGCGGTCCTTGTTGCCAGCTAGACTCAGTCCCAGCCCCTGTGGTCCTCTCTCCAGGTCCACTAGCAGGACTTCTCCTGGGAGCTCCGCGTACTTGGCTTGGAGATTGCCTGTGTCACAACCAAACAAATCAATGTCAAAAACAGTACAAAAGTGAATTTATACTTGGATCAGGTAGATAAATTAAGAAAAAAGGCCTTTCCTGATCATGGAACTGAAAGTTGCTGATGGCTTGCATCATTTATCGGAATAAATATCAACTAATCGTTGATTGTTAATTATTCCAGAATTGGCCAAATACCGTTTCTTGATTAATCAAGAAAAGCTAATCAAGTACCAAGTACAAATTCACTTTTTTACTATTTTTCACATTGATTGGCGTTCTCACGCCCTTCCGGCCTAAATACCTGTTTGATAGTTTTTCAGGATGCTCCAAAGACCAGCCTTTTAGTTTGTTGAGGTACAGCTTACACCACGCTGACGAGGGCCAACAGCCCAAAACACGTCCGTGGTTAGCTTTTCTTGATTTATCAAGAATGGGTATTTGGCCAATTCTGGAATAATTAAAAATCAACAATTAGTTGATATTTATTCTGATAGATGGTGCAAGCCATCAGCAACTTTCAGTTGCACGATCAGAAAATGCCTTTTTTTTAATCAAATAAATAATGTTTGTTATTATTTCTTATCCTCTTGTGTCAAGATTACACAAATTCCTAGAATTCATGCTTCTCACGCTTTTTGATGATAAGCAGCGGCCTCTCCCAAAGATCCTTTTTAGTACATCTAATGCAAGCCAAAATGTGTTCTGGAGTTGCAGGTGCCATGCTACATATTGGGCAAGTGAGGTAGATTTTGTTATTATTTTCTATCTTCAATGGCTTGAGATGGCCTGTTCTAAATAAAAAAATAATTATGTAATTTACACATATTGTCATCACACAATATATGTACATAGGTTTTGAATTACATGACCGGCTTTGTACATAATCAGCACATTGCACCCATTTTTATTCATTACTTCTAGAAATGTCTTCATTTTTTATTATATTGTTGCATCTCGCCACTGTTGTGTAAAAGTTGGCCAAATAAACAGCAGTATCGGTAAGGATCTCTGTTCGACTCCTCTTTATTTGCCTTTGTGTATTCATGGAGTAAATAACATACAGGGAACATTATCCAACAGCTGCTGTCAACAACAGGGAGTATGACTTCACTCCTGGCCAGGATAGATGGGCTTCTGCCTTGTTGACTGGTCCATCCACCCCCCTCAGCTATTCTTAGGGTGAACACATGTAGTCCAAATGACTGTTTGCTACCATGGCGTTGCCGGAGCCTACATTGTGGCAACAATGATACAGTATATAACAGTACATTTTTGTTTCAAGACTAACTATGTAACAATTTGGTATCTCAGCATCACAGACTGGAGTACTGAATGTTATATAAGTACATAGATGTCATAATTTGTATATAATTGTATGCACCCCGACCCACTATGCATGTACAATGTATGATTTTCAAAGATTTAATAAAGAATAAGGTAACTGGAGGAAAGAAAGTAACAAAAAGACATAGGAAGTAGATCTAGAAGAGAACATAATTATTAATAACGTCACAGTTAACCTTCTGACCCCGGAAACCCTGCGAGCTAAGTTTAAACCAATATTTCCGGACAAGACAGGACGTATCTGGTGACCAGAAGTTATAAAAGTTTGAGAGACGCCCAATTTCCAGAACAAGACCGGACGTATTTTGATAGCCGCGGAAGTAAATAGAGTCGAACTAACACCCGATACTTCCTATCAGGCCGGGCATATCTTTCACCAAAGAAAGCCGCCGGTCCAATTAGGAAGGAATAACTAAATAGGTCAACCAATAGAAAAACGGAAACGTTCCATCCTTCGACCAATGGGAAGGAAGACAACTCGTGATGTTAAATCGAAAGGCAAGAATAGTCAGTAGAGTTTTGGCTTCCAACAAGGTGACATCGGCTCTGGACCTCTCTCCCTCTGCTCATCCCGTAGCTAAGTACAATCACCACCATGTGATCAGATAATTAACAATCAAAACTCGCTCCGCCTTCTCAAGCTTTCTTTCCTCCAACCCAGTTGCCTTTTATTTTCAAACCCCATCACGTGTCCTGATTATTCCTAACTGTGTGCTTCACTTGCCACTCAACGACTGCGCTTCAACCAATCCTCACCATTCAAATCGAACAACAAGAAATTCCGCAACGATATTGTCACAGAACGGTTAAGTCGACAGGATTCTACAACAGTGTAATACATCAAATATTGCAGTGTAATAACTTTGCATATATTACAAAGAGTCGACAGGATAAAGATATTATGGAGCTTAATCAGGACCCCATAGGCGTAAAAACGGACAACCCTACGAAAGAAAGAGGGAAGAAACTGGCAACGAGCGAAGCGACAAAACACACCCTGGCGACAATAATTTTGCAGCTGACCGCCGCACTTCAAGGAGCAAGGTCCAATCAACTACAAACGACGTTCCGTAGCGCCACCCCCGGAGCAGCCCACACCCCCCGCCGATCGAAAGGCGAGATGAGCGCGGCAGCCGACGCACGTGCCACCACCCCAGGCAAGTGTCACCGAGACCGGACACCGACCACCGAGGAGTCATCCACCGCCATGCCGTACCCGTATCACAGCACACCCCGACGCCCAGGTGCATGGAATGCACCTCTTCCGCCGTCCAACTGCAAGTTCTGCGGCGCGAGGCACTGGCACAGCGAATGCCGACATCGACCAGTCCCGACGGCCCACGAAAAAGTGCGGACAGTGCAAACAGTCCCACAACAACCAAGTCAAGCCAGAGACCCCCCAGCCGAGCAGACTTTTCGAGACTAAGGTAGGCACCCCCCCTATGGCGTCAAGAATTGACTTTGAACTCTTATCTAACCTACTTACCCCTTTAATCATGTATCTAACCTTGTACTCAATGAATGCACGCACGGGCTAGGCCAAACCTGTCCGAAAGGACTCGCACTGCAATCAAATTTGTCACACAGGACAACCCTTGCCTGCATTCATTGACCCCACCACCATGTTTATCACTCAACCCAATTACCAGTACTATATGCCCTCAAATACAAGCCACAACGACTTCAACCATCACCATGCCCAAAAAAACGTGTCAGTACAGCTCACACACTTACCACACAAAATCCATACATGACCATACGTCGTCACGCTAACAAACACGCACAACCCGCCCAACAAGCGCGACACTCGCACCAAAAGACGACAACAACCAACAAACGCATGCACCGTCGTTAGTAACAATCATCTCGTCTACCCAAAACACTAAAAAAATGTTCACCTTAAAAGGTGCCATATACACTAACAATAGAAATTTCGATATATGACTTTAATAAATTTGTTGTTCATAGTGAGAACAGGTTAGATTTTGTACAAACAAGGACTTCGCGTGACACCTTTTCATTCACAATTTTTTTTTTTCGATTCGTGTCACAGGTCACCCCACAAAACTCTTCATTTCAGGCCACAGACGCCTTTCACCACGCCTGTGACACGTCTCCACTCAACACGTGTTCACGTCGTTAGCCTCATTTTTCACTCAATTCCACCCTAATATCACTGAATAGCATTTTTTACTAAAGTCACAACGACCATTCGATTTAATAAATGGATACAATATCCGGATTTTCAAAATACAAATAACGTCGAAATTACACCACCTACGACAAACAAAAAACAATTTTACATCATCCTTCCCAGATAAAGGAGGCCAGAAAATTGACAAAACCAATGCCAAGTAGAAGATTCAAGTCGCACACAAAAATAAATTAGGCGGACAGGAAACGTAGTTCCCCCCACTTCCGTATCTCTAATTACAATGAGAAGGTCCCCTATTGAGGTCAACTGGAACCTCTCTATGCCACCGATTTTGGATTCCAATTCAAGCCTGCGCATCGACTTTTACAATGTCAATCAAATCGACTGTCATTCGAAAATCAAACAAGGTACACGCACACACATTTCTTACACAACAGACTTCTAACATTTTCCACAACACACACAAAGACAAAAAATTTATAGGGCATAATTGAGCAATTAAAACATTTATAGGGCATGTAGATATACAAAAGGGTTCAAAACAATACACCTTATTGTTCATATTAATCATTTTCATTATTTTCTCTCAATTAAAATTTAAATATATAATCAATTTATCAATTTATTCAACTTATTATCACTTTTAATCATTAATTATCATTTTTTTTACCAATTAGTTTATATTATCATAGTTGCAAATCAACGAAAACTCATTGGTTTTCTTTTAAAATTGGATATTATATTTTATTTTGATTTACAAAAATATTCTTTTTTTTTTTTTTCCTATTTCTTTTTTCCACCATGCAACAAAACATTTTTTTTTTTTTCCACCATGCAACAAAACATTTTTTTTTCCCACCATGCATCAAGCATTCACTTTGATTTCTTCCAACTTTTATTTTTATTTTTATTTTTTGATTTCTCAAAAGACCTAATAAAAATCCCTCGATTTCCATTCCCAATTTCGAGCGAGAATATGGTTAGGCATTTTTCCTTTTTTTTTTTCACCATGCATCAAGCATTCACTTTGATTTCTTCCAACTTTTTATTTTTATTTTTGATTTCTCAAAAGACCTTATGAAATTTCCTCGATTTCTTTTCCCAAAATTCGAGCAAAAAATTAGTTAGGCATTTTTCTTTTTTTTCACCATGCAACAAAGCATTTTTTTTTTCCCACCATGCAACCAAGCATTTACTTTGATTTCGTCCAACTTTTTATTTTTATATTATTTTTGATTTCTCAAAAGCCCTAATAGAACTCCCTCGATTTTTTTCCAATTTCAAGTAGAAATTAGTTAGGCGCATTTTCTTTTCTTTTTAATCCACTATGTACCATAGCATTCATTTTGATTTCTTACAATTAAAAAATTTTTTGATTTCTATTAATTATACTCAACCTATATCATCAACACCATTCTATTTTACTTCTTATATCGCCACCAATGCTTGTATATAGACTCAATACCCACAACTAATTTTCCCACAAAATTATTTTTTACTTTACAGAATTCTCTCAGGCTAACCCCTTCTTGAATTCTTCACATGTAGGGGGCGCATCTGTCATAATTTGTATATAATTGTATGCACCCCGACCCACTATGCATGTACAATGTATGATTTTCAAAGATTTAATAAAGAATAAGGTAACTGGAGGAAAGAAAGTAACAAAAAGACATAGGAAGTAGATCTAGAAGAGAACATAATTATTAATAACGTCACAGTTAACCTTCTGACCCCGGAAACCCTGCGAGCTAAGTTTAAACCAATATTTCCGGACAAGACAGGACGTATCTGGTGACCAGAAGTTATAAAAGTTTGAGAGACGCCCAATTTCCAGAACAAGACCGGACGTATTTTGATAGCCGCGGAAGTAAATAGAGTCGAACTAACACCCGATACTTCCTATCAGGCCGGGCATATCTTTCACCAAAGAAAGCCGCCGGTCCAATTAGGAAGGAATAACTAAATAGGTCAACCAATAGAAAAACGGAAACGTTCCATCCTTCGACCAATGGGAAGGAAGACAACTCGTGATGTTAAATCGAAAGGCAAGAATAGTCAGTAGAGTTTTGGCTTCCAACAAGGTGACATCGGCTCTGGACCTCTCTCCCTCTGCTCATCCCGTAGCTAAGTACAATCACCACCATGTGATCAGATAATTAACAATCAAAACTCGCTCCGCCTTCTCAAGCTTTCTTTCCTCCAACCCAGTTGCCTTTTATTTTCAAACCCCATCACGTGTCCTGATTATTCCTAACTGTGTGCTTCACTTGCCACTCAACGACTGCGCTTCAACCAATCCTCACCATTCAAATCGAACAACAAGAAATTCCGCAACGATATTGTCACAGAACGGTTAAGTCGACAGGATTCTACAACAGTGTAATACATCAAATATTGCAGTGTAATAACTTTGCATATATTACATAGATTTAGTATATATTTCAATAGATTTAGTACTTTCTGTCTGAGAATGGTGTAACAGACTCCATTACATCTCACATGAAACTACTTATTTGAATTTGGTACCATTAGAATTAACTCCGCCTTTGCCGGTTCCAAGCCCAGATGAAAAAGGAGGAGGGGGAGCAATAACAAGCTTGATGAGAAACCTGGGCTCAGCTGGCCCGGCTGATACTATCCTGTAAGGGCTCCTAATCCAGGGATACAGGATGAGAATTGTTTGTACTTCATGTTAAGACTGGATGCACATGGTGTCTGTTCCTCATGTCAGAGGCGGCCATTTCATATTGGAGCTAAGTCAGCCTGCCACTGAGTAGTGCTCCCAGTCTTAATGACAAAGGCATTCTACTTCACCCAATCATTATGGATGTCAAATATTCTTTGAATCTACTCATCCCCCGCAGACACCATTAAAAAATCTCAAGCTCTACAGGCTTAATACCTTGATATGATTGAGTGGAGATATGAAAGAAGAAGAAAAACCATTAGAAATAGAATTGGACTGGAAGGAGAAGCTATGAAGAATAGAGCTCAGGAAGGTGACTAGGATGCTCTCAATCACAGAGAACAAAGAAGAATTAGGTATAAAATGTAGTGTTCACACCATGTCCAGTCTGTACAGGAGGTTAACATAAACAGCCAAAATGAATAAATACCATCAGTGGACACAAAGTCAGGAAGTGGGACTTACTCAGGGTGTAGCTGAATTCATCTCCCGACTCCAAAGTTTCAAGAGCTAAAGTTCCATCAGGCTGTACTACTGACTGTTCTGTAGCGGAGAGATCATCACAGTCGGATGTTGGATACAGGATTTCAATCTGGGACACACATCACTCTTCTGTGTTATATAATATGTATACAGTCAAACCTCTTTAATTCAACACCCCAAGGGATCAGAGCTTTCAGTTGAATTAAAGGAAGTGTTGAATTAAGGTTAGATATGATTAGCTAATCATCTAACTCACGAAAATAATATTTAAAAAAAATTGCTTTGTAATATAAATTAATGATATTAATTGAAACCATTGTACGTGTACTTTTTTGTATTTATTTTTTTATTTTGATGATTAACTTTTAGTATCAGGGACAAAATGGCAATAATACATATTTTTGAAATATATACAGTATAACCTCGTTAATTTGACACACGCAAATTCGACACTATACCTTAATTCGACCATATTCTGATGTCCCGACCTCCAGCCTATCAAATAACAATCCGTAATTCGACAGTATCGATAATACGACAGTTCCGATAGTTCGACCATTTAAAAATTCGAATTTCGGCAGTTGAATGTCTTTTTACATACAACTTTACCGCTAAACGGTATTACGGCGGGGACAATCAGCATCGGCGGGCGCCGATAGGATCGCGCCTGCGCACTTTTGGTTTCTGTTAGTTTAAGTTTCACTTTGCACTGCCGTTGCGCAATGTCGCGAGTGTTATTATTATTATTTTTTTTTTATGCAGGAATTTAGGCTTTGTGCGCTAATTAATAATATTATTTTCTTTTTAATTTTCAGCATTGAAATATTTTTGTTATTTTAAAATTTACAAATAATTTCTTTTTAAATAAATAAATCTTAATAAAATGTAGCCACAATTATTATGATGACATTTTATTTCAATATTCCATTTCCATGTTATTATAAAAGATTTAAACACAAAATCAATAACACCTGCAGCAGCAGTGGATGCCTTTAATACAATAAAAGCTCTTTGTTATTTAAAACACATTCCAGAGGAAGAAAGACATGCATGTTTTTTTTAAATAGACCATCTGGAATACATTTTGAATAGGATTTCAGTGAAAAAGCAGACATCTATAAAGGAAATTTTAAAAGATATTCATGATTATTTTAAAATATTATTTTTAAATTTTCTTTTTATTTTCCATATTTATTTCCTTTCAACTGCTATATTTTTCAATTAGAATAAATTTTAGTTTTAACACTTTGTGGACGTACGATTCCACAGTTGCATAGGAGGCAATAGGAGCTGCTGGAACGGCGGTCTCACATGTCGTTTTACATTAGGTCAGCTGACATCCCCCAACCCCACTGATAGATAGACAAGAAGGGACAAGATTCTGGTGGACACGAATTCGTGTCGGCCGCAGACGATTTTATATTTAATTTTGAAAATCGAGAACGGGAATTCGTGTCCTTCGGCCTTGATGCAAAATCGGCAAGGACGCGAATTCACGTCTCTCGGGTCGAAAGTGTTAATTATACGTATGTACAAAAAAAGCTACTCTCAGTTTAGAAAGAAGATTGGTTACCTTGGAGGTTTCAAGGTTTTCAGCATTGCCATTGGTCTTGGAGGCATCCAATTTCTTCCTTGGCTGGACACAAGTTCACACAAATCCTTAACTTGGATCAAAATAGCAAGAGAAAGAAGGTGAAATCTTCCATATAAATGTTTGAGGAGATAAGCCTAATTTCAATATACAGTAGAACTTCCCTATAAAGGACAACACCTAATTGCAGAGCTAAAGTGTCATTTAGGGAGAGATGTCCTCTTACTGGAGAGTTGGTTAATAGTAAAAATGGCAATTTTGCAAATGAAAACTGTCCTTTGTAGAGAAGTATCTTCTAGCACGAGTGTCCTCTCATATCTCTGTATCACTATTGTTCTGGATCGTTGAGGTATGATTTGCGCCATGTTGACAAGATCTTGTTCTTTCAAGAAAGTGTATTTTGACCAATATTCTGGACTAATTACAAATGAACGATTTGTTAAAATATATTCTGACAGATAGTGCAAGCCATCAGCAGATTTCAGTCGTACGATCAGGAGATGCCTTTTCTTAATTTAACCATCTGATAGGAGTACAATTTTACTTTTGTTCGATTCTTTCAAAAAGAGTTAAATATAATCTTTCCATCTATGCATGCAGGGCATGGTCCAGGTTTGCCAACATGGCTAGACTCTATGGAATGGATTGCTATGTGGGAAGTAGACAAGTGTGTTGATTGGCAGTGGCTCAGCCTATAAGTCGGCGTCGAGTGATATGATTGGTTACATGAACCAACAGCCAAGCATGCATACATTGATGACCTCTTTATAGATTTTTCAAAAGAAAAAGGTAATTATTTAGGACTTTTGAAACCTTCTAATGGTTTCTGACATTCCAAGTCACTTCCCCATGACCTCTTTTTCCAAGATAATATATAAAATATTATATAATTCAGAGAACACCTCTCTCTAAAAATCATACCTCTTCTGGTATTGGAAAAAAATGCAGATTTTAGAGAAATAGTAAAGAGATTCCTTGATCATTAGAAACACAAGAATTCAATAAGAGTGCTTTAGCTTAATTCACAAGAGCACTAGATCGTTTCTGTCGCTGGGTCTCACTAAACTTTGAACTTATTTGCACATTTCTATTGATATGTGGAAAAGATGTATCACATGAGGAAGACAAGCCTACATATAAGTTGGAGAATCAGAGGTTAATTTAAATAGTACTTAAATAAACAGAATAAGATTGAAAAACACAAAGTTTTTACTTTAATTCGAAGTAGAATTCACAAACAATAAGTTAAAATTACCTTGTAATGTTATTGAAATTGTTCCACATCATTTTATAAAAATCTTAAAAGAAGAACATAGCGGTTGGAGAGATAAAGAGATTTTAATAGGGATCACAAAAGGTTTCACATCTTAAATCTTGTAAACACAAGTTAATAAGACCAAATCCAAATAAATAAATAATGTGCGACGTTTCGGTAACAACGCTGTTACCGAAACGTCAGTACTTTTGTCTGAAGATGGTAACAACGCTGTTACCGAAACGTCAGTACTTTTGTCTGAAGATGGTAACAACGCTGTACCGAAACGTCAGTACTTTTGTCTGAAGATGGTAACAACGCTGTTACCGAAACGTCAGTACTTTTGTCTGAAGATGGTAAAAACGCTGTTACCGAAACGTCAGTACTTTTGTCTGAGATGGTAACAACGCTGTTACCGAAACGTCAGTACTTTTGTCTGAAGATGGTAACAACGCTGTTACCGAAACGTCAGTACTTTTGTCTGAAGATGGTAACAACGCTGTTACCGAAACGTCAGTACTTTTGTCTGAAGATGGTAACAACGCTGTTACCGAAACGTCAGTTTTTGTCTGAAGATGGTAACAACGCTGTTACCGAAACGTCAGTACTTTTGTCTGAAGATGGTAACAACGCTGTTACCGAAACGTCAGTACTTTTGTCTGAAGATGGTAACAACGCTGTTACCGAAACGTCAGTACTTTTTGTGCTGAGAAGATGTAAGAAAACATCTACCTATGTTTCCCCACGTGACGCAGCGGAGCGTGACCTCGGCTGCACGGGTGAGTCAGTTAGTTGTTGTTTGGCTCTCTGTATAGATGGACATTAAAACATGGTGGCAGCGATAGCTGGATAAAATACGAACCCGTATATTGCAAAATATCGATTTTTGTGTACCTTGGAAGAAAATTCAACATGGCTCAGATTCAACCTCCAGAAACTTTCGACTTCTCGACTCCCAACGAATGGCCCAAATGGAGGAGATTCGAACGATACCTCGTGGTCAGTGGAATGAAGAAGAAAGTGGAGGCGGACAAGATCGATTTGTTCATGTACTTGATGGGTGACCGCGCGGATGATATATTCAGGACCTTCAAGTTCGAAAAGGAGGAAGAGGCAACGAAACTTGATTCCGTCCTCAAGGCGTTTGACAGCCACTTCTGTGTCAGGAAGAATATTATCTACGAACGTGCGAAATTTAATTCAAGAATCCAAGAGGATCGGGAGCCAGTGGACGAATTCATCACTTCATTGTACAAATTGGCTGATAGTTGCGAATTTGAGGGTCTTCATGAGCAGTTGATCCGTGACCGAATTGTGGTTGGAGTGAGGGACAAAGCTTTATCTGAAAGAATGCAGTTGGACAGCGAACTGACTTTGGAAAAGGCGGTGAAAATGGTTCGACAGCAGGAGCCGTTCGACAGCAGCAAGTCGACCTGCAGCGTCCCTCAACAAGCCAAAAGGTCGATCAGGTGAAGTTCAACTCGAAGAAACAATCACCGAAACACAACAGCAGCCTTCGAGGAAGAAGGAGAAGTCAGCCAAAATAAGATCACGATGTCCAAAATGCGGAGGTTTCACCCACAGGGAAGGACAGGCTTGCCGTGCTGAAGGACAGAAATGTAACCTGTGTTCAAAAACAGGCCATTTTGCAAATTGCTGCCCAGATAAGCAGGCGAAGACTGCGGAAGTCAAAGCTGTTTCTGAACTTGATGAAGAAATTGGTTTTCTCCTGGAGGTCTCAGCTGTGGAGGATTCATCTAATCTCGATGATGATGAAGACGAGTGCAGGAGGCGATGGACAGCAGAAATCCAAGTGAACGGGAAAAAGGTGAAGTTCAAGCTCGACTCCCAGGCGGATGTTACATGTGTTCCTCTGTGTCTCTTCAAGAAGATAATGGGACAGCAACGACTAGTGGAAAGTGATATCAACATTAGAGCTGCTGAATTCTCCGAACTTCAGACTGTGGGTATGTTTATATCAACGCTGCGAAATGGCAATTATGAAATCAAGGAGAAGATTTATGTCATTCGTCGTTTGAGTGAACCTCTTCTGAGTCGCCGGGAATGTGAGCTCTTGAACCTGGCGAGGCGAATTGAAGTGGTTGCGACGAGAATTAACCCGATCAAGGAATTCCCTGAAGTATTTGAAGGACTGGGACAGATCGGAAACCCTTACGAAATCAAATTGAAACCTGGAGCAAAACCATATGCTGTGCATACTCCTCGACGGGTACCAATACCTTTGATGGAAAAGCTCAAACAAGATTGGAAGAGCTCGAGAAGGCGGGAATCATAGCACAAGTTAACGTTGCGACTGAATGGTGTGCACCGACTGTGATTGCTGGTAAACCGAATGGCGACATACGACTCTGTGTGGATCTCTCAAGGCTGAACGAACATGTACAGCGCGAAGTGCATCCCATGCCAGTGGTGGAGCACATGCTGGGGCAACTGGGGGAAGCAAGATTCTTTTCGAAACTGGACGCGAACAGTGGCTTTCACCAGATTCCGTTGAGCCCGGACTGCCAGCATTTAACGACCTTCATCACTCCTTTTGGGAGATATAAATACTGCAGAATGCCATTTGGAATCTCACTCGCCCCAGAGTATTTTCAGAGAGTTATGTCAATAATCTTGCAAGGCATGGACGGTGTAATGTGTTACCTGGACGATATCCTGATATTTGCCTCCGACTCCAAGACTCACGATCGAATTCTTCGTTTAGTGCTCCGAAAACTGAAAGAGGCGAAAGTTACAAAACAAGGCCAAGTGTGTCTTCGGCGTGCCAAGAATTAATTTTCTTGGGCACATACTGGATGAAGACGGTATCCGACCAGATCCAGCGAAAATCGAAGCAGTGGCGGAGATGCCTGCTCCGACCGATGTTCATGGCGTAAGAAGATTTCTTGGCATGGTGAACCATCTGGGACGTAAACTCCGAACGACCTTGCCAATTGCACCAGGGAAACTTAATCCAAAGTTGGTGGACTCTCAGACCCTGAAAAGAAAGGAGGGAGAAGGAGAAAGGATATGAAATCCAGATATGATCGACGCTGCGGAGCTACGGACATGGAGGAGCTATCCGAAGGTGACACGGTTTGGATTACAGATATGCGAACCTGGGGGATTGTAAAGCAGAAAGCATCGACACCAAGGTCGTATATGGTTGATACTCCAGTTGGGACTTTACGTCGAAACAGGTTCCATCTACGAAAAGGAGTTACAGTGCAATATCCAGCCGACCCATCGACGCCGACCTTTTCGGGGGAGGAACTGGTTGAAAATGAAAAGACCCAGTTGTGGATTATCCCTCTAACGACTCAGAAGACGGCCAGATAAGAACCCGGAGTGGACGAATTGTTAAACCTGTGGATCGCCTTCATTATTAATTATATTATGCATTTAAAGTTTGTAATGTATATATATATTTCAAGTCTTAAAAAGGGGGATGTGCTGAGAAGATGTAAGAAAAACATCTACCTATGTTTCCCCACGTGACGCAGCGGAGCGTGACCTCGGCTGCACGGGTGAGTCAGTTGTTGTTTGGCTCTCTGTATAGATGGACATTAAAACACTTTTGTCTGAAGATGGTAACAACGCTGTTACCGAAACGTCAGTACTTTTGTCTGAAGATGGTAACAACGCTGTTACCGAAACGTCACACACTTATTTATTTATTTGGATTTGGTCTTATTAACTTGCGTTTATAATCTATAATCCAAATTGTGCCTTATCATCTTAAATCTTGAAAATTTCCTCTTTGTCAAAGTTTCTGGCATCATAAAACTAATTTCCAGAGTGTTTTATCCACAATGCTAGGAGCTAGTCAGAGGAGGAACTTTCAAATAATTTGATAAAGAGCTGATTCCACAACTACATGGTGTTGATGAACGAGTTTCTCAAACACATCATCAACTGATGAAACTTGTCTAGCAGATACATTGGGGGAGTAAGTAGTGTTATTTAATTAAAGTAAATTAGAAGGATGAATCCGTAACCAATTTAACTTTACATATTATTTATTATTAATAGCAATTATATGAAACAAATCTTGGTATATATGTCTACATGAAAACAACGAAAGCAATACTTAAAACATTATATACATACAAGTTCCTTTTCAAACTCAGTCTCATCTATAGCCATTGTTACTCTGTAATATTCCAACAAGTAGCAAGCAACATGGTTTAAAAAAGTGAGAAATAGGAACATGGTCAGAGATTGCAACCATATGGGAACCCATAGAACCGATTCACTCACCAGCAGACTCTGGACTACAAACTTGACTGGGTTTGTGGCTTGTTTGATAATCTGGACGGCTTCGTCATGGGACACCCCGCGGAGATCTTTGCCATCCACCTGGGCATGCACACGTCTTACTTGTAAGTTTATCAATTTATTTTTACCATAATAACCTCAAAGATAGCTTCAATCATACAGAATAAAAACATCCAAGAATATAAAGACAGTATGTAGGTAAAATTGATTTTTAAAAAATCCTGGTGGATAGAGGAATCAGCTAGATAGTAACTTATATACAATCTTTTACCTATCCCAAGTACATGTGATCCAAGCAATGATAATAGAGTTTGGTAGTTAGCGACTGCCTTTTACTGTAGGCGCACCAAATGTCTATAAAGCTTAGAAAGCAGTTCGAATTTTGCGTTTACAAGTGTTCAGAGGCTCGTTTGATTACTTGCATTCAGTGAGGGGTTGGAATTGGGAAAGAATTAGGGAGACCATTTGGGCAAAAAAAAGAAAGCTCAATGCGGGATTCGATCACAGGACGTGGTGGGCAAAAATTTACGGCGTTTACCAAAAAGATGAGGGAAATCTGAAGAGCCGTGAAAGATAAGCGGAGGGATTTTGCTTCCGAGCATGGCAGATTGGATTTGTCTTCAAGGACAGGAGTATCGGCGAGGAAGGATCCTTCTGACGGGAGAAGCAAGTCCCTTCTCTTTCTATCTTCCAACTTTCTAAAAAGTGTCTTGAATGCTTATCTATAAAATATTGTAGCATACAATTTCTTTATTTTTCAAAATTGGCATATGGTCTAGTTTAAGCGGGTGATCAACCAAAAGTGTTGACAGGCTATAGTTTTTGAAGGCTGTTTTATGTTGGTTTACTCTTTCTCTTCTGGAGTTTTGCCGGGCAATGTTTACAGGGAATAGGATATATACGATGTTGGAAACTCGTTGTTTGGTATTTGTCTCGTGCTGGCACATATATTGTGTTAGCATTGCTCGTGGAGAAACTGCTCATATCCTAGTTGACCATTCACGAGCATCACTTCCCAGTAACTCTTGATGCCAAGGGCAACTGCATTCTACTTCACCCAGTGTGGAGATAAGAAAGAAGAAGAAGACTTCCCAGTAAGGATAGAATTCACCAACAGACTTACCTCAAGGATGAGATCCCCACTCTTGATAGAGCTAGCTCCAGCTGGACTGTCAGCCAGAACGTTCTTTATGAAGATCCCGGGCACAGACTCCACCTTGCCCCCCACTATACTGATTCCCAGGCCGTTGGGGGGTTTCCTCCATAACTCCACGGTCCGCGAGGGCCCCCAGAGCAGGGCACCGGGGCTGAGAGGAGATGGCAGCGGGGAGGTGGGCGAGGGTCGACTCCTCAGGCTGGCACGTTCTACAACACAGATGGTGTTCCAGCTATGTAACATCAGAGCTCACATTGAATCAGTTAAAACTAAATATGTACTTTGCTGCAATGGCTCTCGATACAGTGCCACACTTTGGACAAAACTTAAGGAAGTTGTACCTTTCAGCTTGTATATCGGGATTCAGACAATAACTCTGAAAGATACACTCATAGACAAAACTTAAGAGTGTTGTACCTTTCAGCATGTATATCGGGATTCAGACAATAACTCTGAAAGATACACTCATGGACAAAACTTAAGGAATTGTAGGATTAAAACTCGTAAAATCACGATCATTAAAAAACTTAAGGAAGTTGTACCTTTCAGCATGTATATCGGGATTCTGACAATAACTCTGAAAGATACACTCATGGATAAAACTTAAGGAAGTTATACCTTTCAGCATGTATATCGGGATTCAGACAATAACTCTGAAAGATACACTCATGGACAAAACTTAAGGAAGTTATACCTTTCAGCATGTATATCGGGATTCAGACAATAACTCTGAAAGATACACTCATGGACAAAACTTAAGGAAGTTATACCTTTCAGCATGTATATCGGGATTCTGACAATAACTCCGAAAGATATTACAGTGACCTTTATTGAAGACACACGAGATAACCACAATATCAGCTAAAGAAATTTGAAAACCATGGTTTTAGGCTAGCCACCTCCGTTAGTTCAGGACGGCTTCGATGAGATTCAGTAAGGAACTTCCAAATTTTCAAAGAAATTTCCTTGAGATATAAATGAAAAGAGAAGAAATTGATATAAAAATATAATTAATTATGTTTGCATTAAGGAGAGATGTCTTTCCCTGTATAATTTATGATTGATTTACCCCATGGCAAATATGTTTACCAGTAAATATGACACGTAATTTTTTCTATCATATATTAGGTATATTTGTATATTTTACGATTACTGTAAAAAAATTAGAGATATATGAACTAATGGAGAAACTCTAACGCTCTTTGAGTAGGCTGAATAATTACATTTGAGCTCGGTAGATGGCGTGACGCTCTCTCCATAAAGAAATCTCTGTGATGTGTTGTGTGTGTCTGCATTACTATATATTTAAAGTCCAGTTTGTAATTTACTGCCAGTTTCATGCTGCAGTTGCCACATTTTACATTCATGGACAAAACTTAAGAAAGTTGTACCTTTCAGCATGTATATCGGGATTCAGGCAATAACTCTGAAAGATACACAGTGACCTTTATTAAAGACACACGAGATGTATGAACAAAATTGTCTCTATCTCCTTAAAAAAAAAACAGTGACATAGAATATCCACTTCCCTTAAGTTTTGTCCATGAGTGTATGAGAAAAGTTGCGATATTAATTATAAAAAAAATTTCATAAAAATATATTTTCGTAGTGAGTTTATTAAGTATCGTCTCAAGCTTTCCCTCGAACTCCCTTTTTTCAACAACAAAACAATATTAAACTAAGTAGTGAACGTGAGAGAGATAGAAATCTATATATTTACGGATTGTTATGTACAAGGGGTGTGTGTGTGTGTGTGTATGGTATTAAAATAGAACTGCGCTCAAATTCCATTCTCTTTCCAACATCCACTTTTAGTTTAATCTTTTGTCCGAAAAGAGAGAAGAGCTTGAAAGCACAAGGAAATATTTATTAAAGAAATTGATTGCGAAAATGTGTTTTATAACCTTTTTCAACACCATTTTGTCATAATCGGCCAATTTTATAACGCCTCTTATAGAAATTTGAAGTATTTTTGAGCGTTTATGATTCTTACTGAAAAATTATTGGAAGGGTCTGGCTTACCAGTGATGAAACCTCTCAGCGATTTCGCTAATGTAATCTACCAAACCTCTGTGAATTTGAATTGGGCTGTTTTGATTTTATACCAATACTGACCTATTGGAAAAGGTATTTTAAATTAACTACACCCATACATCGCTTTGCGTCGGGGTTACGTTCCAAAAAAAAAAAAAACACGACGCAAAGTGAAAATAAAATTTTGATGGCATGGCGCAATCAAAAACAAAGGTGTTGCCATATTTTAGGAAAAATACAAGAAGATTAATAAATTATATTGCCAATATAATAAATATTATTCAATATTATCCAAGATATTATATGAATAGTAGTTAGATAAACAGCTAAGTCCCAACACAGCGGCGATGACGGAGTACAGAGTCCCAACACAGCGGCGATGACGGAGTACAAAGTCCCAACACAGCAGCGATGACGGAGTACATAGTCCCAACACAGCGGCGATGACGGAGTACAAAGTTCCAACACAGCAGCGATGACGGAGTACAGAGTCCCAACACAGCAGCGATGACGGAGTACAAAGTCCCAACACAGCAGCGATGACGGAGTACATAGTCCCAACACAGCGGCGATGACGGAGTACAAAGTTCCAACACAGCAGCGATGACGGAGTACAGATTCCCAACACAGCAGCGATGACGGAGTAACAAAGTCCCAACACAGCAGCGATGACGGAGTACATAGTCCCCAACACAGCAGCGATGACGGAGTACAAAGTTCCAACACAGCAGCGATGACGGAGTACAGAGTCCCAACACAGCGGCGATGACGGAGTACAAAGTCCCAACACAGCAGCGATGACGGAGTACATAGTTCCCAACACAGCGGCGATGACGGAGTACAAAGTTCCAACACAGCAGCGATGACGGAGTACAGAATCCAAACACAGGCGGCGATGACGGAGTACAAAGTCCCAACACAGCAGCGATGACGGAGTACAAAGTTCCAACACAGCAGCGATGACGGAGTACAAAGTTCCAACACAGCAGCGATGACGGAGTACAGAATCCAAACACAGCGGCGATGACGGAGTACAAAGTCCCAACACAGCAGCGATGACGGAGTACAAAGTTCCAACACAGCAGCGATGACGGAGTACAGAATCCCAAACACAGCGGCGATGACGGAGTACAAAGTCCCAACACAGCAGCGATGACGGAGTACAAAGTTCCAACACAGCAGCGATGACGGAGTACAAAGTTCCAACACAGCAGCGATGACGGAGTACAGAATCCAAACACAGCGGCGATGACGGAGTACAAAGTCCCAACACAGCAGCGATGACGGAGTACAAAGTTCCAACACAGCAGCGATGACGAGTACAGAGTCCCAACACAGCGGCGATGACGGAGTACAGAATCCAAACACAGCGGCGATGACGGAGTACAAAGTTCCAACACAGCGGCGATGACGGAGTACAGAGTCCCCAACACAGCGGCAAAGACGGAGTACAGAATCCCAACACAGCGGCGATGACGGAGTACAGAGTCAAGTTAAGATAGTACATGTATTAATAACTGTCGACAGCCGGCCAGCCTTCCCTTTTTCTCCCTCTGCCCTGATCCCCGGGGATTGATTCTCATTGGTCAGTGACTTATGTGGGACTTCTTCCGCTCCCCTGGGGTGACAAACTGATGTCACTTTGAGACGACTGGAAAAGACGAAAATCAGTAAAAATTAAGCAGCGACGCAACTTCGAAAAAAACGCAAAGCGAGGTATTGGTGTATGTATATAATCTTTAAGGAGAGAGAGACAGTAGAAATACTTCTCTTGTAGGGTGATAAAGCACAATTTGGATTTATAGATTATAGATGCAAGAAAATAAGACCTAATACAAATAATTTAATAGTGTAACGTTTCGGCAACAGCATTTTTCTTTTGTCTGATGATGGTAACAATGCTGTTGCCGAAACGTCACACACTATTAAATTATTTGGATTAGGTCTTATTTTCTTGTATCTCTTATTGGGTGTTAAAAAATTAGGTCCTTTCTGTACTGGCGAAGGGCCATAGCCCGAAATTATAATTATGGGTCGGTGTTTTGGTCGAGTTTTCCAAAGCCGGTTAGCTGACATATATATACATCGATTTAACTATGCTAACTTTGCCCAGAGTAGATCGAAAAAATGCATGGCTTTTGTGCATTTTGAAAGGAAGAGGTGAACCTTTTGGTGCATGAATATCATTCCCCTGCAATTAAACATTATAAATCCTATTGTTTCATCCCGCAATCCAGTAGAACCCACATATCGAATGATTAGCCTTGAAATGCTTCTCCAGAGAGATTATTATCTTGGGATGAGATACGCCACAGGAGAGGAATAACATGGCATATTTTATTCAATAATTTTATAACTTTTAAATAAGAGAGCTTTTTCTTATGGGAAACTACATCCAGGAGAGATGCAAAAATTTATATGTAATTCTACCGTTTCTCTCTCTCTCAAGCCTATGTTAATAATTTGCTTGAATGCCATTTATAAGATTCCACTCTTCAGTGTAGCATATATAAGCAGAATCGTACAATACAGAATTAGAGCTCTAAAGAAAGCGGTCTGGTAGATTGAATTGACGAAATCGCTGGGAGGGTTCATCACTGATGAGTCAAGCCCTCACAATATATTTTTCGTCGCAGTGGGGACAGTAGAAGTTTGTTTTATGTGTAAAAAGAAGCATTAGTGTTTTAATGCTTTCATTTCTTGTGGATCAATGTTATTTGGGACAGGTTCTCTCATTGTGTCGAAACTTCAGAGAGAATGAAAACATTCTATTGATCACACAAGTCAATGGTAGGAGAGAAAACACACTATTCTAAGTTTACAGTACCGGCTTGGCACTTTGATAAAGAGTAAAATAATAATAATAAAGATAGTAAAAAATTATGTTCCATTAAGGAAGCTCTCCCAACGATGAAGAGTCCAAGCAATCAGAGGATCCTCACGGATGCAGTTTCTTATACCCTTAATTTCCTACAGATATCCCTAATTTCCCTATATCCTAATTTCCTACAGATACCCCTAATTTTTCTATATCCCTAATTTCCTACGGATATCTCTCTCTCCCTAATTTCCCACGGATACCCCTAATTTCTCTATATCCCTAATTTCCCACGGATACTCTCTTCTCCTAATTTCCCTATATCCCTAATTTCTCACGAATATCTCTCTCTCCCTAATTTCCCTATATCCCACAATTTTCCACGGATGCCCCTAATTTCCCTCTATCCCTAATTTACCACGGATACCTCCAATTCTCGATTTTTCAGATGCAATCCGAACATCTTGATAAAACAAGCACGTTCTAACAATCTCTTTTTATAACTTGAAATAATTTGTATAGACCTCTACTCTGTGGAATATATATAAAGCACAACGGACAGAATATAGAAAAACCTCCCCATAGCAACCACCTCCCTGAGCGACCACTTTTATGATGCTAAAACTAGATCAATTCTAATGAGAGTCCAGCTGAATGTGTTGGGCAGAAGGTAATCCAGCCATTCAAACACAGCAGTTAAAACAAGGCAGTAAACCAAACAAAGTTCTGACAAACGCACGTTATATATGACTTCTGCTGGTCATAATGAGTAAAAATGGGTCTCCGTGGACTTTGGTTGAGTAATCCCATTACTCCTTTCACAGGAAACGTAATAAAGCACTAATTGGAAGTGACGACTGAGAATTTATTTGGAGACCTTTATTACGACAGAAGGAATACATAAACTATTTAGCGTAACTTCTTTACGTAATTTCCTAATGTCCTTAAAACTTAGGTCTCTTTATACCCTTTCCTTAGATTATCTCACTAAGATTTCCTATAAAGTACTGGCTATATACATCAGAGTTTCTCAAAGTATTCACCCTTAGCACCTATGTAAGATTTCATCCGTGAAACTCAATTATCGATGCACCTTTACTTAATTTCCAAAGTCCTTAAAACTTAGGTATCTCTACACACTTTCCTTAGATTACCTCACTAAAGATTTCCTATAAAGTACTGGCTATATAGATCAGAGTTTCTCAAAGTATTCACCCTTAGCACCTATGTAAGATTTCATCCGTGAAACTCAATTATCGATGCACTTTTACTTAATTTCCAAAGTCCTTAAAACTTAGGTTTCTCTACACCCTTTCCTTAGATTTCCTCACTAAGATTTCCTATAAAGTACTAGCTATATATTTATCAGAGTTTCTCAAAGTATTCAACTTTAGCACCTATTCAAGATTTCATCCGTGAACTCAATTATCGAAGCACCTTTACGTAATTTCCTAATGTCCTTTAAACTTAGGTATCTCTACACACTTTCCTTAGATTTCCTCACTAAGATCTCCTATAAAGTACTGGCTATATACGTCAGAGTTTCTCAAAGTATTCACCCTTAGCACCTATGCAAGATTTCATCCGTGAAACTCAATTATCGAAGCACCTTTACGTAATTTCCT
This sequence comes from Cordylochernes scorpioides, assembly GCA_030710605.1. Taxonomy (NCBI): domain Eukaryota; kingdom Metazoa; phylum Arthropoda; class Arachnida; order Pseudoscorpiones; family Chernetidae; genus Cordylochernes; species Cordylochernes scorpioides. The sequence goes on from CP092865.1 coordinate 86,813,036, forward strand.
ACTGTCCTTAAAACTTAGGTTTCTCGACACACTTTCCTTAGATTACCTCACTAAGACTTCCTATAAAGTACTGACTATATAGATCAGAGTTTCTCAAAGTATTCACCCTTAGCCCCTATGTAAGATTTCATCCGTGAAACTCAATTATCGAAGCATTTACACCAGTCATCTTCGGGGATGGAATTTACGGCATTGATAAAGGCATGTAGAGCTTCATCACCAGTGTCAAATTTTATCCCTTTCAGAAATAACTTCACTTTTTGAAATTAAAAAAAAAAAAAAGCCACAAGGTGCTAGGTCTGGTGAATATGGTGGAGGAGTGACTAATTGGACACCAGCGTTGGATAAAAAGTCTAATGTTTGAGCTGAGGTGTGCGGTCTTGCATTGTCATGGTGAAGAAGGACTCCTCTAAGTCGAGCTCTTGGTCTTCTTTGCTTGATTTTTTCAAATACTGCTTGAAGGCATTTTGTTGTATACCAGTCACTATTAACTGTCTTTCGATCTTCTGACTTCACAATATCAATGAAACCATTTTTTTTCTAAAAAAACAAGCGACCATTTGTTTTCCAATACTTCGAGCTCTGTGAACTTTCTTAGGAGGAGGTGATTTTGAAGAGCATTAATTTGTCTTCATCAAATTGTATGAGTAGACGCTTGTACACGCTTGTTAGGCGGTACAACTACTACAATAGGAAAGATACAGAGAAGATTAGCATGGCCCCTGTGATACCAGTTCGGTAGTATAACTACTGCAATAGGAAGGATACAGAGAAGATTAGCATGGCCCCTGTGATACCAGTTCGGTGGTACAACTACTACAATAGAAAGGATACAGAGAAGATTAGCATGGCCCCTGTGATACCAGTTCGGTAGTATAACTACTGCAATAGGAAGGATACAGAGAAGATTAGCATGGCCCCTGTGATACCAGTTCGGCGGTACAACTAGTACAATAGAAAGGATACAGAGAAGATTAGCATGGCCCCTGTGATACCAGTTCGGTAGTATAACTACTGCAATAGGAAGGATACAGAGAAGATTAGCATGGCCCCTGTGATACCAGTTCGGCGGTACAACTAGTACAATAGAAAGGATACAGAGAAGATTAGCATGGCCCCTGTGGATACCAGTTCGGTAGTATAACTACTACAATAGAAAGGATACAGAGAAGATTAGCATGGCCCCTGTGATACCAGTTCGGCGGTACAACTACTACAATAGGAAAGATACAGAGAAAATTAGCATGGTCCCTGTGATACCAGTTCGGTAGTATAACTACTGCAATAGGAAAGATATAGAGAAGATTAGCATGGCCCCTATGATACCAGTTCGGCGGTACAACTACTGCAATAGAAAGGATACAGAGAAAATTAGCATGGTCCCTGTGATACCAGTTCGGTAGTATAACTACTGCAATAGGAAAGATATAGAGAAGATTAGCATGGCCCCTATGATACCAGTTCGGCGGTACAACTAGTACAATAGAAAGGATACAGAGAAGATTAGCATGGCCCCTATGATACCAGTTCGGCGGTACAACTACTACAATAGGAAAGATACAGAGAAGATTAGCATGTCCCCTGTAATACCAGTTCGGCGGTACAACTACTACAATAGGAAGGATACAGAGAAGATTAGGTATCTAATGGAACAGAAATCAACTAAACGTTGATTTAGCCTGTTCCCTGATATATCCTTGATATTTTCTTGATAAATCAAGTAAAGCCAACCACGAACGCGTTTCGCGCTGTTGGCCCTCTTTTTGATTTTAATATCAACACCTGACCTTTATTTTTTTCCTATTATTTTTTCACATATAATACAAATATATACAAGGTCTTCATTGGTAGCGCCCACTGCGGGAAAGACTCCACCACCGAATGGGCTGCGAGAGTTCTTTCCCACAAAGTGGACAGGTCGATGTGATGGCTGGCATTACCCAACTCAAGAGATAGCGCAAGAATACCATTCAAGAAAAGAAAAACGAATATATCTTCGAAAGAGAGTGATGTGGGAAGAAAAAAAAAAAAGATGAGAATGGAGAAATGATTTCATCTAAGTCCATTTTGTGGAAAGAGAGAGAAAAAAGAGAAATGAAGTTCAATATCTAAAAAAACATTTCTAAAAACCCTATATATTGCCTTTTCAACACCCACCCTCCTCCTCTCTTCAGATTGCTTTATACAGCAAACAAACAAACACTCTTTCTTTAATAACATTTCCCCAACTCTCAGCCGAGTTTAATAACTTCTCTCCTCTCCCCAGTTAGATTGATTCTCTCACTAAACAAAACTTCTAATTCCACACAACCTCTTTCTATGCCATTATTATTATTTTTAATGGGGGCTTATTCTGTTTGTATTTCTCACAAAGTAGGCTTAAAATGGGATTTCAATTGTTATAGGAATTTAGGGTCATATATATATAGGAACATTCACGTCCAATGTGTAGATGTTATATATAGATGGCGCGTTATTGCTTTGTATTAATTTATGCCTAACTGGTCTTATTGTTTGTGAAAGAGCATTTATCGATGCAAATATTTATATGTAATTCTACTGTCCTAAAAGCATATGTCTATAGTTTTCATGAATACCATTTCAAGGATTCCACCTTTCAATGTAGCATATATAAGTAGTATAATGTGATTTTTATACAATGTAATGCGGCCTTTGATTGTAGATAGAGAGAGAGAGAGAGAGAGAGAGAGAGAATGTCACATTATATAATTATTACGAACGGAAAAATATGTCCAGGGTAGCCTAGTGGACATGGCATCTGCCCAGGAGGGGGCACTGCTGGGAGTGTTCACCACTGAGGAACCAGGCCCTCCCATTAATTTATCAATGCAGTAAGGGCAGTGTAAAATTATTTTATTTAAAAAAAAAAGAATCATACGCGCCATAAATAGCTTCAATTTCTTATTATTTTAATGCATATTAAAACACCGAGATTATATATTTTACCAAATTCCTTTTTAAAAAACATACACTCATGAACAAAACTTAAGTAAGTGGAAGTTCTTTGAAGTCGCCGGTCGTCTATATATATTTTTTTTGAAGGAGACAGAGGCAATTTTGTTCACACTTGGTTATCTCGTGTGTCTTCAATAAAGGTTACTGTAATATCTTTCATAGTTATTGTCTGAATCCCGATATACATACTAAAAGGTACAACTTCCTTAAGTTTTGTCCATGAGTGTAGTTCACACATGGTTATCTCGTGTGTCTTCAATAAAGGTCACTGTAATATCTTTCAAAGTTATTGTCTGAATCCCGATATACATGCTAAAAGGTACAACTTCCTTAAGTTTTGTCTATGAGTGTAGTTCACACTTAGTTATCTCGTGTGTCTTCAATAAGGGTCACTGTAATATCTTTCAGAGTTATTGTCTGAATCCCGATATCTATATATATGAATGTTTGTATGTTTGTTGGTTGGTTGGTTTGTATGTCCGGTATACAAATTCGCAGTAGTTCACTAATTCAAACCAAAATTTCAATACATAGGTAAAAAATAACGAGGATGACGATAGGCTATTTTAAAAAATATATAAATCAATTATTAAAACTATATATTCAAATTATTCTAAATAGCTCATCTAGAACGCGGTGGAATCTGATGGCGGGGCGCGCCCATTGGACGGCCTGCGACACGTGGCTTCCCTGTGCGCGCGCATGCGCCGGGAAGGCACTCGCACGCCGGCAGCCGACGGGAGCTGTCGCTTGCTCGCCGGGAGTCAACGGGCGCGCGCATGCGCCGGGAAGCCACTCGCCCGCCGGCAGCCGACGGGAGCGGTCGCTTGCTCGCCGGGAGTCAACGGGCGCCGACATTTACTCGCTGGCAGCCAACGGGCACATGTTTAATGTGTTTGAATAATACATTTAATCATGTAAACCCGGGCGTTGCCGGGCAACCCTAGGAAGCAAGATGTATACAAGGTGTAGACAAGATGAAGATCTAGATGAAGATTAAAACGTTTTTAAAATATATTCGCACTCGGGTAAAACCCGGGCGTTGCCCGGGCCATTCGTCTAGTACATGATAAAAAGTAAAACTTCCTTAAGTTTTGTCCTTGAGTGTAGTTCACACTTGGTTATCTCGTGTTTCTTCAATAAGGGTCACTGTAATATCTTTCAGAGTTATTGTCTGAATCCCGATGATGAAAAGTACAACTTCCTTAAGTTTTATAAAGGAAGCAAGATGTATACAAGGTGTAGACAAGATGAAGATCTAGATGAAGATTAAAACGTTTTTAAAATATATTCGCACTCGGGTAAAACCCGGGCGTTGCCCGGGCCATTCGTCTAGTACATGATAAAAAGTAAAACTTCCTTAAGTTTTGTCCTTGAGTGTAGTTCACACTTGGTTATCTCGTGTTTCTTCAATAAGGGTCACTGTAATATCTTTCAGAGTTATTGTCTGAATCCCGATGATGAAAAGTACAACTTCCTTAAGTTTTATAAACACAAGGTAATAAGAACCAAATTCAATTAAATAAATAGTGTGTGACGTTACAATAACAGCGTTGTTAACAAACGTCACACACTATTTATTTATTTGGATTTAGTCTTATTACCTTGTGTTTATATTGTAACAAAGTATTCATTAATTTTATTATTTTTATTAACAGAGTGGTTATTTTTATGTTTATATTTTGCTACTCTGTAAATTTCCCTCGTGGCTTATCTTTTGTTTATCATTCATAGTTTGTTCTTGCCTGAAATAAATTGTTGTCTCATCCTGAAGATTTTGTCTTCCCTAATTTTCCACGTGGCAATATTCTATAATCCAAATTGTGCCTTCCTTAAGTTTTGTCCATGAGTGTATTTTATATATAGAGATATGCACCTCATATCTTGAGAGAGAAAACGTCATCTTATATAAAGGAATCTTCAGCTGAGAAAGAAGATTAGTTTTTTTATTGGATTATATAAAACTTGACTGCGTTTATTTATCTGTGAGTGATTAGTGACCACTGATTGCTTTTGCCGTTTTCTGATTAGGATTACTTTGCTATTCGACCATTGCTTTTAGTCTAGATTTTATATAAATTATTGTATTTTTTTTTTTGCTTATCCCTAGTACACATGGTACAGGCCATGATAATCATGGTGGGTAGAAGTAGGTGACTGCTTTTACTGTAAATACACCACATATCTACACATGTGAAAAGCAGTTCGACTTTTGCACTTACAAATATGCCAGAGCTCTATTTGGTTACTTACACTCACTGGTGGGGTTGGACTTTTGCAAAAATCGGTGGCCATTGGAGCATTTTTATTAAATTAGAAAAAAGTTGTCAATGCGGGATAGATGGATAAAAATACGCGTCAGCTCAAACAAACAAACCAAAACTTTAAATACATAACATATAATTATAATTATCCTAATTTAACGCTTTGCCAAATATTTTAATTTTTGTTCGCTCCTGACCAGGACAAAAGATTTTTTATCGAAACGTCGAGTTAATTAAAATATTTAGTGGCCGAAATATCTTTAATTTTAAGAATTATTATCCTAGAACACACACATGTGGTACAGGCCATGATAATCATGGTGGGTAGAAGTAGATGACTGCTTTTACTGTAAGTACACCACATGTCTACACATGTGAAAAGCAGTTCGAACTTTGCACTTACAAATGTACCAGAGCCCAGTTTAGTTACTTGCACTCGCTGATGGGGTTGGACTTTTGAAAGAATCGGTAGCCATTGGAACTTTTTTTTTTATATGATCAGAAAAAAAGTGTCCAAAGCGGGATTCGATCCCGGGTATTAGCGGTCGAAAACCAATGATTTAGACCATCCTTCCACTCTACATAGCATATAATCCCCTATACAAACCCAGTCTCCTAGAAAACATAACAGATTAGTAGGGAGAGAGATTACCAATTAGTAGAGATTACCAATTTTTTTTAGGGAGAGAGAAATATTAATTTAAAATATTTTACTTTTTCCATGAAGGAAGTTAATTATTAATCTAATTATTAATATTTTGAAAATAGAGCAATCCATACTTAATTCATTAGATAAAAAAAGGCATATATTGGATTTAATAAAATATTTATTTTGCCAATATTTCGGCTGGCCGAACGCCAACCTTTATCGAGGCATTATATGCGGCGCTGAGTTTGTGTATACAAAAATGTAATGCCTCGATAAAGGTTGGCGTTCGGCCAGCCGAAATATTGGCAAAATAAATATTTTATTAAATCCAATATATGCCTTTTTTATCTAATTATTAATATGTAAATTAGCTAACGATTCTAAAATATCGATTTAATAAACTTATTTTTGGGGCATCTATACAAACATTGTTTCAATATTTTTAAAAAACGTCGGTGGACCAGTGGGTAACACCCTCGATTCCTAAATTATCCCTTCATTGCAAAAGAACCATTTACACGTCAATAATAAGACCAATACTCATATATGGCCACCCCATTTTTATGACAGCACATAAGACCATCCTTAAAAAGCTAGAAGTCTTTGAAAATAAAATGATCAGAAAAATCATGTCTCCACCCTGGTTCGTTCGGAACACAATCCTCAGGAACGATCTAAATATCGAAAACATCACAATGACTACAATATTAGACAATAATTTAAATTCTACGAAAAATTAGAAAACCCCACCTTGCTCACTGAAATGACATGAAATTATATTGTATCGTATAGCGCTTCATATAGATGTGTCTCTCGTTTATAGAAAGTCTATACGAATAGAGATATATTCAAAAGATTCTATATAACGGCTAGAAAGTAGGAAATATAATGTGAAGATAGCGGCCAACCAAAGCCACCACCTCAAAGAGATTTCTACACAAGATGTGTCTATGAATAAATGATAACCCCAGGGCCGCGGGATGATAGATCTCACATTTTGAAATTCTTTCCTCCGAGAGTTACGGTTTCTCAAATAATGTTTGTATATTTATTGTATATTGGATTTTATTATTTAAATTTTATATATATATTAATAGACGCGAATGTGTGATCTGAGTAACGCCTGGGTTTTACCCGAGAGAATTTTCTCCCGAGTATGTATGTCAAAATTCGAAACTATTATAGACGCATATAATTCTTTTTAAAATTAAACAATTTCTACTATCCTTACTGCAATGGAAAAATTAATGGGAGGGTCTGGCTCATCAGTGGTGAACCCTCCCAACGGGGGAATAGTAAAAGCAGTCGGTAACTTCTACCCACCATGATTATCATGGTCTGTACCATGTGTACTAGGGATAATAAATAGATGATCTCCATACAATACTGGAAGTAAGTGACCTGCAAACTTCTATATCATTTCTTGATCACTTCAATATCCTATATTATTGAAAATGTGAGATGTATTCAACAAAATGTAAGGAAAAGTTTTACTGAGATAAGTGAGCTACAGGCCAACACTAGAGATGAACCACCTGACATTATTTTGATTCAAGAACCATATGTTTTACATAAACTACTAAATTCCATTGGAACGCTTTTATTTAATAATTAACTCTTTTTAATATATAGTTTTAACTGAATAATTCTCTAATATCTAGCATATTTTCATTATAAAATATTCCTTAAAACCTTTTTTTTAAATCTGTAAATTACTTTTCTCGAATAAACACAATACTTTACACTGCACTTGCAACAATACTTTACATACTCTCTATTAAATCTTATTCAAACGTCTTTGTCACACTCTATTGAAGATTCTTCAAGCACATTTGTTTCTTTCCAAATCCATAGCCATGGTTTCACATCCATACATGAAGACTGACCAAATAAAATAGATAAACATCTTTCAGTTCCATATTTAAGAAAAAGGCATCTCCTTATCGTGCAACTGAAAGTTGCTGATGACTTGCGCCATCTATCGGAATAAATATCAACTATTCTCGTTGATTTCTAATTATTCCAGAATTGGCCAATTACCCATTCTTGATTAATCAAGAAAAGCTAACCACGGACGCGTATCGGGCTGTTGGCCCTCATCAGCGTGGTGCAAGCTGTACCTCAACGACCAAAAAAATTGGTCATTAAGGCATCCTGAAAAATCATAAAATGGGTAGTTAAGGCCAGAATTGCGTGAGAACGCTACACAATGTGAAAAAATAGTACAAATGTGATATTGTACTGTATTTATATCTCAAAAACTCGTTATTTATTTAAAAAAAAAAAAAAAGATATCTTTTGCATTTTCAATTCTAACCTCGAGACTTCAATTTGCATATTTCATTCTCATTACCTATTTACACATTCAATCTCCATATCATCAATATAGATCTTACATTATGATGCGTTAGCGCGCCATCTGTTATCAAAATTCGAAACTATTATAGACGTGTACGATTCTTTTTGAAAATAAACAATCTATATTGTCTTTACTTCAATGTACTTAAGTTTTCCATTGCAGTAAGGGCAGTAGAAATTGTTTATTTTTAAAAAGAATCGTACGCGTCTATAATAGTTTCGAATTTTGATAGATCTTACATCCTTTAGGTGTAACTTTATTGAAGACATTGATTTGGGTTTTTTGAGATTGGGTCTCATCCTATAAATATATCTCAACTTCTAATATTCACGTTGACTCCATTTCTCGATGTACTTTCTCTTAACACAAAGCAATAACGTGCCATCTAAATATAACAAATGGAAACATATAGACGTGAATGTTTTCATTGTTTATATATAGATGGCGCATTATTGCTTTGTGTTGTCTAACTGGCCTTGTCCTTATCGAAGGGCCAGTTTTTTTGGTCGTTGAGGTACAGCTTGCACCACGCTGATGAGGGCCAACAGCCCGAAACGCGTACGTGGTTAGCTTTTCTTGATTAATCAAGAATGGGTATTTGGCCAATTCTGAAATAATTAGAAATCAACGAGAATAGTTGATATTTATTCCGATAGATGGCGTAAGCCATCAGTAACTTTCAGTTGCACGATAAGGAGATGCCTTTTTCATAACTTGTCCTTATTGTTTGCGGAAGAGCATTGCTTGACCTAAATATTATATGTAATTCTACTGTCCTAAGAGCTTATGTCCATAGTTTTCTTAAATACTTTTCTGAAATTCCACCCTTCAGTGTAGCATATAAAAGCAGAATGATCCAATACAGTATTAGAACTCTAAAGAAGCGGTCTGGTAGATTAAATTGGTGAAACTGTTGGGAGGGTTCATTACTGATGAACCAAGCCCTCCCAATATTATTTTTAATCGCAGTAAGGACAGTGGAAGTTTGATTGATGTATATAAAAAAAAAACATTCGTGTCTTAATGTTTTCATTCGCTATACTTTCTCTTCCTTGTGATAATTACAATGTCACATCCGTATACTCCCCTATAATATAAAGTTCGGATAACATCATAGACGATTCGATAGAACCATTTACAACAATAAACAAATAATATAATAAATGATATCATTAAAGAACGAATGTTTCTTTTACACATAAAACAAACTTCTACTGTCCTTACTGCGATGGAAAAATATTGGGAAGGCTTGGTTCATCAGTAGTAAACCCTCTCAGCGGTTTCACCAATTTAATCTACCAGACCGTTTCTTTAGAACTCTAATACTGTATTGGACGATTCTGCTTTTATATGCTACACTGAAGGGTAAAATCTCAGAAATGGTATTTAAGCAATGCATGGATATAAATTTTCAGGACAGCAGAATTACATATAAACGAGCCAAGCCCTTCCAATATTTTTTCGTCGCAGTAAGGACAGTAGAAGTTTGTTTTATGTTTAAAAGAAACATTCATGCCTTAATGCTTCTATTTCTTAAATATAGATAGAACGTTATCGCCTTATAACTATCACTTAGTGTTTAACCGAACATCCGGATAACCGGAGATGTAGCACAAACAGTATAACTGGCTTTGATATAAACGGGGTGTCGAGGAGACATGTCACCAAGGGTTGACATGCGACATGTCGTATAGTAGTCGTATGAAACGTCCACCAGATGTAAACAACTTTCGCAGAAGAATCCGGTTTGCTCAAGCCATTTCCGCAGTCTTATGGAGAGTTTTCAAGGTAAGTACAAACAGCCTTCCTTCACACAACACTTGTTTCTCATACCTTTCTTTTGGGGTCAGTGGAAGGATGGTCTAAACCGTTGGTTTTCGACCTCTACGACCCGGGATCGAATCCCTCATTTGGCACTTTTTTTCTAACTGAAAAAAAAAAAAAAGAAAGAAGCTGCAAATGCCCCCGATTCTTGCAAAAGTCCAACCCCACCAGCGAGTTCAAGTAACCAAACGGCCTTCTGGCACACTTGTAAGTGCAAAGTCGAACTACTTTTCACATGTGTAGACATGTGGTGCATTTACAGTAAAAGCAGTCGCCAACTTCTACCCACCATGATTATCGTGGCCTCTACCACGTGTAATAGGAATAATAATAATAATAAAAGCAATCTTTTAATTTTCTATAGACATTCTTTTTTTTTTTTACAGTTGAAAAGTTTTGTCAAGTTAATCCACCAGACTCTGCTATGATATTGCATTCATGCATATAATAGGATATCGGATCATTATGATTTTATCCTTAGCCCTCTAGAGAAATAAATTCTTGGCTAAGGTATTGAAGGAATAACATAAGCGCTTAGAGGACAGTAGAAATAGTGTTGCATCAGGTTTAATGCGTTTCTCTAATCATTATAACTTCTATCATTTAAAAAATGTATTCTAAATATTAATTTACTAGCCGAGTGACCCGGGCAACGCCCAGGGTTTACCCAAAGGGCCTGCAGAGACTTTAAAAGTATAGATATATATAGATATAAATAGCCGAGTGACCCGGGCAACGACCCAGGTTTACCCGAAGGACCCGCAGGTGAGAAACTATAGAAGAAAAATTTTAACAAATCAGAAAATGAAAGTGCAAACAACAGAACTACACTACTTTAAGGACATGAGAGCACATGCACAGTATCACCACACGTGTACCATTTTCAAAGACCCTGCTTAGGATTAAAACTTCTCAGAAGCATAACAATAGCACCAACCTAGAGTTTAACTGGTGTGGATGCATTCCTCTGGGAGTAAGACTATTGAGAAATTCAGTAGGGAGTTATTTTGCTTCTCCGCATTCTAACACTCCAACTGTTAACACTGAGGAAACACTGACTCATGTTTGGTAAGCAATTTCAGGGAAGAAACTATAGACATTGGATTAAATAAATTATTAAATAAATTGCATTAAATAAAAATTATCAGATTTAAATAAATATTATTAGAGTGAAAAAAAAAAGAAAAAATTAACAAATTAGAAAATAAAATTTCGAACAATACAACTATATTGCAGATAAGATAAGAGGACCTTATTAAAAAATAAATAAATAAACTGCAATTCGACACTATCGATAATTCGACACTATCGATAATTCGACACTTTCGATAATTCGACCATTTTAAAAATAAAATTTTCAAGGTTGATTGTTGTTTAAATACAACTTTACCGGTAAAAAGGTATTACAGAGGCGAAGGCAGCCACTTTAAAATTAAACACAGGCTCTTGTAGGAAGAACCCAAATATTCAGAATGAATGGAAGTCTGAAATCTGAAGGACCAAAAGATATGGGTCATCTTTACATGTATGCTGTGCTGAGAACATGGACGAGAACATCTATGTATGTTTTCCCACGTGACGCAGCGGAGCGTGACCTTGCCAGCACGGGTGAGTCAGTTGTTGTTTTGCTCTCTATGGATGGACATTAAAACATGGTGGCAGCGATAACTGGATAAAATACGAACCCGTATATCGCAAAATATCGATTTTTGTGTACCTTGGAAGATAATTCAACATGGCTCAGATTCAACCTCCAGAAACTTTCGACTTCTCGACTCCCAACGAATGGCCCAAATGGAGGAAAAGATTCGAACGATACCTCGTGGTCAGTGGAATGAAGAAGAAAGAGGAGGCGGACAAGATCGATTTGTTCATGTACTTGATGGGCGACCGCGCGGATGATATATTCAGGACCTTCAAGTTCGAAAAGGAGGAAGAGGCAACGAAAATTGATTCCGTCCTCAAGGCGTTCGACAGCCACTTCTGTGTCAGAAAGAATATTATCTACGAACGTGCGAAATTTAATTCAAGAATCCAAGAGGATCGGGAGCCAGTGGACGAATTCATCACTTCATTGTACAAATTGGCTGATAGTTGCGAATTTGAGGGTCTTCATGAGCAGTTGATCCGTGACCGAATGGTGGTTGGAGTGAGGGACAAAGCTTTATCTGAAAGAATGCAGTTGGACAGCGAACTGACTTTGGAAAAGGCGGTGAAAATGGTTCGACAGCAGGAAGCCGTTCGACAGCAGCAAGTCGACCTGCAGCGTCCCTCAACAAGCCAAAAGGTCAATCAGGTGAAGTTCAACTCGAAGAAGCAATCACCGAAACAACAACAGCAGCCTTCGAGGAAGAAGGAGAAGTCAGCCAAAACAAGATCACGATGTCCAAAGTGTGGAGGTTTCACCCACAGGGAAGGACAGGCTTGCCGTGCTGAAGGACAAAAATGTAACCTGTGTTCAAAAACAGGCCATTTTGCAAATTGCTGCCCAGATAAGCAGGCGAAGACTGCGGAAGTCAAAGCTGTTTCTGAACTTGATGAAGAAATTGGTTTTCTCCTGGAGGTCTCAGCTGTGGAGGATTCATCTAATCTCGATGATGATGAAGGCGAGTGCAGGAGGCGATGGACAGCAGAAATCCAAGTGAACGGGAAACAGCTGAAGTTCAAGCTCGACTCCCAGGCGGATGTTACATGTGTTCCTCTGTGTCTCTTCAGGAAGATAATGGGACAGCAACGACTAGTGAAAAGTGATATCAACCTTAGAGCTGATGAATTTTCCGAACTTCAGACTGTGGGTATGTTTATATCAACGCTGCGAAATGGCAATTATGAAATCAAGGAGAAGATTTATGTCATTCGTCGTTTGAGTGAACCTCTTCTGAGTCGCCGGGCATGTGAGCTCTTGAACCTGGCGAGGCGGATTGAAGTGGTTGCGACGAGAATTAACCCGATCAAGGAATTCCCCGAAGTATTTGAAGGACTGGGACAGATCGGAAACCCTTACGAAATCAAATTGAAACCTGGAGCAAAACCATATGCTGTGCATACTCCTCGACGGGTAACAATACCCTTGCTGGAAAAGCTCAAAACAAGATTGGAAGAGCTCGACAAAGACGAGATGTTGACGAAGATTTTTGAAGCTCAACAAGAAGATACGACCCTGAAAGCAGTAGACAACTACCTTGAGCAAGGCTGGCCAGATAGGAAGAAGATGTCACAGGCTCTGCTCTCTTATTGGCATGTCAAGGATGAACTCGGCGTTCAAAATGGACTACTGATGCGTAGCTGTCGTCTTGTTATTCCAGCAAGTATGAAACTGGAGATCCTAGATAAGTTGCACGCTGGGCACTTCGGGATTACAAAAACAAGACTTCGCGCACGTGAGACGGTATGGTGGCCTGGAGTTTCGGAAGAGATCGCGGAAACGGTCAGAAAGTGCAGTGTCTGTATCCAGGAAGCCGTCTCAAAACATGAAACTTTGATACCAACCAACTTTCCTACACGACCGTGGCAAAAGATTGGAATGGATTTGTTCAAGTTCGAGAATAAGTGGTATCTAGTCGTCATTGACTATTATTCTCGATTTCCTGAAGTGGTTCAGCTGGATCGGCTCACAGCCAATGTGGTGGTGCGTAGTTGCAAATCCATATTTGCCCGACATGGAATACCAGAAACTGTTGTAAGCGATAATGGGACGCAATTTGGAGCTGCTCGTGAATTTGCAAATTTCGCAAGGCAGTACGGATTCACACATGTCACTTCAAGTCCTCGATTCCCGCAGAGCAATGGGATGGCAGAAGCAGGTGTGAAAATTGCTAAGTTGATCCTCAAGAAAAAATCAAGACCCATCGCTTGGACTCCTGGAGTATCGATCGACCCCTTTGGAGAACGGTTACAGCCCTGCTGAGCTTCTCATGGGACGTAAACTCCGAACGACCTTGCCAATTGCACCAGAGAATCTTAATCCAAGGTTGGTGGACTCTCAGACCCTGAAAAGAAAGGAGGGGAGAAGGAGAAAGGATATGAAATCCAGATATGATCGACGCTGCGGAGCTACGGACATGGAGGAGCTATCCGAAGGTGACACTGTTTGGATTACAGATATGCGAACCTGGGGGATTGTAAAGAAGAAAGCATCGACACCAAGGTCGTATATGGTTGATACTCCAGTTGGGACTTTACGTCGAAACAGGTTCCATCTACGAAAAGGAGTTACAGTGCAATATCCAGCCGACCCATCGACGCCGACCTTTTCGGGGGAGGAACTGGTTGAAAATGAAAAGACCCCAGTTGTGGATTATCCCTCTAACGACTCAGAAGACGGCCAGATAAGAACCCGGAGTGGACGAATTGTTAAACCTGTGGATCGCCTTCATTATTAGTTATATTATGCATTTAAAGTTTGTAATGTATATATATATTTCAAATCTTAAAAAGGGGGATGTGCTGAGAACATGGACGAGAACATCTATGTATGTTTTCCCACGTGACGCAGCGGAGCGTGACCTTGCCAGCACGGGTGAGTCAGTTGTTGTTTTGCTCTCTATGGATGGACATTAAAACATATGCTATCCAATGTTCGCACACTTGAAAAAGCCACTTAAAGTTGTCCGTGCGTAAACACAGGCTCTTGTAGCCAAGGTTTGTCCTTGAGCCTTATTTATAGTCATAGCAAAAGCCAACCTTAGTGAAAACTAACGCCTCTCTAGAATGAAGCGAAGGTTGGTATCCGAAGGGGCCAAAGATATTTCAGACACTATACAGTGTGTTCAACTTTGGGCACTGTCAGTATATGTGCTTCAAGGATTCCAAAAAAAATACTGCAAAAAAGAAACCAGACACAAAAAGCAACAATTGAGTACACAAATACAGCATCAGCCTATTTATGAGAAGAAAAAAAATGACAGACACAAAAATGGAGCTAAATTCAAATGAAAAACTATAACAGATCAAGTAATCAAATCAGGCATTATGAAAGATACTGCAAAAAAGAAAATAAGACACAAAAATGGAGCTAAATATGTAAAAAACATGTATACAAAAAAGCAAAGCCCAATTCCAAACCCAAATATTTTTTTTATGAGAAGAACATCAACATAATGCATGATTACGGCAGTCCATAGCTTCCCTGACAAAAATTCACCAAAAAAGTTAAATATTCCAAAATATTTCTGTGTATATATTACTAAATGTGTAAATAACATGTATATAAAAAAGCAAAGCTTAATTTTAAATTTCATTATCTTTGTCACAGGAAAAGCATCAAAATACTGCATAAGTACGGCACTTTTGCAGCCCCCCTGACAAAAATTCACTAAAAGAGTTAAGTATTCAAAAAAATATTTTGGTATATATATTGCTAAATGTGTAACAAACATGTATATAAAAAAGCAATGCTTAATTCTAAGTTTTAATATATTTTTTTAAATCCCAAATATTTTTTTTATGAGAAGAACATCAACATAATGCATGCATGATTACGGCAGTCCATAGCTTCCCTGACAAAAATTCACCAAAAGAGTTAAATATTCCAAAATATTTATGTGTATATATTACTAAATGTGTAAATAACATGTATATAAAAAAGCAAAGCTTAATTTTAAATTTCATTATCCTTGTCACAGGAAAAGCATCAAAATACTGCATAAGTACGGCACTTTTGCAGCCCCCCTGACAAAAATTCACTAAAAGAGTTAAGTATTCAAAAAAATATTTTGGTATATATATTGCTAAATGTGTAACAAACATGTATATAAAAAAGCAATGCTTAATTCTAAGTTTTAATATTTTTTTTTTAAATAAAAGCTACAAAAGCAAATAGGGAGAAGTGGAGCCATTTAGCCATTTTCAAAATTTGATTGTGAAAGAGTAAAAAAATGAGTAAATAAGAGCAAATATAAAGAAAAAGTATTGCTAAATGTGTAATAAACATGTATATAAAAAAGCAAAGCTAAATTCTAAGTTTTAATAAGAAAAGCTGCAAAAGCAAATAGGGAGAAGTGGGGCCATTTAGCCATTTTCAAAATTTGATTGTGAAAGAGAAAAAAAAAGAATAAATAAGAACAAATATAAAGAAGAAATAATTAAGCAAAAGAAAGACATAAATAAATATTTCAATCTACAATTCGAAAAATAATATAACCTCAGCCTATTTATGAGAAAAAAAACGTTGCCAAAGACATAGAAGAAACATACACAAAAATTGAGCTCTATTTAAATGAAAAATTATAACAAAGTACTTACAAATTATAATCATAATCAAATGAAGCAGAAATTAGTAAAAATTAGTAAATAAGAATTAGTAAAAGGTAAACAAAAGAACGCATTTCAAAACAAAAAAATTGATGATGATAAATGCAAAAAATCTACGATTGTAAAATAGATTAAATTAAAAAATAAAAATAACTGTTAACATTAGGAAAATAAAAACAGGCCTATCATACGAAGAAAAAAATAACGAAAATTTTGGTATATAGATCTTTATGTGTAGTTCAGAATCTTCGGAGGAGATAGCTCAGGACTTTACAATGGAAAACTCTGTTACGGTATTATCTATATAGATTTGAACGGATTAAGTACACTATATTTATCATACAACGTGTGATCAATAATTTTCAGGAATGAGACTGGATCATGTAAAATAATCAAAATAATGAAATAATTTTATAAGGACCTTATAGATAAAACATTTATCAACACGTAGAAATAAAAAAAGACCACACAGACGCACGCGCTCACGTCTTTTTTTTTTTCGAATTTATAAGCTCGAGTATATCAGAACATTTTCTAACTTCAGTATGGACTGTATTGAAAAACAGCGAGTCTGCATAGAGTTTTGCTTTAAATTAGGGAAAATAGCTTCCGAATCATTTCAAATGTTGAAGCAGGCTTTTAAAGAAGATGCCCTATCTCAATCGAGGACATTTGAATGGTTTGCACGATTTAAAGCTGGTCGAACAAGCGTCAAGGATGATCTACACACTGGCAGACCTTTATCGATAAGAAACCCCGAAAATGCACTCAAAATCAAGTCATTGATCAAAGAAAACCCAAGAATAACTATCAGAGAGCTATTAGAAGACTTGGATATCTCTTTTGGAACATGCCAAACCACCATAAAGAATGATCTGCATCTTAAACGATCCCCGGCTAAATTTGTCCCACATCTCTTAACGAATGAGCATCATAAAGAAACGTGCAAAAACATGGTCTAAATGTTTAATTCTGATCCCCATTGGCTCAAAATTGTTATCACGGGAGATGAAACATGGGTGTACGGATATGATCCCGAGACTGAGAGTCAATCAAGCCAGTGGCTTGAGCCTGGAGAACCAAGATTCAAGAAAGCAAGGATGATCAAATCGAAGCTTAAGTGTCTTCTTATCATTTTCTTTGATGTAAAGGGATTGATTGGTACACTATGAATTCGTGCCCGAGGGTCAGACCATTAATCAGCATTACTATATTGATGTATTGTGACGTTTAAGGGAGGCTGTGCGTCAGAAACGACCCGAAAAATGGCATAAGAAAAATTGGCTCTTGCATCATGACAACGCACGGCCACATACGGCCGTCACTGTACAACTCTATTTGGCTAAACACGGAATTACTTTACTACCCCAGCCACCCTATTCTCCTGACCTTGATCCCAACGACTTTTTCCTTCACCCTAAAATAATAATTAAAAAAAAAAGTCTTAAAAGGACGTCGATTTGACTCAATACCTGAAATAAAGGAGAATACGAAGAATATTTTGAAAAGCCTGAAAGATGAGGATTTTCAGAGGTGTTTTGATATCTGGTAAAAAAGATGGAACAAGTGTATAGATAGTGACGGTGATTATTTTGAGAAATTTTAAATAAAACTTTATTATACTTTTGTATTTCTTTAAATATTTAGCATTCCTGGAAATTATTGATCACACTATGTATTTTGATATACACTCATGGACAAAAGGAAGCTGAACTTTCTAGCATGCATATCAGGATTCAGACAATAACTCTGAAAGATATTACAGTTATGGAAGACATAAGATATAACTAAGTGTATATATCAAAGAGAAAATTCGAATATTTTTTTCTCAAAGTGCCCAAGATAACTACCAATCACAATCGAGATTAAATTTTAATGAAAACAGTATAGTGTCCTGTATTCCGAAACTGTGCATTTTATTCAAAAACGAACAGTTTAACAGGAACCAACTTCAACTTGAATCTTACGTCGCTCTGAGAGACATCGAAACGCAACACTGTTAATTCACTGTTTATAAAATATTTTCAAAAATTGTTTATAACACACAAAGAAGGTAATATATATTTTTCCCCCTTTCAATATCATTAATATTTAAATATGTAAAAATTATTTTGTATATATATAAAAATAGTATATATATCATCAATTTATTATCGTGATAATCCTGTTGAAGAACTGACAGGTCTGAAAACTTGAAAATAAAAATTTGAACAAGAAACTTAACCCTGGAAGCTTTATTCACTTTTTTATATGTAAAACCTTCTTTCATTTTTAAGTTAAAAATTATCGAAAAATTTATTTAAAAAACAACTAACTAAAATACTTCTATATATAAAGGAAAACATGTACATTTTCCCTTAAGTATAGTAGTAATTCATAATAGCATTTTTTTTTTAATTTCCAAAACTATTTAAAAAAACACTGTTAATTCTACCTCTTTATTTTACGGTGGATTTACCGTGGTTGTCTCTTTTTATACCCCGGTATATCGGGAGTAATCCACATTGTACGAGGTTGTAATTCTGTTTACATATTCAAGGTAAAAACATGGGGATAAAAATGATAAAGCACAATTTTGATTATAGATTATAATACAAGAAAATAAGAGCTAAATATATATTTCTCAATTAAAATATTTTTATTTAAAAAAAAAGTACATAATAAAAATATTAGGCTAATTTTTGCAGGAAAAAATGCAGCCTATTGTAATCAAATCAACGATCGGCCCAGCTGGCGAAAAGGTCAGTATAATCGAAACCAACATACTTTTGAAAATTCTTGAAAGATGTGGCATCGAGTACAAAGTAGAAGAAACTCTTTCAACAAAGAAACGAACTCGCGAATCTCCATCAGATTCAACATCACGCAGCCATAAGACACCGAGAATGGAAGTTGTCTCACAACATAATGAAAACGATGTCTCCATGAACGAGGTAACTGAAGTCCCTCAAGAAACGTCCGCAGCTACCCCACCTCAGGTTAACGAAGAAGACATTGATGAAGATGGTCCTTGGACAAAAGTCACACATGCAAAAAAGCCAAGAATACCACCTGTAATAGCAGAAAATGTAACAGACTGGAAGTTGCTCTGCCAAGAGCTGAAAGACCTGTGCACAGATAAATTCCAATGTACGATCTCAGGAAATAAGCACATTATCAAGGCCAAAAATATTTCAGACTTCAAAAAAATCAGGGAATATGTTCAAAAAAATAATGGCGGCTACTCCTATAGACTCCAAGAAGAAAAACCGCTCAAAGTGGTATTAAAGGGCGTGACAACAGCCTACAAGACTGAAGATATAGCAATAGAACTTGCAACAATGGGCTTTACTGAGACCTCTGTGAAGAGACTTCATAGACAATCAACTAAAAGGCCAATGAATTTAGTACTGGTAGAATTACCGAAAAATGAACACAACAAGAAAATTTACGGAATAACTGAACTTCTCTATCAGAAAATTGCAGTAGAATCTTTCAGAACAACAAACCGTGTGACTCAATGCTTCAACTGCCAGGGTTTCGGGCACGGTCAACTTAACTGCTTCCTGAAACCAAAATGCGTCAAGTGTGCCGAGGAGCACCATTCGAAGGACTGCCCAAGAAAGTCAAGACAACTTCCCCCAAAGTGTGCAAACTGCGAAGAAGCGCACACAGCCAATTACCGCGGATGCCCCAAGTTTCCAAGAGTACATCAGCAACAGCCAAGATACCCTGGTCAGTACAAACCTAACAACCCACTTCCGATTTCAAAAAGATCTGAAACACTGCCGAAAATGGTAGAACAACAAAACCAAAGCAATGCTGAGGTTGTGACAAGAAAAACTTCTCGTTCTGAAACTAAGGACCTGTGTGAAAAATTGATGCAAGTAATCAAACAATACCTACAATGAATTGCAAATTACCTTTTAAAATTATTGCTTGGAATTGTAACGGAATCAGATCAAAGAAAGAAGAATTATTGCACTTTTTAGAAGATAACTCAATTGACATTGCTCTGCTCAGTGAAACTCACCTTAAACCCTCAATTGATCTAAAGTTCAGGAACTATCAAACCATTAGAACTGATCGAATTACAGGAAAAGGTGGGGGAACAGCCATCATCATAAAATCCTTTTTTAAATATAAAAATATGCTGATTCATACTTTAAACTTGGAAAATACTTCAATTTTGATAAAACCAGATGGAAAAACACTCTTGCAAATCACAGCAATTTATAAGAAGCCTGATGCACCATTATTGGAAGAAGATTTGAACCAACTGATAAAACACAACCACTCAATAATCGTTGCAGGAGACTGGAACTCCAAACACCCTCTTTGGGGATCAAGGACTTCAAATAACAGTGGAATCGTGCTGCACAATTTCTCTGAAAGAGAAAGCCTCGACATTGTCGCACCTTCGTCACCCACGCATTACAGTCCACTCGGCAATCCCGATTTCCTAGACTTCGCTGTACTTAAAAACATTCCCTGGACCCCAAATGCCAGAACCTCCGACGATTTATCATCTGACCATCTCCCTGTAATCTTTGAATTGAATTGCCCAAAGGATGAATTCACAACCCAGCTCAGCCGAGTAACTAATTGGGTTCATTTTCAACAAGATCTAATCTCCACCACGCCCCCCAGACTCCCCTTGAAAACTGAAGTAGACATTGATTCAGCAGTTGGAATTTTAAACGAGAAAATTAATAATAGCTACTCGAAAAACACCATAGTCTCATCTTCCAAATTAATAAAGAACCCAAACACCAAAGCCTTAATAAGGGAGAAAAATAAAGCTAGGAAAAGATGGCAATCAACCTGGGATCCAGCTCATAGAGCTACTTACCTCAATCTTCAAGGAAAGGTAAATCAAGCCCTTGAAGCAGAGAAATCTGAAAATTGGAATAGTTTTTTAAGCAAACTTGAATCGAGCCCAACAGACTTCTGGAAAAAAACAAAACCCATTAGGAAAAAAACTGACAAAATCACTAGTTTAAATGCAAATGGAAAAACCTTGCTGACCGACAAAGAAATTGGAAATGATCTTTCAGAGCATTTTTCCAAACACTTTTCCAAGGCGGAGGATGAGGTTCCGTCTTACCTAACAGATAACACTTGCCATCATCCCCAAGAGAATATACTATCAATGACAACGCCAAATGAAGTCAAGGAAGTGATTAAAAACCTAGGTAATCACAAAGCTCCAGGCCACGACAATATTACGCCGCAAATGACTAAAAACCTCCCCATCAAATGGATAGTTTTCCTCGCTGGGATCTTCAATGCTGCATTACACCTGTGCTACTTCCCAAAGACATGGAAACATGCCATTATCATAACCATTCCAAAAAAATCACCTGTCAAATCACCTGAAGATCTCAGACCAATCAGCCTTCTCTCTACCATCGGTAAGGTATACGAGAGGATTGTTCTTCGCAGATTGCAGACATACATGGATTCTATTAACTTTATCATTCCTCAACAATTTGGATTCAGAAAAGGACACTCCACAACCCACCAGCTAATCACAGTAATAGACTACATCCAAATAAGAAAGTCCCACAAGGAGGCAGTAGGTGCTGTTTTTCTAGACCTTACCAAAGCCTTTGATAGAGTATGGCATGATGGCTTGATAGCAAAAATAACAAAAAATCAATTTCCAAGGGATTTTATCAAATTCTTGAAAAACTATCTCCAGGACAGAACCTTTTCAATTAAGCAAGGGAATTATATAACCACGGCAAAACCAACCCAGATTGGAGTCCCTCAAGGCTCTATCCTTGGACCCTACCTATTCAACATCTACATCAACGATTTCCCTCAACATCCAAAATGTCAAATAAAACTTTTCGCAGATGACGCAGCAATTTTAGCAAACTCCAAATCAATAGGAATAATAACTACACAACTCCAAAATTACATAAACAGTATAACCAAATGGTGCAACGATTGGAAATTAGACATTAACCCAAAAAAGTCTCAGGCAATAATTTTTCCTCCACTAGACAATAAAAAATTCAAGCCACAATCCATCCTAAAGGTAAACCAGAGCCCTATTAACTGGACTGACAGCGTTAAATATCTTGGAGTTACCTTAGACTCCAAGTTGAAATTCAACATGCATGTCAAAAATATCATAAAGAAAGCAAAAATCGCAAAAATAACATTATCAAGCCTGTTCAACTATAGAAGCAAATTGACTACAAAACAAAAGTTTACTCTATACAGAAGTTGTATCCTCCCGATAGTAACATACGCACTCCCAATTTGGTGTAAATATATTACAACCACAAACAAAAATAGGATAAACGCATTTATGAGAATCTGCCTTCGGACAAGTATAGGAGCTCCATTCAACCTATCAAACAAGATACTGAAGGAGGACTTGAACCAACCCGATCTAGAAGATATGTACCAAACTTCCGTTAAGAAATTATACCTCCAAATGCAAAATTCAAATAATCCAACCATACAAGATATTCTACAAAATAAAGGAGATATCAATCCCCGATTCCGACGACCCGGCCCTGACACTTAGTCAAGAGCTCATCGCCCAACAGCTGCCCTCCTGCAAGGTCTAGGGGGACCACTTCTACTCCACCAACTCGCCATGTGTAAATAGCCAGGACAAGGTGACTCGCGAGCTGTGCTCGAATGTAACACCTGTAAATTGAGACGAAATAAATAAATAAAAAGAGCTAATCCAAATAATTTAATAGTGTGTGATGTTATCTTTTGATAAATGACGTTTCTTTTGTCTGATGATTTTTTTTAAATTACAAAATACACGTTATATCCTATGTGGATATTTGCATGTAAAAGTTTAATATATTTTATGTACATAGTTTTTAAATATATATATACAAATTATTTATAGGTTTAGAGAAAGAGAGTGAAAGTTATTTAAATTTACATTTTAGAGCAATAAATTATACAAGAAACAAAGATTATTTACATACATATTATCAAAAGTCCAATATATCTTTAGAATTACAACCACTAAACCAGTGGCACAAATATACTAATTAAAACTAGAAATTTCAATTCTTAATGTAATTCAAGTCCACGGCATTTGAGATAGAGTCTAAAGAACTTGTTAAATTTTCTATATTCTTCTTTACTGGAAACCATTAGGTTTAAACTGGAACATTTGACATTGTACTCTCAAATCAGCAACAAGTGGGCACCGGATTAAAATATGCTCAGGGTGGATGATCTTTCTTGGTCGCATAAGCAGATTGAAGAATTTTTGTCTGATGATGGTGACAATGTTGTTACCGAAACGTCACACACTAATAAATTATTAGGTCTTATTTTCTTGCATGGGGAAACAAATGTTTTTCAAAGTTGTGTGATGAAAAAAGCGTGAAGTTTTAGTTTAAAAATGGTATTTTATAATGAAAACTACTATCTCTTTATAGTGTTGTATGTGGATTTATTCTAAATAGCCAACATTTATCAAAAGAAGTCGATTTCTATAAATAAAATAAACAAAATTTCGTTTCCAAATTTAACATTTTGCCAAATCAGCAAAGAGCGCTTTTTTTTTTTTTGTGAAAGAAAAGGTTTATATTTCTCAATTTTTTTTTTTTAAACAATATTTTTCTAAAATTTAAATTTTTCTTAATATTTATTTATAGTTTTGGTTTTACTTTAAAAAGATTGTTTTAAGTTGTTCAATAACAAAAAAAAAAGTTTCAGAATAAAATCTTTGTAGAAATAAATAATATTTTTCCAAACATCAACCCCCCTCCCCCCATCCAAACATACACAAAATACACTCAAAGATAAAACTAAAGGAAGTTGTACATTTCAGCATGTATATTGAGATTCAGACAATAACTCTGAAAGATACACTCATGGACAAAACTAAAGGAAGTTGTACCTTTTACCATGTATATCGGGATTCAGACAATAACTCTGAAAGATACGCTCATGGACAAAACTTAAGGAAGTTGTACATTTCAGCATGTATATTGAGATTCAGACAATAACTCTGAAAGATACACTCATGGACAAAACTTAAGGAAGTTGTACCTTTTACCATGTATATCGGGATTCAGACAATAACTCTGAAAGATACGCTCATGGACAAAACTTAAGGAAGTTGTACATTTCAGCATGTATATCGGGATTCAGCAATAACTCTGAAAGATATTACAGTGACCTTTATTGAAGACCCACGAGATAATCAAGTATGAACAATCTCTGTCTCCTTAAAAAAAAAAAAAATAGACGACCGCCGACATCAATGACTTCCTTAAGTTTTATGATTGTATATATAGTGTTGAGGAAGGAATTATTCTATTATATTTCTTCTTAATCAACAGCACGGATTGGTCTCTACAAGTGGTGAACTGAAGATGAAGAAGATTTGGGGAGAAGTTAGTCTCCTCTTCTATTGAACTGATTAATTATACCTTCAACAAATCTTGAATAACACTATGTGAATTGTTTACCTATAGTGTGGTACTCCTTGAAAAAACTTCTGAGCGTTATCTGGCGTAATCGGCTGTAGCCAATCAGCTCATGAGCCCCGCAAACGGACCGTTTAAAGCCTTTTTTCCAAAGATTATTTTACAATCATAAGCCGCATTATATTGTATTATAAATTACTTTATATATTATTTACGAACGGAAAAATATGTCCAGGGTAGCCTAGTGGACATGACATCTGCCCGGTAAGCGGAACACTGTAGGTTCGGTTTCCATCCCTGGACACTATTATTTTTACGTTCATCATTACTATTCACAATTCACCCTTTCATACCTGATCCCTAAGGTTAGAAATAACCGTTATTTCTCCTTGAAATAAATTTTGATTTTTCGTTGAAAAGAAACACATGCGGGATAATTTTCAAATGTCGTTTTACAAAGATTATTTTCATTAAAAAATAATTTTATGGAGTTTGAACAAAAGTTTTGTTCAGAAAGCTTCCTCCTAACGTATGTATATGAGGTTTCAATCATCTCATATATTATCCCCCAGAAGACTCCATATATCCCCACCAAAAGATGAGTCGTTTTATTGGCAGCTCGCCAACCAATCAGAAGCCAGCTTCCAGTGTTGCTGAACGTCTAGTATTTCAGCTTCGTTAATTACTCAGTGCTCGATAAAATATTTTTTTTCTCCTTCCTCCAATTAAACCTCCAGGCATTAACTTGGACCACACATCTAATGAGACGGGTATTACCTTACACTCATGGACAATACTCAAGTGGAGAGTATTTGATGCCGCCGGTCGTCTGTTTTTTTTTTTTTTTTTTGAAGGAGACAGAGGCAATTTTATTACATTTGGTTATCACGTGTGTCTTCAATAAAGGTCACTGTAATATCTTTCAGAGTTATTGTCTGAATCTTGATATACATGCTAAAAGGTACAACTTTCTTTAGTTTTGTCCATGAGTGTATTTTGTTCACACTTGTTTATCTCGTATATCTTCAATAAAGGTCATTGTAATATCTTTCAGAGTTATTGTTTGAATCCCGATATATACACTAAAAGGTACAACTTCCTTAAGTTTGGTCCTATGAGTGTAGTTCACACTTGGTTATCTCGTGTGTCTTCAATAAAGTTCACTGTAATATCTTTCAGAGTTATTGTCTGAATCCCGATATATACACTAAAAGGTACAACTTCCTTAAGTTTTGTCTATGAGTGTATATGTCTTACTACCACCGTTTCATACCACATAGAATAAACTCTTACTCACAAATATATACTAATATAAATAGAGTGTTAATATACCCTCAAGAAACTGATATGATATCATGAAACTCAGCATGCATATACATACACACATAGACCAAATATAAGATAGAGATTTGAAAAAATGGAATTTTACTGTTTTTGCGACACGTTTGACATCCAAAATTTATTCAACAATTACACAAGAAACTTCAAATAAAAAGGCATATATTAGATCAAAATATCATTTATTTTACCAATATTTCAGTTGGCTGAACGCCAACCTTTATCAAGGTGTTATAACATTTTAAAGTGTGTCAACAACCTACTAGGCATGTAAACTATGTTTCATCTATTGACCGTCTCTGCCAACTCGGTGACAAATCTACAACACCAGTCTTAGCAAATTCAGAAAGGTCCATCTTACACCACGATTTCATCCTACGGCCCTCATATATTAAAGTTCTATTTACAAACCAAAACAATAGCATGAAAATGTAAACAACAAAAATAATGATTTGTAACAAATAAACTTACTGGTAATATGTTTCTTTTCAATAATATCTTCAATTATATGTATGTATCTCTACAGACCTATAAGCTTACGTCCATAGGTTCACTAAACACCCCTAAGCTGTCTTCCATAGAAAATACAGGGTATATTCCAAAACCAATCCAATACAATAGTAGTAATATAAAAAAGTCGGTGGACGAGTGGGTAATACCCTCGATTCCCGACAGCCATGAACCGGGATTGAATCCCACGTTAACATTTTGTTTAATATGTGAATAACCTTCACATATTATTCACTGTTTCAATTATCATGAAATAGGTTGCTCTTGTTGAGCGGTACCTAATAAAGTGATTTTGAACCGGAACAATAGTAAAGCGGTCTAGAGAAGTTAATTTGGCGAAACCGCTGAGAAGGTTCACTACTGATGAGCCAAGCCCTCTCATTCAATAGCATAAATTATTACAGTAAGGTCTGTATAGATAATATTTTATGATATTAATAAAAAAGAAACACATTGCTAGTAAAATTATTTGTTACAAATTGTATCAATAGATGACAATTGAAATAATAAAAATAATAATACAAACTCCTATATAAATAGAAAACTTTCAAGCCATCAAAAGATATCGCCATTGAGATATAAAACAATCGACCAATCAGAAATGAGGTAATATATAAAACTGACCAATCCGGTGCTGGCAGATTCTATTTAATAGATTGCAGGATCGGGCAAATGTTGACCCAAGGGGACCCAACAGAATTGATCCTCATGGGGGGAAATAAAGGTTAAGTTGCATTAAACTCGTGTATAAAACGGACAAATATTATCCCGTTCTATCGATCCAGTCTTCTCTCTTTGGATCAAATTGGCTTCTTTCAGGGACTTCACTCCCTCAAGTCTGTTGTATTTTTATATTATATACGCCACTTCATCGAACCATTCAGTAGCTACTAGGTGATAAAAACCATTATTTTCCTTCAAGTTGATTGGTTCTTTAATATCACGTGACCTTAATCTGCCAACCAGGCATTCCTTCAATGATTCCTTCTATTGTAATTTAAATTATCTCCTTATTTTCCTCCAAGTTGATTGGTTCTTTACTAACACGTGACTATAATAAGCCAATCAGCGTTGAGTTCATTAGTAAATGAGCATAGAATGATCAAATTTTATTCCATTTTATCGATCTAATCTATTCATTCTTCTCTCTTTGGATCAAATTGGCTTATTTCAGGAACTTCACTCCCTTAACTATGTTGTATTTTATATTAAATACGTCCCTTTATTGAGTCATTCAGTAGCTACTAGGTGATAAAACCTTATTTTCCTCCAAGTTGATTGGTTCTTCATTATCACGTGACTTTAATAAGCCACCTGTGTATCCATTCTTCTCTCTTTGGATAGTCTTCTTTCAGGGATTTCACTCCCTCACTTCTGTTGTATTTTTATATTGTATACCCCACTTCATCGAGTCATTCAGTAGCTACTAGGTGATAAAACCTTATTTTCCTCCAAGTTGATTGGTTCCTCATTATCACGTGACTTTAATAAGCCACCTGTGTATCCATTCTTCTCTCTTTGGACCCAAATCAAATTGCCTTTTACATTTCTATCACCTCTAATGAGCGAAACCCTCTCAATATATTTTTTAATCGCAGTAAGATAATATGGTGGGTAGAAGTAGGCGACTGCTTTTACTGTAAGCACACCACATGTCTACACATGTGAAAAGCAGTTCGACTTTGCACTTACAAATATGCCAGAGCCCCGTTTGGTTACTTGCACTCGCTGGTGGGGCTGGACTTTCGCAAGAATCGGGGGCCATCGGAGCATTTTTTTTTTATCAGAAAAAAAGTGTCCAATGCGGGAATCGAACCCGGGTCGTAGTGGTCGAAAACCAACGGTTTAGATCATCCTTCCACCGACCTCCCAGGATATGTGTAAGCATTCTATTAAAAAAATGTAAAAGAGATATTGCAAAGAAACTCAAAACAATCCATCATGTATATATCATAATGCCAATTTTGTTTAAAAAAAAGATATTTACAGTTATTTATAATACTCATTGTTTAAACAAGGGGGAGTTTTTCCCATTGTTTTGAATACATAAAAAAAATATTATTAATGAAGTGTCATTAGGAGCGGGTTGGTTTAATCGTTTTTTAAAACAAAGGAAACAATGACTAGATATATAAGCACTTCCATTCTATGTTTATTGGGGGGGGGGGGGGGGGGGGGGAATGTTGAAGTGGTTTTTTTCTAATTACTACAGAATAGAAATTCGGCTCAATCACAGACTGAGCCAGGGATGATATAGGCTCAACAGCGGCCCTTGCATCCCAGGCTTTCGCTGAAATCTAGATCCACACAGCCAGAAGGAATGATGCATTCTCCATGCACCGAGCGGCCATTGGTAGGCCCCTCGCGCCCGCCATTATGGTCTGGCTCCATGGGGTTGACCATTCACCCACAGGCGTCACCGAGAGTTCATTGGCAAGGTTGCTGACCGAGCCCCCTCGTTCGGACTTAGAAAGACCCGTCCTACGCTCCAATAGGACTCCCCCCCCTTTAGCCCTCGTACCCTTATCCAGTACTCCCTGAATCTGCCGTCGAATCAAGGACCTCTGAGGTACGAGGTTTACACGGGGCACCAACGTGAAGGCGGGAGGGTGGTACTGCTGTGTGCACCCCTTGGTTTTTCAACACCAGGCCTAGCCCTGGTGCAATTTCCGCGCACGGCAAGGACGCTCCCAATGGCGCACACACAGAGCGAAGACCCAAGAGTTTCAAGACACGTGCGCCTCGCCTCAGACAACCAAGGACAGACGGCCAGCTTACAGCTTCACTGGACGTCAGTCAGTGGCACCCCTACGGAGGACACACGCAGAGACGCCTCTCCACTCACTCCTCTAGAGTGATTGTAGAGGACGGGGAAAACTTCTACCCCGTTCTAATTACTACAGATAGGAAATTCGGCCCTGCGAAGCAGGGCCAGGGACGATATGGGCTCAATGCGGCCCTTGCGTCCACTGTAATTCGCTGAAATCTAGATCCACACACAGCCAGAAGGAATGATGCATTCTCCATGCACCGAGCGGCCATTGGTAGGCCCCTCGCGCCCGCCATTATGGTCTGGCTCCATGGGGTTGACCATTCACCCACAGGCGTCACCGAGAGTTCATTGGCAAGGTTGCTGACCGAGCCCTCTCGTTCGGACTTAGAAAGACCCGTCCTACGCTCCCATAGGACTCCCCCCCCCTTTAGCCCTCGTACCCTTATCCAGTACTCCCTGAATCCGCCGACGAGTCAGGGACCTCTGAGGCACGAGGTTTTCACGAGGAACCAACGAGAAGGCGGGGGGGTGTTACTACTGTGTGCACCCCTTGGTTTTTCAACACCAGGCGTCCCCGGTGCAATTTCGCGTACGGCTGCGACGCTCCCAATGGCGCACACACAGAGCGAAGACCCAAGAGTTTCAAGACACGTGCGCCGCCTCAGACGACCAAGGACAGACGGCCAGCTTACAGCTTCACTGGACATCAGTCAGTGGCACCCCTACGGAGGACAACACGTAGAGACGCCTCTCCACCCACTCTAGAGACGGAACCACCTACTAGAGTACAGGAAACTTCTTCCCCGTTCTAATTACTACAGTTTAGAGTTTACAGTTTGGGGAGTCGGTGGAAGGATGGTCTAAACCATTGGTTTTCTACCGCTACGACCCGTGTTCGATTCCCGCATTGGGCACTTTTAAAAAAATAAAAAGGAATATTTATGAAATTTCGAAACTATTTTAGACGCGTATGATTCTTTTAAAACCCACTTAACTGGCGAAACCGTTGAAAGGGTTCAACACTGATAGCCAGGCCCTCCAATTAATTTTTCCATTGCAGTAAGGGCAGTAGAAATTGTTTAATTTTTAAAAAGAATCATACGCGTCTATGATAGTTTCGAATTTTAATAACAGATGGCGCGCTAATGCGTCATAATATAAAAGGAATAGTAAGAAAGATATATTGAAAGTGCCTTAATATGAGAGGGACTTACATAATTGCACAGACCGGTCACCAATTCAATATAACAGAAACTAAATGCCACTACAAAAACATTAAGAACAAATATCAACGGTTACTCTTAGAATATCTCATTTCCAATGTATATAACAGCATAAACAGGAAGATACCATTACAATACCTTAGATATCTCAGAAGAAATCAATAGATCAAATTTATAGGTTCTGGTTGCTCTAAAAATGTAAATAGTCATACTACACTGATCAAAAAGTTTCGACACTTTGTTCATAAGTTAAAAAAAAAACATTATTATTCTACCAAATTTATATTGTCCCCTTCAAAGTAGTCCCCGTTGGCCGCGATGCACTTCAGCCACCTTTTTTTCCAGTTGGCAAAACACCTCTGGTAGTCTGTTTTCGGGATCGCCTTCATGGCCTTCTTCGATTCCGCTTTGATCTCTTCTATGCTCTGAAATTCCCGACCCTTTAACTTTTTTTTGAGCTTTCCAAAGAGGAAGAAGTCACAGGGGGCCAAATCAGGACTGTAGGGGGGTTGGGGGAACACAGAGGTTGAGTGGTCCTGCAGGAATTTCGAGGGCTGTGTGCGCCGACGCGTTATCGTGGTGGAGGATCCACGACTTGCTCCTCCACAGCTCCGGCCGTTTCTGCCTGATCGCTTCCCTCAATCGCCTCAAAACTCCCAGGTAGGAGACAGCAGTTATTGTAGAGCCGTGTTGTTGATATTCATGATGAACGATGCCCTGGTAGTCGAAAAACACCTTTTGATCAAAAGTCAATTCTTTGGGAACGAGAACGGCGTTGAGTCTTCTCACTCCCAAAATGTCCTTCACTATCGATTGAGTCGACCCGAATGATATCCCTGCTTCTTCGGCGACCTCCCTGACAGTTATTCGTCGGTCTTCACGCACCAGTTCCATCACCTTGTTCACTTTTTCAGGCGTGGTTGATGTGGACGGTCTCCCGGAACGCTCGTTGTCGGCGGTCTCTTCCCGACCCTCCTTGAAGCGCTTGTACCACTCGAAAACTCGTCTTCGGCTCATGACGGCATCCCCGTAGGCTGTTTGCAACATCCAAAAAAATTTCGGCACCTTTGAATCCGTTTTTCACACAGAACTTGATGCAAATTCGTTGATACTCCATTTCGGTGACTAGCGAAATCGAAGCACGGGCAAAATGGCTTCACTTCGAACAGCCGCTGCTCGCGCTGTTGTGGCGCGTGATTTTTGAAAATTGGCAGGTCTCCAAGCCAAGGGCTACGCTTACGTTTGCGACAAACCGGGAGAAAATATATTGAGATTTCAGGATTTTATGAGCAAAATGTCGAAACTTTTTGATCAGAGTAGTATTCCATGTGACATTGTTAAATTACATATCAATTTAAAATTTCAGTTGTAAATATCCACGCTGCGCGCGTATGTTTTTGTAAATATTTCTTGTAAGATATAGTCGATGTTTTATTAAGCCCGTTGAAGAGCGATTATCGCTTGAAAGCTAGCGTTTTGTAATAAAAAGAAACTCATGGTGAGAAAGTATTTTGTAATTTTAAAACTTTTCTTCACATTTTTATCATGAATAGAGAGGTTATAAAAGAGAGGTTAAATAAAGAGAAAGATAAATAGGTAAAAAAAAGTAAAGATTTACTACACGACAGACCAATATAGATAACTTTTTGTTAGAAAGAAGCACGTGGGGTTGTTTCGCTTCACCCGACGTGACCAGATTTTATATGTTCCTTATTTCTATACCTCCCCTGAACTGATCGCATTCTGTGACATTTCGGAGTAGAAACCTCCATGTAAACCTCATGTACAGACATGCTGACAGGGACATACAAAAAACGCTAAATTCTATTATTACATTTGATATACACTCATGGATGAAACTTAAGGAAGTGCAAAGTCTTTAAAACCGCCTGTCTTCTATTTTTATTTTATTTTATTTTTTTTTGAGGAGACAGAGGCAATTTTGTTCACACTTGGTTATCTCGTGTGTCTTCAATAAAGGTCACTGTAATATCTTTCAGAGTTATTGTCTGAATCCCGATATACATGATAAAAGGTACAACTTCCTTAAGTTTTGTCAACAACAAAAAGGTTTATTAAGACATTTTAGTCATATATAGATTCTCCAAAGCAGAAATGTAGGTACATGGAGAAATAATAGTAAGTTTTGTCCATGAGTGTAAATAATTAAAGACGTAAAGTTTCGATTGCGTTAAATTCTTTTATTTATTTAAAAATATATACCTTTTTTTTTTGTAAAGATGTAGGTCAAGAAATTCTCTCAAAACTAACTTTTTCTTTTCATTTTTTAGAAAATAAAATAATTTGAAGCAATAAAAATTTTGATGTCTTCTAATTTTCTTTTTTAAATTAAAAAGGCATATATTGGATCAAAATATCATTTATTTTACCAATATTTCAGTTGGCTGAACGCCAACCTAATCATATTTTGATCCAATATATGCCTTTTTAATTAAAGATTTATTTATGGATTGCTCTATTTTCAAAACGTCTTCAATTTTATAATGTGAGAAAAGGGTCGTATATATATTACATTTTAGCGATTTTTTTCAATAATGATAATTCATTTTAGAGTTTTTTTCGAAGAGAAACTCATCTTTTAGAGTAAGAATATATATATCAGGAACCAGGGTTTTTCTTCTATATTCTAAATATGAATAAACGAGTTAACAATGTGGTTTACAGGAAGAGTAAAATTAATCACACACATTTTTGAAAGGAAATATAGAAATTAATTCATTACCGACCATCTCAAAGTCTGAAATGTGTACACTTACATTGTCATCGGGAGTGAACCAGTGTGTGCCCCATTTACAATAGTGAATATATTTTTAGGAACATATAATGCGTCTATTTTGAATTATTTTTATCTGTAAGAAATATCCAATTTCTTATTTAGATAAAAGAGAAAATTCAAAACTTGGTTAAAATATTTACTAACATAAAAAAAAAAAAATTTAAGAGGAAAAAAATAAAAATCAGGTATATAGTCTCTTTTAATTTTAAATTTGCAAGTTTTCCAGCAAATATACTACTCTTTGCTTGAAAACTTGCAAATTCAAATTTAAAAAGAAACTTTTTACCTGATTTTTATTTTTACTTTTAAAAATAATTTCTGGGTAACTATTGCTTACATAACATAAAATTTGCAGCAAAGGCTTTGTACCATAGACTAGAATGGCAAAAGAGAGTAAAATCATTATCTACGATGTTCTCTAATCAGGATTGGATAACACTAGGTCCAATAAAGTCCTGGGTTGAATAGATGAACCCCCCAATCCACGATAAAATCTGGAGTCCTACAGGGTGAACCACTATATATTCATTATTTTCTTAACTAATATAAATTCCTAATAAAGCAATTAAACCTCATTTCAAACACAAAAATAGAAATAGGGGTTATAAACAGGGTTCTCTACAATTACTGTGGTATACTGGAGTAAGGCTTATATAGACGCGCTGCGGTACAAAAGAGAGAGAAAAAGATTCCAGATATTCCAACGAGCGTTCAAAAAAAGAAGTTATCCAAATCCAATATGTCGGCAGCTGTCGACGCAAGGAACAAGCGGGAGGGAGAAATTCCACTTCACTGCATGGCTCCAATTACCGTCGGGAAAACTCCCCGGAAAATGATTAAATCTCGAACAAACTAACAGTGGCTTACAATACCGACTAAGTAGGCGGCCTGGAGGGATTAAACTGTCGGATTATAACCTTCACCAACTCTAAACCTCTATTGAGCGACCACCTCTCTAAGCGACCATCACTGTAAACTATCGGTTATATAATAGCCTACCCTGTTGACTTGCTGCTTGCTTGGTTCATTGCCACAGTGCATTTTGATCGTTCTGCTTGGCACAAGCCGTTGGTAGGACTAGAAGACCATTCTATAATGTCAATTAGTTGAGTAAAGAGATAAATTAACACAAAGCAATAATGCGCCATCTATACATATAAAAAGAAAGGATTTTAAAAGCACGAATGTTTCTTTTATACATAATACAAACTTCTACATGGCTCGATGCAAATATTTGAATGTAATTCTACTGTCCTATAAGCTTATGCACATAGTTTTCTTGAAAACCATTTCTGAGATTCCATCCTTCAGTGCTGCGTATATAAGCAGAATCGTCCAATACAGTATTGGAGCTCTGAGAAGCTGTCTGGTGGATTAATTTGGCGAAACCGCTGGGCCAAGCCTTCCCAATATATTTTTTTCATCGCAGTAAGGGCAGTAGAAGTTTGTATTGTGTGTAAAAGAAACATTCGTGCTTTTAAATCCTTTCATTTTATATTTATATATGGATTGCTCTATTTTCAAAAATATATATAAATATATCGTGAGTAGAGAAGTTTTTTTTTTTTGTAAGGTTTTAATCTCGAAAGCTCGGCTAGATAATAATAATAAAAAAACCTTTTTCAAGAAACTTTTCGTCTCACCTTTTCATATCTTTGATAATATAAATTCATTAATCTGACAATGCCAACCTCCAATAAAACACCAACTCCCGGATAAGACCTGGAAAATCTAGGTTTTTAAGTCACCTTTTATGAAAGACTCAAATTCTGTATTGATTGTGGAGAAAATATTCCCCATTCAAAAAACCGTTTGAATTTATAGATGGCCTGGAAAATCAATATTTCAAACGAGATTTCGTTGAGCGGGGTTTCTAATGTACGCAGCAGTTTTTGTTATAGTGACTAATCAACTTGTATGCAAAAACATGGTTTTATTACGCCATATCTATAATTTAAAAAGTAAAATAATTAATACTTTTTAATATAATATAATGCGGCTTATGATTGTAGAACGACATTTGAAAATTATCCCGCATGTGTTTCTTTTGAACGAAAAATCTAAATTTATTTTAAGGAGAAATAACGATTATTTCAAACCTTAGGGATGAAGTATGAAAGGATGAATTGTGAAGAGTAATAATAAACGAAAAAATAAAGTGTCCAGGGATGGGAATTTCTGTTCATCATTACTCTTCACAATTCATCCTTTCATACCTAAGGTTAGAAATAATCGTTATTTCTCTTTAAAATAAATTTCTATTTTTCGTTCAAAAGAAACACATGCGGGATAATTTTCAAATGTCGTAATACTTTTTTGTCTCATTAAATATTAATTCCTTTTATTGTGATGAGAAAAATATTGGGAAGAGGAGCCTCTGGCTCATCATTGGTGAACACTCAAAGACGAAATCGCTCTTCTTATTGTATTTAGCTGTATATGCTTGGATTGACGGATATATTTGGCAGAACACTGACAAAAGTCTGGTATTTATTTATTTTGATTATCCCTAGTAAACGTGGCCATTATAATCATGGTGGGTAGAGGTTGACGACTGCTTTTACTATAAGTGCACCACATGTCTACATATGTGAAAAGCAGTTCGACTTTGCACTGACAGTGGTAAAGTCTGGTCAAAAACCTCTTGCGCACAGGGTCAAAAAAAGGGGATGTAATACGTACAGTGGGCTACAACGTTCGATCGCGAATATAATTATATATTTTTAAATGTTCTCTTTGTATACGTAAAACCTATAGATACATTTATAACCTCAAAGATGATCAATCTGAAACACATTAATAAAACAACAACAAAAATCTACAAAAAAAAAAGGTAATAGTTATGAAAAGTAGGCAATCTATCGTCCCTGGCTTTGTCATTTGACTTTGCCAAATTGCTGTCTTTTATGTAGACTAGGACAAGAGAAAGTGAAGAAGAAGAAAGTGTAAAACTCGAGCATATATACGTAGTTTTAAGTCTCTACCCACCATGATATTGTCAAGTAGCTCTGCAACTCCGGTCACAATAGGCTCCATGGGACACCTGTCAATCATCCCTGGACCCCGGGGGGACCACAGGTGTGAGGGGTTCTCGGATTCTTATCGGCAAATATGGAAATCGGGACGCCTCGGTGGCTGACCACTCTCATCATTATTATTTTTACCTTGGGATAAGTTGTTATCTCTCTCCCTATAAA
Organism: Cordylochernes scorpioides; assembly: GCA_030710605.1. NCBI lineage: Eukaryota > Metazoa > Arthropoda > Arachnida > Pseudoscorpiones > Chernetidae > Cordylochernes > Cordylochernes scorpioides. The sequence goes on from CP092865.1 coordinate 86,849,600, forward strand.
TACCTCTTGTATATAATTTTATTGGAGAACTAAAAGGTAAATACCCACCTTTATAATAAATTAATTATCTCCAAATTTGCCCTTGCTTTATTTTATCTCCGCGACAATATTCTTTGACTAGCTTTGGAAATAAGGATTAGATTAAAGCTGAACAAATGACACATATATTAAGAACTCGCTAAGTCTAGAATCAAGGCCCCAGTTCCATCATAAGACCTAGTCCTAGAATTATTAGCCACTTAATGATATCCGCGACAATATCTTTCCTTATGTTCTGCGACACATACCTAGAAGCCCTCCGACACGCTTCGTAGACCAATTAAAGGAACTCACAGACTTCACCAGCTTAAGACAAGAGATGGCTGGCGTCGTATCGTGTTCGTTACGTCGTACAGTGGGCCACAACGTTCGATCGAGAATAAAACGATTTTAAAAATTATCTTGGTATACGTAAAAACCTATAAATTTATACCCTAAAATACACAATCTGAAACACATTAATAAAACTAATACAAGGCAATAACGCGCCATCTGTTTGATTAAATTAGTGAAACCGCTGGAAGGGTACACCACTGATGAGCCAAGCTCTCCCAATATTTTTTTCATTGCAGAAAGGATAGTAGAAGTTTGATTTATTTGTGAAAAGAAACATTCGTGTCTTAATGTTTTCATTTGTTACATTACTAAAACAAAACAAAAACAGGTAATAGTTGGAGGGTTCAACACTGATGAGCCAAGCTCTTCCAATATTTTTTTCATTGCAGTAAGGACAGTAGAAGCTTGATTTAATTGTAAAAAGAAACATTCGCGTCTTAATGTTTTCATTCGTTACATTACTAAACCAAAACAAAAACAATTATAAAACAGGTAATAGTTATGAAAAGTAAACCGCCGATTTCTATGGCTCACTGATGTGGCACGATTTAAAATGAAAATGGAGAAGAGGGGAGACCAATATCGGAGAGATAATTTCTCAGAGCAGTTTGATGATGATGATGATGGGAGGGAAGTTCATCATTAATCCCAATAACGTCCATTTGAGTTATTAGCCGGAGTGCCGGGCTTGTCTTAAATGGAGGGAGTCCTCCATCTATTTTATTTTGAGAGAGATCGCTCCATTCAATTAACTCCACAGAGAGAAAACGTCCTATTTAAGATAACTGTGTATGTCGGAGGGTGGTGGTAAATGGAAGGAGAAACAATAGCAACTTTAATTGTGGCCGTTATGTAGCTATTGTTCGACATTTTCAATTGTATCGTGTTGAATGTGTCATTACTGTAAAATAATATCGATGTAATTAAGGGTGTACACTCTCTCCCACAGATATTGGAGTTGCCGAGCCGTACGACCCCTGCTCCGGGAGGTGTTCGCCTCCTGCGAAATGCCCCTGGATCTCCAGGCCTGGCTCTTCGGCGTCGGCCTCTATCCCGAGGCAATAAATATCACAAGTGTAGCGAAGGCTACCATCTACAAGTACCATCTTGGTCTTGAGGTGGGCAACGCCAGCCATCGCATCGACCTGCTCACTCTGTGGGAAAGAACTCTCGCTGTCCACCGGTGGCGTAGTCTTTCCCGAGGTTGGCGACACCAATGAAGCCTGTATAGATTTCATTATGTACATTCATCCATATCTTTTTCATATTTACTTATTATTTCTTTTAGTTTTCATTTATATCTATATTTTTTATGAACGATGTAATAAAAGTGGATTCAATCTCAATCTCGCTCTAGGCACCGACCATCCAACCCACCACACCAAAGCTTCAAAAGAAACAGCCTCTACAGACCATTATACAACAGGTAGAGGAGTTGTTTGAGAGCTTGAATGCCAACACCATCCTAGAACACCACTCTGTATAGAGACCATTATAGGGAGGAGATAGTCTCCCCTTCTAACAGGGAGGACGTCCTCGAGTACCTGACGCCTGAGCAGAGGTCTGTTCTGAAGGTATTCCTCGACATTCCTCGACGAAGCAGCACAAGTAAGGGACTGACTGCCCTGTAGGGTGAAGTACGGTGTCGTGAGCCCCGAGCCGTTACGGTAACCGTGAACAGGGAACTCTGAAATGTGGCTGACTAACGGGGCACTTCCCTTTCCATGTGGACAATACACCACCACCACATGTAAATACGCACGAGTATATTGTTGCATCATGATTAACGCGCGTATTTTAAAAATTATTTATAATATTATTTTTAATATATTTGAAATTTAAATTATATATTCATTTATTTTCACAAAACAGATTATTACTATAAAATATTATGTACTATAAAACATTTGTATTTTGATACACTCAATACACCATCTGCTTTAAACTTTGATGTGATAAATAAAGAGATATTCTAGGTGTTACCTAAATATATAGTTGTCTTATTATTGACTGGTTTAACCTTGTAGGATGGTTGGGACACGTTCTGGTAAAATGCAAGACGCGTCTGAGGAGAGAATCAAGACTGAAGAATCTGCCAAACCGGAGCCTGGTGTAACAATATTGGGTCTTCACGTCGCCTATTGGATCCTTTCAGCTTCCTGACGTCATCGATTGCAACTAATCAACGCTGAGGTACACCACACGAGACCTGTACTGTGACATATGTGACTAGCTATAAGTCTATACAAATTAAAGATAAAATCACAAGTTTAGTCGGAATTAAGTCGGCGATTTTGCAGGTTGGAGAGAAGTTTACGCTGACTAATTTTCATTAATTTCTAAACTTTCATTAATTTCAGTTACTCTCTCTATCATATTTTCGAGAGTTATCTTTGTTCAACGAAATATGTTAATGGAATTTATACATCAAGTCCGAGAATTACTTTGAATACCTAGGTGAATTAAATCGTTAGAAGAAAAAGTTAGGAAGATGGTGAGGCTCTTTGAAGATGGCGATAATGGTAGGCATTCTTTGAAAGCTTAGAATTAAAACATTATAAAGATATATCATTAATTAAAATTATATATATAGGACACCTCTCCCATATCAAAATGACCGTTTCCACATAGTAGAAGACTCTGGTCGGGGACAAAGCCACAACACCAGCTTTGGCAAATTGAGAAGTGTCAACCTGTTGACCATGGTTTCAGGCTAATGGCCCTCGTCAGTCTAGGGCGGACTTTATTCCATGATATCCACAAGGGATCTAATGGAATTCTCATAATCGGCCAAAGAGATGTTTAGCTGGTAAAGTGGCTAGGCCAAATCTATGGCTAAATTATAGATGGAAGTTTTGACGGGAGGATATTCATCTATAAAGATATTTTGACGGGAGAAGTGACCTTTATCTTTTAGATCAATATCTAACTCCGCCGGTCCCAAGCCCGGATGAAAAAGGAGGAGGAGGAGCAGTAACAAGCTCACTAAAAAACCTGGGTTCAGCTGGCCCGGCTGATAGTACCCTGTAAGGGCTCCTAATCCAGGGATACAGGATGAGTAGCGTTTGAACTCCATGTTAGGAGCGGCTGTACATGGTGTCTGTTCCTCATGTCAGAGGCGGCCATTTCTTTTGGAGCTAAGTCGGCCTGCCACTGAGTAGTGCTCCCAATCTTAATGACAAAGGCAGACGCATTCTATTTCACCCAGTCATAATGGTTGTCAAACAGACACCATCAAGGGTCACAACTTGATATCCTAATATGATTGAGTGGAGATAAGAAAGAAAGAAGAAGAGGGATCAATATCTTCCCGGCAAAATTTCCATCTATGATTTATTTTGTTGAAAAGAGGTAAATTTCGCGCTGTTTTAAAATTATATGTGATATTAAGGATATCATATTCAAACGAGATTGTTTAAAAGATGAATTATATTAGAATGCCTAAGTTTGCCAAACTCTTTTCACAGCCACACAAAGTGAACTACATTTGGCCATATACATAAAAGAAGGATACCCTATATTTTCAGTGTTCCAGAGGCGTGTTTCAAAACACATGTTTCATAATGATTGCAGTATTATTCCATATTTATTTTATATTTCTGCTGATAAATCGAATTTTTATACAAATCCCTTTGGGGACATATAGATAAGAATTGTGAAATTAATTCTTCCCAGGCGTGTTTCAGACAACTTGTTTCGGAATTATTGCAGTATTGTTCTAAGGGTATTCTATGTTTCGATTTATGAATAAATGTTGTACCCTTTTGGAAACGTACATATAAGAATTCTGAAATGTATTCGTCCCAGGCGTGTTTCAGACAACTTGTTTCAGAATGATTTCAGTGTAGTTCCAAGTGTAATTTCTATTGATGACTACATTTTGTACATACATTTTTAGAAACGTACATACAAGATTTCTGGAATAAATTCGTCCCATGGCGAGTTTCAGAACACACGAATCTGGAATGATTACAGCATTATTTCAGGCGGAATCAACATTTTCTTTGAGAACTCGAATTCTAGCAGACATGTATACATACATAGTCAAATAATTCTATCAACATGGGTCAAAGAGATACTAATCCAAATAAGACAAATATATATAATCAGATACACCAATACCTTGCTTTGCGTCGTTTCGTTTTGCGTTTTTTTTTTCGAAGTTGCGTCGCTGCTTAATTTTTACTGATTTTCACTGTGCGTCGTTAGATTTTCGAAGTTGCGTTGTTTTGGAATCGAGTCTTCATTTTATTATTTTTTTTTTTTTTGTATTTTTTCCCTAAAATATGGCAACACCTTTGTTTTTGATTGCGCCTTCACATATTTTCACTTTGCGTCGTTTCAATTTGCGTCGTGTTTTTTTGGAACGTAACCTCGACGCAAAGCGAGGTATGGGTGTACTTTGAGTAGACAATACATGAAGTCTGTATTCTCCAAGAGAATTGCTGGTATTGAAGATTCCTCAACGGAGATCTCACAGAGAGAGAGAGAGCGGTGGCAGATGGAGTGAGAAAGCCAACAAAGGAATGGAAAGTTATGGAAATTGCTGACTCGCTCTCCCTCTCCAGTCCATTAACGGACCTCTCTAGTCCTTAATGGCGGAGATGTTTAGCTGACACAGCTCGTATCTCATCCTACCACTTGTTACTGATGGAGAATTACAGCAATTATCCTTCCATTTGGTTAATACCTCTGCCATCTTTTAGATATTATAAATATATGACCAAAAACCTTTTATCAAGACATTCGGTCTTTCTCGACCCGAAGTCCAAAAAGAAAAAGCACAAGCATTGGTAAGAATGTCAATAAATAGTCAGCTATATGGAACGCATCACGATTTTGCCGGTCATTCTTGTGAAGGGGACATGCTAATCTTCTCTGTATCCTTCCTATTGTAGTAGTTGTACCGCCGAATTAGAATCACAGGGACCATGCTAATCTTCTCTGTATCCTTCCTATTGTAGTAGTTGTACCGCCGAATTAGAATCACAGGGACCATGCTAATCTTCTCTGTATCCTTCCTATTATAGTAGTTGCACCGCCGAACTGGTATCACAGGGACCATGCTAATCTTCTCTGTATCTTTCCTATTGTAGTAGTTGTACCGCCGAACTGGTATCACAGGGGCCATGTTAATCTTCTCTATATCGTTCCTATTGTAGTAGTTGTACCGCCGAACTGGTATCACAGGGTCCATGCTAATCTTCTCTGTATCCTTCCTATTGTAGCAGTTGTACCGCCGACTGGTATCACAGGGGCCATGTTAATCTTCTCTATATCGTTCCTATTGTAGTAGTTGTACCGCCGAACTGGTATCACAGGGTCCATGTTAATCTTCTCTGTATCGTTCCTATTGTAGTAGTTGTACCGCCGACTGGTATCACAGGGGCCATGTTAATCTTCTCTGTATCCTTCCTATTGTAGTAGTTGTACCGCCGAAATGGTATCACAGGGGCCATGCTAATCTTCTCTGTATCGTTCCTACTGTAGTAGTTGTACCGCCGAACTGGTATCACAGGGGTCATGCTAATCTTCTTTGTATCCTTCCTATTGTAGTAGTTGTACCGCCGAACTGATATCACAGGGGTCATGCTAATCTTCTCTGTATCCTTCCTATTGTAGTAGTTGTACCGCCGAACTGGTATCACAGGGGCCATGCTAATCTTCTCTGTATCGTTCCTATTGTAGTAGTTGTACCGCCGAACTGGTATCACAGGGGTCATGCTAATCTTCTTTGTATCCTTCCTATTGTAGTAGTTGTACCGCCGAACTGATATCACAGGGGTCATGCTAATCTTCTCTGTATCCTTCCTATTGTAGTAGTTGTACCGCCGAACTGGTATCACAGGGGCCATGCTAATCTTCTCTGTATCGTTCCTATTGTAGTAGTTGTACCGCCGAACTGGTATCACAGGGGTCATGCTAATCTTCTTTGTATCCTTCCTATTGTAGTAGTTGTACCGCCGAACTGATATCACAGGGGTCATGCTAATCTTCTCTGTATCCTTCCTATTGTAGTAGTTGTACCGCCGAACTGGTATCACAGGGGCCATGCTAATCTTCTCTGTATCGTTCCTATTGTAGTAGTTGTACCGCCGAACTGATATCACAGGGGTCATGCTAACCTTCTCTGTATCCTTCCTATTGTAGTAGTTGTACCGCCGAACTGGTATCACAGGGGCCATGCTAATCTTCTCTGTATCGTTCCTATTGTAGTAGTTGTACCGCCGAACTGGTATCACAGGGGCCATGCTAATCTTCTCTGTATCGTTCCTATTGTAGTAGTTGTACCGCCGAACTGGTATCACAGGGGTCATGCTAATCTTCTTTGTATCCTTCCTATTGTAGTAGTTGTACCGCCGAAATGGTATCACAGGGGCCATGCTAATCTTCTCTGTATCGTTCCTATTGTAGTAGTTGTACCGCCGAACTGGTATCACAGGGGTCATGCTAATCTTCTTTGTATCCTTCCTATTGTAGTAGTTGTACCGCCGAACTGATATCACAGGGGTCATGCTAATCTTCTCTGTATCCTTCCTATTGTAGTAGTTGTACCGCCGAACTGGTATCACAGGGGCCATGCTAATCTTCTCTGTATCGTTCCTATTGTAGTAGTTGTACCGCCGAACTGGTATCACAGGGTCCATGTTAATCTTCTCTGTATCGTTCCTATTGTAGTAGTTGTACCGCCGACTGGTATCACAGGGGCCATGTTAATCTTCTCTGTATCCTTCCTATTGTAGTAGTTGTACCGCCGAAATGGTATCACAGGGGCCATGCTAATCTTCTCTGTATCGTTCCTATTGTAGTAGTTGTACCGCCGAACTGGTATCACAGGGGTCATGCTAATCTTCTTTGTATCCTTCCTATTGTAGTAGTTGTACCGCCGAACTGATATCACAGGGGTCATGCTAATCTTCTCTGTATCCTTCCTATTGTAGTAGTTGTACCGCCGAACTGGTATCACAGGGGCCATGCTAATCTTCTCTGTATCGTTCCTATTGTAGTAGTTGTACCGCCGAACTGGTATCACAGGGGTCATGCTAATCTTCTTTGTATCCTTCCTATTGTAGTAGTTGTACCGCCGAACTGATATCACAGGGGTCATGCTAATCTTCTCTGTATCCTTCCTATTGTAGTAGTTGTACCACCGAACTGGTATCACAGGGGCCATGCTAATCTTCTCTGTATCGTTCCTATTGTAGTAGTTGTACCGCCGAACTGGTATCACAGGGGTCATGCTAATCTTCTTTGTATCCTTCCTATTGTAGTAGTTGTACCGCCGAACTGATATCACAGGGGTCATGCTAATCTTCTCTGTATCCTTCCTATTGTAGTAGTTGTACCGCCGAACTGGTATCACAGGGGCCATGCTAATCTTCTCTGTATCGTTCCTATTGTAGTAGTTGTACCGCCGAACTGATATCACAGGGGTCATGCTAACCTTCTCTGTATCCTTCCTATTGTAGTAGTTGTACCGCCGAACTGGTATCACAGGGGCCATGCTAATCTTCTCTGTATCGTTCCTATTGTAGTAGTTGTACCGCCGAACTGGTATTACAGAGACCATGCTAATCTTCTCTGTATTGTTCCTATTGTAGTAGTTGTACCGCCGAACTAGTATCACAGGGGTCATGCTAATATTCTCTGTATCCTTCCTATTGTAGTAGTTGCACCGCCGAACTGGTATCACAGGGGCCATGCTAATCTTCTTTGTATCCTTCCTATTGTAGTAGTTGTACCGCCGAACTGGTATCACAGGGGCTATGCTAATCTTCTCTGTGTATTGTTCCTATTGTAGTAGTTGTACCGCCGAACTGGTATCACAGCGACCATGCTAATCTTCTCTGTGTATTGTTCCTATTGTAGTAGTTGTACCGCCGAACAAGCGTGTACATCAGATATAAACATCAGCTATATAATTCACACAATTACTTAACTGAATATGAACAATATTTAGGAAGGCTTGACTTATCTCAGTGTTGAATCTTCCAAGAAATTTGGCCGATTAAGCTACCACTGATGAGCCAAGCCTTCCCAAATATTTAAATATTCACTAATTGTGGAAAATTTTCCAAGATGATTATAATAAATAACGCCTACTTATTCCATCTTCATCATACAGAAGACGCTATGGGCTCTGTGTTTGCTTATATATATGTTATATTGAAATATTATTTTATTTAAAATTATATTTTATAGAATCAAATACCCTATTAAATCGACCGCCAGAGGTAACGCTTCCCCTATTAAAAACTCTTTGTTGTTGTTTCCCGATGGCCGGCTCAAACCTTTGTAATTATGTAAATATAATCTTTTGTTTTCCTTGTTCTACTCGCCTTAAGACAGGCAGTACTTTTATCAAATTATGTTTTTTTATATATATTCCTTTAGTTCAATTAAAGGTATTTTTGATAACTATTTTTATTAATATTATTCAATTATTACCACGACTCATGAATTTCAAGCAAATGCTCAACAATTTTCTCTATTCTCAAAATAATCAGCATCAATTAAAAATTCTATATAACTCTAATATTCAAAAAACAGCAGAAAATATTTTTTTTTACATAATATATATATATGTCGTATCCACAACAATAAACAAGGCTAACTCCAACGGCCATTACTTCAACCGTTGCTTCTTTTCTCTTTATATATTTCTGGCTTTAAATAAATCAATTGTAATTATAATTTTATCAGTGGCCTTTCCACAAGCCACACCAACACATCAGGCAACAACCATCCTACACGTTCAATAAAACAATGTATCCATATTAAGGTAAAATCAACACACTTCTAGGTATACATTAAGAAAAAAAAGACATCTCTTGAGCGTGCATCTAAAAGTTGCTGATGACGCAAACAATAAACTTTCGGTAGCATGATCAGGAGATGTTTTTTTTCTTCATTTATCTCTAGATCCTGATATTTCCACATTAACAACAATCCGTATTGACATTCTATGTTTAGAGAGTTGTTTACTGTCTTGGTGTTGGTTATATAGACCCCCATCTGGAACAAATGTACATATAGAAACACTTACCTTTCATCTTCAAGGCGTTATTCTAGTTCAACAGTTGTAATAAATAAATATTTGATGATATTTAAAAGAAACGCATTGCCAGAAAATTTATTTGTGTAAAGTTTTAACGATAGATGGCAATTAAATTAAATTTACTAATATATATTCGTTATGAAAACATATTTTGCGGAAGAGCTTTGCTCGATGCAATACCTTGAAATTATATGTATGCACCTCTACAGACCTATAAGCTTATGTCCATAGTTCACTAAACACCCCTAAGCTACCTCCCATAGAAAATACAGGGTATATTCCAAACCAATCCAATACAATAATAGATCGGTCTAGAGATTAATTTGGCGAAACCGCTGAGAGGGTTCACTACTGATGAGCCAAGCCCTCTCAATCAATAACTCATATCATTGCAGTAAGGTCTGTAGAGATAATATTTGATGATATTTAAAAGAAACGCATTGCCAGTAAATTTATTTGTGTAAAATTTTAACGATAGATGGCAATTAAATTTAATTTACTAAAAAAATGTTTATGTATCAATATATGGTATGTTTCTAGATCAAATCCGGTAAGGGAGGCGTGTAAATCTTATCTAGAGAGTGTTAATTGATATAGAAGCTGTCTTGGGTTTCCTTTTCTATGTTTCTTGTTTGTAATTGTAAGATTCTTGGATAAGAAAGCATTTTAAAACTTTGGTAACTCTCTCTAAAATGAATATGGTAGAAAAAGACAATGATTGGTTTTGGAGAGTGTGTTTTCAATTATACATCAATATATGAATAAAATTGAAAAAAGTGGATGTGTATCTATGTTTCGCATAGTTTCGACAGTATTTGATCATGCCAGATGAAACTTTGTTACCAAAGAGAGTACAATATGGAATGAGATACTGTCATAGTTTCAACCCCTAGATTTGATGATGATATAGGTATAGTTATGAATTATCATAATCAAAACTACTAAAAATAAACCCTTGGTAAAAAAAACATTGGATTAAACAAGAATGTATATATAACACAGACATTACCTTGATCATTCGTCTAGTATATAAATACAATTGGCAATATAATACACTGCAGCCTGTGATTGTAAAACGACACTTGAAGTTACACCGCATGAGTTTCTTTTTAACGACAAATTAAATTTTTATTTCAAGGTGAAATATCGACTATTTCTAACCTTTTTTGGATGAGGTATGAAAGGATGAATTATGAAGAGTAATGACGAACGGAAAAATAAAAGTGTTCAGGGATGGGAACCTCATCCAAAAAAGGTTAGAAATGGTCGATATTTCACCTTGAAATAAAATTTTAATTTGTCGTTGAAAAGAAACTCATGCGGTATAACTTCTAGTGTCGTTTTACAATCACAGGCCGCAGTGTATTATAGAGTACATTATGGAATGTGTGAATATCATAGTTTCAACCCCTAGATTTGATGATGATATAGGTATAGTTATGAATTATCATCATCAAAACTACTACTAATAAATCCTTATTAAAACAACATTGGATTAAACAAGAATTTATATATATAACACAGACACTACCTTGATCATTCGTCTAGTATGTAAATGCAATTGGCAATATATTGGTACGGTATCTCAATTGTAGATAGCTTGCAGTAAACCATCTTTTTCTTGAGGAAGATATAACGAAATCGGATTCTCAGTGAATGGGAGAACGCCTGGTGTTTAAGAAGCAATGTTCAAGGTATTTGACCAACAAGCCCCATGTAGAATGCTAGAAAAACGCTCGACCTCAATGTAAAATACCAGAAAAACGCACATTCCCCATGTGAAATACCAGAAAAATGCACAACCCCCATGTAAAATACCAGAAAATGCACAACCCCCATGTAAAATACCAGGGAAAAAGGAGCAACTCCCACGTAAAATACCAGAAAAACACTCAACCCCTATGTAAAATACCAGAAAAACGCACATTCCCCATGTGAAATACCAGAAAAAATGCACAAACCCCATGTAAAATACCAGACCTATTATGACCTGCTACAGGATCGTACCGCTCAAGAAATGTTTAAGAGTGACAATAAATGATTGAAAGAGAAAAGAGCAAATAACTGTTGTTGTTGTTTCTAATCCTCTTGTGCAAAAATTACACATAACATACACTCATTACATTTTTTATATTTATAAAAACCCAACGTTTTGGCGCGAGTCTATCTTATTTTCAAAGAGTTAATAGACTGAAAATTTAAATCGAATAAAAGTTATATATTTTATTTTACTTATTGGAAAAGGTGTGAGAAAATAGCACAAAAGTGAAATTGTCCTTGGGAACAAGTGGATAAATTAAGAAAAAAAAAGGATCTCAAAGGAATTATATTTATTCTGATAGATGGCGCAAGCCATCAGCAACTTTCAGTTGCACGATCAGTAAATGTTTTTTTTTTCTCTTAATTTATTGAAAAAGGTCGCTATTGTGTAGCCGAAACGTTGTATATAAAATTTAAAATGTTGAGAATCTACAGAACACATATCGTTTTTATATGTAAACGATAAAATCCAACCTGCACACATTCCTTCAAACATGTATGTATTTCAATGCAAGAAGCTAGCTACCTAACTAAATGAAAAATTGAATTTTTGCAGGGAAATATTAATCTGCCAATTGATGAATAGAACATCAAAAAGATAAGTAATCATAATTTGGCTAAATGTTTATATAGAGTTTTCAGTGTTTTCGATTTTCATTTTAAAAAATGAGAAAATGTTTTCTTTTAAATTGTAAGAAACAGGTGTTGAATAGACATGAACATGTTTGAAACAGCGCTTACAAAGCTACACTCACGGACAAAACTTAAGGAAGTTGTACCTTCTAGCATGTATATTGAGATTCAGACAATAACTCTGAAAGATATTACAGTGACCTTTATTGAAGACACACGAGATAACCAAACAACCTCTGTCTCCTTTAAAAAAAAATAGATTGCCGTGAACAAGAAAGACTTTCAACTTCCTTAAGTTTTATCCATGAGTGTAAATATGGATATATACCTACTGTAATTCGAACAACTGCCTCAAACATTGCTAATGGTCAGGTTAACCAGTGTTGTATGTGCATGGCTATGGGTAATAAGGAAAATACTACTTTAAGAAGTGTTGTTTGTGTAATTTCAATGTGGATGGAGGGTGAAAGTAGTGTTTTGAAATGCTCCACCTCAACTTAGAAGAACCAACAGACCCTTGTATAAGGAAAACATGCAACCAAACAGGAATAAGTATGAGGACCAACTGTATGCTTCTTGACCTAACTCAGGGGTCGGCAAACTTTTGAGTCGGAAGAGTCAAAAATTACAATTTTACAAAATTTCAAAGTTTTTAAAGAGCCACAAAATGTTTTTTCTTGCCAACAATGAATAGCACTCGCATAAATAATATTTGCATATGGAACTATATAAAGAGCTACAGCTTCACATCCAAAGAGCCGCATGTGGCTGGCAAGCAGCAGTTTGCCAACCCTTAGTCTAGGTGGATATCAAGCCATCAAAGATTATGGTTGCTGGTACCTAGACAAATGGAACTTTCAGCCTTTTGGAACATGGTAATGTCGAGAGTGAATCCTAAGGATAACTAAACCACCAATCACAAAGAAGATATTTCTAATGAAGGATTGAATGTGGAACATATGAAAACGCACCAACCAAAGGGCAGTGAAACTCAAATCAACCAAGTAAATTAGGCGGTGAGTTTGTAGCAGCATTGAAACCGTTAGAACACTCTTGTAATTGACCCATAGTCAGGACATTCAATTATATATATGGCATAATACTAAATTTGTTTATTCATAATAAAATTGTGTAAAAAGTCTTAAAATTGCAAAATATTTTCTCACAATGAGTTTCTTTTTATTTTAAAAATCCTAGCTTTCAAGTGATAATCGCTCTTCAACGGGCTTAATAAAAAAATATCGACTATATCCTACAATAAATATTTTCATTAAGCCCATTGAAGAACGATTATCGCTTGAAAGCTAGCATTTTAAAATAATAAAAAACTGATTGTGAGAAAATATTTTGTAATTTTAAAACTAAATTTGTTTAATCTTTAACTCATAAGGCTAATAAAACAGTAAATAATGTACTTTGGTAATGACACTTGGTTTCAGGTTGAATTAAATGTTTGTTTTAATTTAACTTTTAAATATTTGGAATAAGCGCTTTGTTGCTCTTTATTATCCCTTCTTTTGTTTTATACTTGAACGAAGAGTTTGGCTCTGCACTAGACCCGAGAATCCCCCGTTTAGATTGCCGCCGCTATGGTAACAAAAATAAAATGAACTGCGCATGCGTCGTTTTTAATGAAATTAGTAATGCTGCTAGCAAACACTCGCACATAATATACTTATTTATTATGGCGTTAGTTACACTTACTTTCTTAACTAGAGAATAGCAAAACGTATGAAAAATCTGGATATTGGTAATGTAAAACAACACTTAAAGTTTCACCGCATAAGTTATGCGGTGAAACTTTAAGTGTTGTTTTATAATCATACGCCGCAGTCCTTTATAAAATATTGGTAATGTACCCAAATGATAGAGAAGTTTTAGGCAACCAAATTGATCTCTCTTTTTTATCAACGAACATATAAGATTGGTTCAGGAATGGTGAAACTTGAAAATACTTGGAAAGGTGGAAGGAATTCACAATTGAAAAAAAGAATTTCTTGTATCAACATTAAGGTGAAATTTCAGGCGTCAAGGGATATAAGTTTCTTTTTAGAAATTTTAATTACCAAATATCTCTCTAGCTTCCGGGGTTACGAAAGCCCTTCTACAGAAGAAAAAAAACACGATACAATATTTCATTTATTTACCTCTTATCCTTCTGATCTTCTTCTTCTATCTTATCTCAAAGCCATGATAATCATGGTGGGTAGTTAGCGACTGCTTTTACTGTAAGCGCACCACATGTTTACACATGTGAAAAGCAGTTCGACTTTGCACTTACAAATATGCCAGAGAACATTGTTTGGTTACTTGCACTCGCTGGTGGTGTTGGATTTTTGTAAGAATCGGGGACCATTGGAGTATTTTTTTTTTAAACAGAAAAAAGTGTCCAATGCGGGAATCGAACTCGGGTCGTAATGGTCGAAAACCAAATGGTTTAACCAGCCTTCCACCGACCCCCCTATCCTTCTGACGATTTATTGTAACGTATTTTCTACTGTATAAGGGTTTCCATCCCTGGATGCTAGAGAGATTTGTGAATTGATTTTTTTTTAAAAAGGAACTTATCCCTGGAAAAACATGAAATTTTCACTAATATATGGAAGAAGTGTCCTGTACAATCCAGAATATATGAAAATCAATCCTAAAGAAGTATCAAGACAAAGAAATGACCAGGAATTTAAGAAAAACCTATTATTTTTGTCTCACGTATCAATATAGGAGAAGACTTGCCACAACTCTTTCCTGCCAAATCTATTCCTTTACGATATATGACATGTTCAATTTGGAAGTAAAAAAAAAGTAGACGAACAAGTTATTTAATTGGATAACAAATATACCGTTTTAATCAATGAAATGAAAATACAAAAAGGAAAAGTAAAAAAAAAAAACGAGCTATATATAAATGAAATGGTGTTAAAAAGTGGAATAAATGAGATATATATATAGGTAGAGCGTCTACACAGGTTATAGGGGTGTAGATGGGAGCAAAGAGTATATGTGTTAGAGAGGTGTGTGTTATTAGAATGGTGTATATATATATAAATGAGTGTAAGTATATAAGGTGAATAAGTGATGTGCGACGGAAGAAGCGAGGCAACTATATTACTGCTAGCGGTTACGAGGAGGTACGAAAGGTTTCAAGGGAAGACGTCGACACTGACCTAAAAGATTCTTAGGTTTGAAAGGCACTGGAGGTTTGGGGGACTTGGCTACTGGAGGCTCTTCTTCATCGGGGGGCTCGGTAACTGGCAGCGCGGGGGGCAGGGGGCTCCTGGAACATACAGCCTCTTCTATACGAATCATCAAAGATCATACTTTCCTAGTGAACTTGAAATGTTATGATATTTGTGTCTTACCACAAAACTCTTCTTTTTATATCGAGATAAATCCAGCAAAACACCATTAAGTTGAACTTCGAATTATCGATTTATATTATTAAATTAAAAAGAAAATGATTGTGTATATTTGAAAGCTCTAACAAAATACAGTGTTGTATAAAATATGACTACTCTATTTTTAATAGATAACGTTTTTTATGGTATAGCTTTTCTTTATAGCCTGACAGATCAGCTAATGATGAAATTTCTTAGAATAAATTTCACTTTCACCAGGATAACAAAAGTCTTTAAAAGGCGGGAGGGGAGAAATTATGTTTGTGTATGAATATGGTAATATATATATTGTGGGTGATATATCTCTCAAACCAAGAAGTTGAATACTATAACCAGGATTCCACCCTTCAATGTAGCATATATAAGCAGAATCGTCCAATACAGTATTAGAGCTCTATAAAGCAGTCCGGTAAATTAAAATTGGTGAACCTGCTGAGAGTATTAATCACTGATAAGTCAAATCCTTCAATATTTTTCACCCCAGTAAGGACAGTTGAAACATTTTCCGTCGATATTTCGACGTTTGTTCTGGTTACATCGATGGAAGTTGCGCCATCCTGCTACTTGTCATATTTTGGCCATCCTCTAATTAAGAGAAAATGTTTCTCAGTTCTAACCTCTCTAAGGACAGTAGAAGCTTACTTTATGGGTTAAAGAAACCATCCTGATTTAATGCTTTCATTTCCTATATATAGATGGTGTGTTATTGCCTTATTCTTAATTTAAACCTAAAAGTGTGTAGCCATATTCCACGGGAATAGTGGTACTTAGAGAGGTTGAAGGATGTAGAGGACCCCCTCGTACTAAAGGTCTGCCCAATTAACAAAGTTTCTGACGCCAAGTTAAAGAAAGAGGATAATAAAGTTACTCGGATGAAAAGTGGACCTCCCCAGTCATTACGCCAAGTATGACGTCACGCCTTTTGACAGGGCGGTGACAAATTGACGGGCAGAGTTTGTGCTGACGCCCTCCCTCCCTCCCTCATCCCATTCTGCTGATGACGTTCCATCTTACTGGTGTATAGAGTGTTTCACGATTCTGCGTGTCATCCTTGGCCATGCTAATATTCTCTGTATCCTTCCTGTTTCAGTAGTTGTACCGCCGAACAAGCGTATATATAGATGGAGAAGCAGTTAATTCTATACGTTGCTTGTGGCAGAAACAGTACTAAGCAAATTTCTTAAAGAATTCCTTTCTTGTTAGGCATTTGTGATATTTTAGGTTTATAACTAGAAATATATCTACAGTGAGCTTCTGGAGCGTAAGAAGACAATGTATATCCACTGTATCAACAAGCTCTTGTAGAGGTTCAGCTCTTTCGTCTCTACAAGGAACATAGCAAGCTGTACATACTCTCTCGAATGCTCACGGTGGAAGACTTACCCCGTGGGTAGTGGTGGTGGCGGAGGTGGAGCGGGAGAGACGGGTCTCTCAGTCTCCTGCTGTAGAGACAGGATGGTGTTCTGATGGTGAATGGCAGCGTCGCAGGCCGGGATGTACTTGATACTGTACACACCATCGCTGGTTCTACACCTCTACCTGGTTGACAACTCCTACTGTATAACTTGAAGGTATCCTGATATCTCTGTGAGATAAACCCTTTACTATCTTCCAGACAACTAAGTTGAACTCTTCGAATTAAAATAGAAAAATAGAACGATGATTGAAGAGGAGGGCCTTATAAGAACTTTATTAGCAAGCTTTCGTACGCATCCTTCTACAGGCTTTACAATGACAAAACAGAAAGAAATATGAAATGAGTATCCATTAATACTCATATCATATTTCTTTCTTTTCGTTATATCGCGATATAACTTGATCTTTTTACATTTTGGATTCTTTCCTTACATAGGCAGCCTGTTTTATGGCGCTTTCAATTTCTACTGATGCACATTCTTTCCTCACATGCCCAGCCAGTTTCACACATTACCCTCTGACACACAGAGATAGTATTAATGAATACTCATCTCATATTTCTTTCTTTTCGTTATATCGCGATATAACTTGATCTTTTTACATTTTGGATTCTTTCCTTACATAGGCAGCCTGTTTTATGGCGCTTTCAATTCCTACTGATGCACATCCTATCTTTACATGCCCAGCCAGTTTCATACATTACCCTTTGACACACAGAGATGGTATTAATGAATACTCATATCATATTTCTTTCTTTTTGTCATAGTAAAGTCTGTAGAAAGACGTCCGAAAGGTTGCGAATAAAGTTCTTATAAGACACTCCTCTTCAATCGTTGTTATATTTTGCTATTTATCTTCCAAGTTTATACTTCTGATGGATGACGATCGTATAAGCTACCTTTTGTTATCTGAAACTACAGAAAGGAAGACGTCGGCAATCACATAGCGAAACTTCTAATAGAGGTGGTAGGGTGACACAGGTTGACATTCCTGTGTCACACAATGACGGCTGTGTGTCAGAGGGGAATGAGAGAAACTGGTTGGCCATGTGAGGAAAGGATGTGCTTCAGAAGGAATTAAAAGCGCCTTAAAACAGGCTGCATATGTAAGGTAAGGATCCAAAATGTAATGATCAAGTTATCTCTTTTTCTCTCACTCGCGGCATATCCTTCATCTAATCAAGAGTAAGTGAGTGGCAAGTTTTCCTTGAATCGGTAGCTACACCCGAAGTAGGTAGGACTTACTTGATCTCCTCGGTGGAGAGCTCGGCTTGGTGCAAGAGAGTCTGGATGCGGGTGGCGGGGACACTACGGAGGGTCTCCCCGTTCAGACTCAGCAGGTAGTCCCCAGCTCTGATCTGGCCTTCGCGATGGACCGCGCTGCCCTTAGCCACGGACGTTACCAGCACGCCGTTGAGGCCATCGTCGGCCAGCTCTACGGTCAGCCCTGCACGCCGAGAGATTAGATTGTGTTCAAGGGAAGGTCACAAAGGAAGAGATTACATGACCGATAGGTTAATCCTTCTTCCATCTCGGTACAACGGACGTGTGCCGGCTTTTGTTGCGGCCTTGGCTCTTTCTCAAGTACTGACAGCGACAGGCTTTGAGAGAATGATTAATGGCTACATTAGAACTTGTTCGTTTGTACTTGCTAAGTGTAACCTGAAGGTGGCTTTCCACACATAAAGTATTTTTGGGGTCGGTGGAAGGGTGGTCTAAATCAAGGTGTAAAAGAAACTCACTTTTACCTCTTTGGTCTATTCTTAGCAATGAAATCCTGTGATTCCTTCTATTGTGATAGGAGGAAGAGACCAAAGGTAAAAGGCGAAGAGTAAAATAATTCTTAGCAACGAAGACTATTTCTCACAGGCTTGTTCGGCGGTACATATACTAAAATTGAAACGAATGAAGACTATATCAGAGCAACGATAGAGATAACTACGGGGAAAACACAAGTCGGGAAAGAGCCCCCTATATCGAAAATGGCGTTGACAAGCAGACAGCCAATCCGAGCTCACAGCTGGGATGCAAATTAAATCTCCAAATGGGATTAGTGTGCGCGGGCCGACGGTTTAATTAGCTGAGGGAGGAATTATTCTGCGGGGGCGGAGGTAGGTGCTGCATCTCCGGAATTCTATCTGGGTAGACATCATCTATTGTATCGTGTATATGTATTGGTAATTGTGTATTGAATTGTATCAAATCCTCCAAAAAAAGAGCTCTGGATTATATTAGAGAAGCTGAGACAATGGGATCTAATGGAGATCGTTTAAACGACTTGAGGAATAAGCAACAACAACACATTCTAGGTAGACATCATCTATTGTATCGTGTGTATGTATTTATAATTGTGTATATGAATTGAGATAATTGTGTATATGTATTGATAATTGTATATATGTATTGATAATTGTGTATATCTATTGATAATCGTGTATTGAACTGAATTGTATCAAATCCTCCAAAAAAGATCTCTGGGAAAACCCCAGGACTATAATAGAAAAGCTGATACAATGGGATCTAATGGTTGTGTTTAAACGACTTGAGGAATAAACAACAACACAATTATTGTCGTATCTGACATGTGTCAACATCATTACAGCGAGTAATCACATAAATTCTATATCATTTATTCATATTTGTAAATCAGCAACATTATAGTAAGTAATACTAAAGTATAGTAAGTGGTAAACCATCTCTCTTATTGGTTAAATCTCTCACATGTTCTACTCAATTCTACCATATATTTATAATTATAATCTACTAGCCGAATGACCCGGGCAATGCCCGTGTTTTACCCGATTGAATGTTTTTATTCAAATACTATTTGTTACAATTATTAATTGGTACCTTAAATAAATGCATATATTAGTTAATACCTATAGCCTATGTGCTTTATCTGTCTATGTACTGTTGGCTTCCGTAGGCGTCTCATACTGGGAAAAAGAAAGAGAGGAATCCATTTAGTTATTAACTAATATATGCATTTATTTAAGGAGCGACCCGCTCCAACACAATAGTTACAAAAACGATAAAGCGAGTGGGGGTAGCATGATGGGGGGGGCAAAGGTGGCGTGATCGTAGCCAACCAATAGGAGGGCGCCATTCAAAAAAAAAAAAGCAAACGGTGACAGAGTTGATGAGGAATGACGCTCGTAACTATATAGAATAATAACTGAATTGTATCAAATCCTCCAAAAAAGACCTCTGGGAAAACCCCAGGACTATTATAGAAAAGCTGAGATAATGAGATCTAATGGAAATTGTTTAAACGACTTGAGGAATAAGCAACAACAACAACAATACATTCTAGGTAGCCATTGTTGTTTACATGCTGTTTGTTGTGTGTCTCTCTGTGTGGGATAACTCTTCACAAATGGGACATAGGTGATAAGCATCCATAGGAATTATTGGAAGAGACCAAAGGTCGTCACGACGAATTTATTTATCGGTTTCTTGCATCGTTTCAAATGTAGAAAGTTTTTATCCATATGTAAATTAATACAATGCAATAACTCGCCATCTCTACATAACGAATGAAAAATAATGACGCGAATGTTTCTTTTCACAAATAAATCAAACTTCTACTGTCCTTACTGCGATGAAAAAAATGTGATGAACCCTCCCAGCACCCAAAGTTTGCTTAAATCCAATTTATAGGATTCCATCCTTCAGTGTAGCATATAAAAGCAGAATGATTCAATACAGTATTGGAGCTCTAAAGAAGCGGTCTGGTAGATTAAATTGGCGAAACCGCTGGTTGATGAGCCAAGCCCTCCCAATATTTTTTCATCGTAGTAAGGACAGTAGATGTTTGATTTATTTATGAAAAGAAACATTCGCGTCTTAATGTTTTATTTTTTATAAGAATGCAAATAATGAACACTTCGGGTATTCAACCTCTCGCTGAAAGAAGTTTGAAAGGTAATATGGACACATTTAATTATTGCTGAATACTCTCACGGTCTTTATTATATTCACGTACTCTCATTTTGAAAAATTGACCTATGTTATTGAATTAACTTTTACTATTTAAGTGGTGAGCGGGAGAAGCAGCACAAGTAAGGGACTGCCCTGTAAGGCGAAGTACAGTGTCGTGAGCCCCTAGCCGCTACGATAACCGTGAACAGGGAACTCTGAAATGTGGCTGACTAACGGAGCAATGGCATCTCCCTTTCCGTGGATTGAACAATACACCACCACCACCTGTATTTAAGTTACATATGTACACATCTAATATAAAACTTTTATTCTCAATCTTGGTTAATAGCTACGAGAAATTAAGACCTAATCCAAATAAATTAATAGTGTGTGACGTTTCTGTAACAATGCTGTTACCGAAACGTCACACGCTATTAATTTATTTGGATTAGGTCTTAATTTCTTGTAGCTATAATCTATAATCCCAATTGTGCTTTATCAATCTTGGTTTGGTGTGGTGTTGGATTGGTGTGTGGGGGAGGTGGAGCGGGACACAAGAGTGACATAAGATGTAATGACGGTGTAGGGACAAGAAATGTTCTCAGGTAAAACCCGGGGAACGAGTCCCGAGTCATTCGGCTAGTAGTAAGGGTCGGCAAATGTCGGAAGAGTCAAAAATTACAATTTACAAAATTTCAAAGTTTTTAAAGAGCCACAAAACTTTTTCCTGCCAACAATAAACAGTACTCGCATAAATAATATTTACATATGGAACTATATAAAGAGCTTCACATCCAATAAGCCGCATGTGGCTCGCTCAGTTTGCCGACCTCTGGGCTAGTATGTAATAAGGGAGTAAATAAAATGTATAGATAAAATGTAGGGGATATATATTAACAGTTAAACCTGTCTATAGCGCTCCCTTTTGGGACTCACCAAAATAGGGTGCTATAGAGAGGGGGTGCTATAAACAGGTCACTTTTAATGTAAATCGCATCGTACTACGTATTTAAAATTGGGCGCTATAGAGAGGGAGGCGCTATTTAGAGGAGGCGCTATATACAGGTTTAACTGTAGTTGTATATCGTTTTGATGATATAATACCTTGATAAAGGTTGGCATTCAGCCAACTGAAATATTGGTAAAATAAATTATATTTTGATCCAATATATGCCTTTTTAATTATAGTTAATTATAGTTGTATATATATGTGTGTACAAATTTCTTCGATGACAAATTGATTAAAGCAATAATCCTCATAGCACACGATAACCTTCACCTAGCAACCACGTAAAATTCCATCTAATAAAGGAAAATTACATAGTTTTTAAAGATAGAAACATCCATAAAACGGGAATTCTGACAGGCTATATGTAAAGTAGAATACAATTTTAATTATAAAACAAACAAAAAAAAAGTCTTCAGAAAATTTTCAAATAAATCATCTTAACAGAAGATATATCTATTATGTTAGAAAAAAGTGCTGGAAATGTTACAATTTTTTTTTTGCGGAGGGTGGGAAGTGAAACGTAATATCATGGCGTGACAAATATTTGGACTCCTGGGGTATTAATAGATGTCAATCAAAGGACTGCTGTGTTGACATTAGACTTTCCGTTACAGATTTCAGCAACAATGGATCGATAGTTCTGCTCTTAATTACATACCCCCGTCAAATCGGCTATGCAAATTTAATTTCTTAGTTACCCCTCCCTAAAAAAAAAAAAAAACGAATAAGAATTTTTAAAATTAAGTCTGTAAATAGATTACTTATTATCCACTTTGATGGGTCGGTAGAAGGATGGTCTAAACCATTGGTTTTCGACCGCTACAACCCGGTTTAGAATCCCGAATTGGGCACTTTTTCTAATTAAAAAAAAATGCTCCAATGGCCTTCGATTCTTGTAAAAGTTCAACCCTACCAGCGAGCGCAAGTTAACTAAACGGGGCTCTGACACATTTGTAAGTGCCAAAGTCGAACTGCTTTTCACATGTGTAGACATGTGGTGCACTTAGTCGCCAAATTCTACCCACCATGAATATCATGGCCCGAACAACGTGTGTACTAGGGATAATAAATGACTAAAAACTTTGAAGTGGTTTAATTTGAAACATCATTTAATGCCATTCATGTAACTGTAGCTATGAAGGTAGTTCTAACGTTGGAGGGTCTAAGGAGGAAGGCAAAGAATGAATTAGATTGATAATATCAACAAACTAACGGATTCCTCTATCAAGGATGACAGGCCAATAATGACAGCATTTTGTAAAAGCATTTCAAATGGACAACGGTAAAATGTATTACTATGGGCCGGCGAGGACTTGCGAATTTATGTAAAAAGAAAGAAAGAACTTACCTATCGTTTCAGCTGCGTCTTTCTTTATCCTGGCGACTCTCTCCAGAGCCTCTGGCAGAGGGGTGACTACAGTCTGTGGCACGAGGGTCGTTGGGGACTGTAACACGACATGTCTGGTGAGCGAAGTCTGCAGGTTTATGTAAAGCCATACTGGAAACATGTTCACAACAGTCTTTTTTACTCAAGTACACGTACAGGTACATGCGATGGTATTCATGGTGGATAGTTTGACTGGCATTTACTGTAAGTACACCTCAAGTAAAAACGAAGCTTTATTTCGCAATTACACTCATGGACACCACTTATGGAAGAGGAAAATCTTTAATGTGGCCGGGTTTTAAAAAGATAGAGGCAATTTTGGTTACACTTGGTTATCTCGTGTCTTCAATAATGTTCACTGTAATATCTTTCAGAGTTATTGTCTAAATACCGATATACATGCTAAAAGGTACAACTTCTTATGTTTTGTCCATGAGTGTAGTTCACACTTGGTTATCTCGTGTGTCTTGAATAAAGGTCATTGTAATATCTTTCAGTTATTGTCTCAATCCTGATATACATGCTAAAAGGTACAACTTCTTATGTTTTGTCCATGAATTGTCTGAATCCCGATATACAACATGCTAAAAGGTACCACTTACTTAAGTTTTGTCCTTGAGTGTATCTTTCAGAGTTATTGTCTGAATCCCGATATAGATGATAAATGATACAACTTCCTTAAGTTTTGTCCATGAGTGTATCTTTCAGAGTTATTGTCTGAATCCCGATATACATGCTAAAAGGTACAACTTCCTTAAGTTTTGTCCATGAGTGTATCTTTCAGAGTTATTGTCTGAATACCGATATACATGCTAAAATGTACAACTTCCTTATGTTTTGTCCATGAGTGTATATGTTGCCTTAGAGACCCGTTTGATAAGATAAACTGAATGTCGTTGTCAATTTGGATGGGGAAAGCGAAGACTAAAACGCGGCTGATCCCACACTCGCCTTTTCAGTGATACGTTAACCTATGCACGATGGATTCTGTGACACTGGGCATTCGTCGGACATGGAGGCTGTTGGGCTCTGCGCTACCTGGAGTATAGGAGCTCTATCAATGCTTTCTTATTGTGGTGTATCTGTATAAGACCAGTGGTCTTAATAAAGCTGTATGTGTGTGATATACATGTTAAATCCAATGCACGGTGTGGCCACTGGAGATTCGTCGGACCTGGAGGCTGTCGAGTTCTGTGTTGCCTGGAGTATAGGAAGTAAAGGTTAGTACGTTTTTACTATCCACGCCCGTTGAAGAACGTTCTGTTCGAAAGCTTGCGGTAATAAAGAAATTTACACAAGAAGCTCCTCTTATTGTTTATTATTGTTTTAATGATCGTGATTTTAAGAGTTTAATTTCTACAATCCGAACTCTATCAACGCTTCCTTATTGTGGTGAATCTGTATAAGACCAGTGGTCTTAATAAAGCTGCATGTGTGATTACATACACTGATGAGATGGACCTGTAACTATAAATTGTATCATTGAAGCAATTTTCAATCTAGAAAGTGCGCACTGTGCGTTTGTATTCTTGGTTGCTACCGTTTATATGTATCACCTCGCAATCAATGTGGTTTCCAACAACAATATATCGTCCTGACAGCAAACAATGACGCATACTTGATTTCGAGCTACTAAATAGAATCTTAATCCTGAAAACTCAGACATAAATTTATACAAAAAGTAGTACAAAAGTGAAATTGAACTGGGATCGGATGGACAAATTGTAAAAAAAGGCACCTGATCGTGCAACTAAAAGTTGCTGATGGCTTGTGCCATCTTATTTATTCCGATAGATGGCGCTAACCAATAGCAAATTTTAGTTATACGATTAGGAAATACCTTTGTAAGTTTCTTCCAGTTTCACTTCTTTATGAGCAGATACTGTTACCGTTGGCACCAAGCCTCTTTCATCTTCAAAAACTCCTCTTTTTATTTCTTCATTACTTCTGCTTGTCATTTAAGTTTAAAATTCCGCCTTTGCCGGTCCCAAGCCCGGATGAAAAAGGAGGAGGGGGAGCAGTAACAAGCTCACTAAAAAACCTGGGTTCAGCTGGCCCGGCTGATAGTACTCTGTAAGGGCTCCTAATCCAGGGATACAGGATGAGCAGCATTTGTACTCCATGTTAGTAACGGTTGCACATGGCGTCTGTTTCTCACGTCATAGATGGCCATTTCTTTTGGAGCTAAGTCGGCCTACCACTGAGTAGTGTTCCCAGTCTTAATGACAAAGGCAGACGCATTCTACTTCACTCAGTCATGATGATTGTCAAACAGACACCATCAAGGGTCACATCTTGATGTGTTTGAGTGGAGATAAGGAAGAAGAAGATTTAAGTTTAATTTTTCCTACCGTTTTCTATCCATTCATTTTACCCTCCATAATCTTCTTTATCAATCCATTTCCTCTTTATTTATGTCAATATGAAGCATTAGAGTGTAATCTATTATAAAAAATTTGAACTATTTTTGATGTGTATGATTCTTTAAAATAAAACAATTTTCTACTCTTTTACTGCAAGGATAAAAATAATTGTATGGATTTCTAGAGACACTGTACTTAAAGTTAATTTTCATAGTTCATTTAAAATACTTTTTCCAAGAGTTTAGTACCAGTATCAGTATAAAAAAGAAAACAGCTCAATGTAATATTACAGAAGTATGGTAGATTACACTAGCAAAACTGCTGGGAGGGTTCACCACATTAAAATTGTATCAATTTATGGGTTTTCGAGTTTTATATTTGTAATAAATCTCTGTAGTTCAATAAATAGCCGATTATCCTTCATGAAGTTTTTCGAGCCTGTTTATAGTATGCATTTGGCCTGGATAAAGAAAGAAAAAGGCATTTCCTGATTTCATCCACAGCAGATACCATCAACAAGCTCTACAAGCTTGATACCCTAATATGATTAAGTGGAGACAAGAAAGAAGAATAAGACGTCATTGACTGTATTGACTCATCCATTGATGAGCTCTACTCTTCCCCAGCAAACACAATCAACAAGCTCTACAAGCTTGATACCCTAATATGATTGAGTGGAGACAAGAAAGAAGAATAAGACATCATTGACTGTATTGACTCATCCATTGATGAGCTCTATTCATCCCCAGCAGACACAATCAACAAGCTCTACAAGCTTGATACCTTAATATGATTGAGTGAAGATTAGAAAGAAGAAGACATCATTGACTGTATTGACTGTTCCATTGATGAGCTCTACTAATCCCCAGCATACACAATCAACAAGCTTTACAAGCTTGATACCCTAATACAAGGTGCGTTCATTAATTTCCAGGACTGCTCTGTATCTTTGAAAAAAAAAAACAAATAAAAAAACTAATTTAATATTTTTCAAAATATGCCCCTCCTGCCTCAATACACCCGTTCCATCTTTTTTTTTTTTCCAATTGTCGAAGCAGGAGATAAAATCACTTTTTGAGAGGTTCCTCAAGGTTGCCTTCGATTCAGCTTGTATCATATCAACGTTGTCAAATTTCCGTCCTTTCAAGTTCATTTTCAATTTAGGATAGAGGAAAAAGTCATTGGGGGCTAAGTCGGGGGAATAGGGTGGATGAGGGATCTGTATGGTTGAATGCTTGGCCAAGAACTGCAAAACAACATGGGCTGTGTGCGGCCGCGCATTACCGACGTGAAGTATCCAGTCATTGTTTTGCCATCTTTCAGGTCTTTTAAGGCGCACTGCCTCCCTTAAGCACCTCATTATCCCCATATAAACAGATAGTCCAGTCTCTGAAGATAATTCTTCTGTTAGATTTAATTAACTCCTTTATTTTGAGCTTGTTTTCCTCGCAACGAAATGATCTTGGACGCCCAGTATGCTGATCATCGTTTTTCTTTTCCAGACCTTTTTGGAAGCGTGAAAATCATTCAAAAGTTCTTAAAGGGATAAAGCTGCATCGCCAAAAGCTTCTTTAATCAATTCATACGTCTCAGTACCACTTTTTTTCAATTTAAAACAAAACTTAATGCAGATTCTCTGCTCTTCGAAAATGGCCATTTTAAAATTAGAAATGCGAACCTTACAAGGAAGTTGTTTTGTTCTATTTTTAGATCGGCGCGTGCGCCACGAGACTCGTGCTTTCAGTCAGGTGTGGTCGAATGTCCAATATTCAACTCTGTAAAAAATATTTTCTCTAGCTTTTTTATTTATTTTATTTTTTAACCAGTCCTGGAAATTAATGAACGCACCGTGTATGATTGAGTGGAGATAAGAAAGAAGAATAAGACATCATTGACTGTATTGACTTATCCATTGATGATCTCTACTCATCCCCTGCAGACACCATCAACAAGCTCTACAAGCTTGATACCCTAATATGATTGAGTGGAGATAAGAATGAAGAAGACATCATTGACTGTATTGACTCATCCATTGATGAGCTCTACTCATCCCCTGCAGACACCATCAACAAGCTTTACAAGCTTGATGCCCTAATATGATTGAGTGGAGATAAGAAAGAAGAAGAGGACATCATTGACTGTATTGACTGTTCCATTGATGAGCTCTACTAATCCCCAGCAGACACAATCAACAAGCTCTACAAGCTTGATACCTTAATATGATTGATTATAGATAAGAAAGAAGAAGACATCATTGACTGTATTGACTCATCCATTGATGAGCTCTACTCATCCCCAGCAGACACAATCAACAAGCTTTACAAGCTTGATACCCTGATATGATTGAGTGGAGATAGGAAAGAAGAAGAAGACATCATTGAGTGTATTGACTCATCCATTGATGAGCTCTACTCATCCCCAGCAGACACCATCATCAAGCTCTACAAGCTTGATACCTAAATATGATTGAGTGGAGATAAGAAAGAAGAAGAGAATATACCTTTTTCTTACTTTATCCACCTGATCCCAGTGAAATTTTTCACACACTTTGTACTATTTTTTTTCACTATCTTATTTTTGCTGTATTTATTATAGTAAATGATAAGGCACACAACACTTTGAATTATAGATTATAACAACAGGGTAATAAATTAACACAAAGCAATAACACGCCATCTATACATATAAAATGAAAGGATTTAAAAGCACGAATGTTTCTTTTATACATAATACAAAGGGTAATATAACCCTGTATAATAAATACAGGGTAATAAGACCAACAACGCTGTTACCGAAACGTCACACACTATTTATTTGGATATGGTCATATTACCTTGTGTTTATTATAGTAAAGAAACATTGTCATTGCGAGATTTGAACCTGTGTTCTACCCATCGACATAATACAAGCTACCAGTGCATGGAACTGTAAACATAGTTAACAACGTTCACATAACTGACGGATGGAGGCGTATTGGCAATAACGCCCAATCTCCCGATATGATTGAGCGGGTGGGATTTCATTAGGCCTAGACAACCTCTTCTGTTTCTCCTCGCGTCGACTTACCTCTCAAGAGAATATGGATCTTCCCTTCCTCCCCAACGTAATCAAAGGCCTCGATTTCCTTGATAAAAACTCTCACTTTTTCATCAGCTATTTCGTTCAAATTTACTTCGAAATTTATTTATATATGTATTTTCTCTCTTTAGATAACCTGGATTCCTGGAGCGTACTGAGGTCTCTTGATACTCAATCATATATATATATATGTATGTTATATTGAAATATTATTCTATTTAAAATTATATTTCATAGATCCAAATACTCTGTTAAATCGACCGCCAGAGGTCATGCTTCCCCTATAAAAACTCGTTGTTGTTTTTTCCCGATGGCCGGCTCAAAACATTTGTACATTATGTAAATAAGCTTTTCATTTTTTTATTCTTACGCCTTAAGACAGGCAGTACTTTTATCAAATTATGTCTTTTATACATTCCTTAGCTCAATTAAAGCAACCTCTCTGATCAAAACCATTATTATTTTTATTTCAAGATTTTTAACCACGACTGCATTACCATAGCATAATCTCAACAATTCTAAAATACAACAGAAATCTCATTCATCTTTATTTATAACATATATTTATTAATTATTTATATTTATATCTATTTTGAAAATAGAGCAATCCATAAATAAATCTTTAATTAAAAAGACATATATTGGATCAAAATATCATTTATTTTACCTATATTTCAGTTGGCTGAATGCCAACCTTTATCAAGGTGTTATGTGGCGCTGAGTTTGTTGTTGACACACATTAAATATAACACCTTGATAAAGGTTGGCGTTCAGCCAACTGAAATATTGGTAAAATAAATGATATTTTGATCCAATATATGTCTTTTTAATTAAAGATTTATATCTATTTATTCATATATTTATCATTATATAATCATATTCATATTTTATTCTGTATTTAACCTTATATAATATTATATGGAAATTGTAATAAATCAGTTTCAATCTCAATGATACTTCGAATTCGTTTATATATGTATACATTCAATAAATAAGAGGTAAAAAGAGAAATCGCACAAATTTTTAAAACTTTTATTAGTATTATAGTCTCCATCGTATATTAGGTTCAGGTTCCTAATATATATTATTGTTTCTCTTTTTATTTTCGATTACTTTTTCTTGTATAATATGTTTATAACTGTTTCTGTTTTTTGAAAAAAATGTAAATCGACGCAATTATCTCTAGCCGGGATATCGCGTTTTGTGTGTTGAAATAAATAAATCGTATATTAGATGGGGAAGATTTCAAGGAGAATTACACCGAATTGTGCTAAAATTTTGCTAATAGTCTCCATTTTAAAAACTGATTTAAAATGATGAGAACCGTAAAAGGAGATATCACACAATTTTTTAAAACTTTTATCATTATAGTCCGTCGCATATTATATGGGGAAAACTTCAAGTAAAACTAGAAAGAAATGCGATAAGAAAAATTGCTAATAGTCTCCATTTTAAAAATTGAATTAGACGGATAAGAACCACTGCCTTATATGGATAATGATAACAATAAAAATAAATAAGGAATCTCGCAAATGCACTGATTGTCTGCTAACAATGGATCTATGAAACAGGAGGGAACGATAATCCTCACCTTAGTTAATGAAAGATTAAAGCTAAGTTTACACACATGGACAAAACTTAAGGAAGTGGAAAGTCTTTGATGTCTGTTTTTTGAAAGAGACAGAGGTTGTTCACACTTAGTTATCTCGTGTGTCTTCAATAAAGGTCACTGTAATATCTCTCAGAGTTATTGTCTGAATCCCGAAATACATCCTACAAGGTCCAACTTCCTTAAGTTTTGTCCATGAGTGTAGTTCACACTTAGTTATCACGTGTGTCTTCAATAAAGGTCACTGTAATATCTCTCAGAGTTATTGTCTGAATCCCGATATACATGCTAAAAGGTACAACTTCCTTAAGTTTTGTCCATGAGTGTATATTAAAATTATATATGAAGGACCACACACACATTTTACAATGGAGAGCTATATTGAAATAAAATTATTATCATATTTTTATTGTGAAGATGGATGTTGCTTGGCCGGTATTTATATTTATACTTATTTTTACTTTATAAATGTGTTTTTACAATCATGATAATAAGAGGTTAGAGAAAAAGAAGTTCAAAATATGAGAAACAGATTAATATGTTTTACGCCGAAACGTTTTTTAGATAATATTGAATAATTCTCTACTAGACAAAAAACCAGGCTTCGCCCGGCTATGCGGAATATGCAAATTAGACTGTAAACGGACCGCTGATCTTATTCACTGCTTGAAACTCTAGCAGCGGCTTCTTCTCCTCCTAGAGCTTTCTCTCTTCAATTGAAATTTGAATATAAAGATCTCTATAGTTTGCTGTTAAAGTGAATAAAAAAACTTACGGCGAAAGAATTTTTCTTTTATAAATATTGTAGCGTATAAATCAAGTCTTGGAATATCTTAAGATATAAAAGTATTTATTGATGACGTCAGTACAACTAGTCGACAATTATCAACTATCTACAGCTAGAGAATATTGAACAAGCTAGCTATGGAACATATATGTTGATTTTACAAATATAAATTAATAATCTGTTAAATATTTTCATTGAATAATTAAATTAAATAATAAAATATTTCTACACCACAATATATAACATTAGAGTTTGTATATAACAGTGATATTTAGGGGGGAAAAGAAAAATCGTATAAAAATTTATAAAATTTATTTACCAATTTATCTATAAAAAATATTTACATTAAAATCAATTTAATTAATTGAGGGTGTATTAAAATTTTAAAAAATAATATTAGCAAAAATGTCAATGAAAAAAATATATTCTGTAAATGTGATTTTAAAAAAATACACATATTTTTCTCTCTGAATATATTAATTATTCTATGATATGAAAACCACAAAAATACGTTTGGCAACACCCACAACAAATATTCAAATATAATGAAACCTTTTTTTTTTTGTAAATAGGAAAATATATCGTTCAGAAAGTTGAAATTGAAAAGGAAGAAAAACTTTT
Organism: Cordylochernes scorpioides; assembly: GCA_030710605.1. NCBI lineage: Eukaryota > Metazoa > Arthropoda > Arachnida > Pseudoscorpiones > Chernetidae > Cordylochernes > Cordylochernes scorpioides. The sequence continues at coordinate 86,881,291 of CP092865.1, forward strand.
TTTTCTCATATGAAAAGAAAATAATAGAAAAAATATATATATTGGTCGAAATAAGGAAATGATAAATCATTTTTTTCTAAAAAAAAAAAAAAAAGGATATCATATTTGGACCTGTAAAAACAAATCGAATTTCAAATATATCTATTTGCTTTTGCCCTATATTTTCTCAGTACATATTGACAAATGTTAGTATTAGACCAAATGTAAACAGGGTTGTCAAGTAAATATATCTTTTTGAAGTCCCTTCTTATCTTCTGTGATCATTTAATTTAGTCTCTTTGAGGTATTTCAATTATCTCTTACAAAAAAACGTATGCAAATTGTTTTTTTTTTTCATTTTCTCTATGCAAATATATGAAGATATTTTTAAAAAGTGAATATTTTTGCATTATTTTTTAAAAGGAGAGTTTCTTAGTATATTCTTATCTCGAAAATAAACATTCAAATGCACAGAAGTTTTTACATATGCGGAGAGTGATTTTTCAAAAATTTTCAAATATATATACATTATATAATCTAAAATGCAAATATTTTATTTTTTGAAACATATTTTTTATTTTCATTCATTGACTGTTCTACTTTTTTTTTTTTTTTACCATAGATTTAGAACATAACACTTTGAATATTGTTGTAAATATGTATAGTTCACCTACCTATTTTTTTTTTTAAATTCACGAATATAGAATTAATTTATATTTTTATTAATTAATAATTCTATATTACTGTGTGAAAAATAATTTTATGTGTAATTTGCTTCAAGTAATTCAAAATAAAAACAACTTGATAGGTAAATAATTATCTTTCCTATTTTCTACGACTGCACCTTCAATTCTTTATCATTCCAACATCAAAACATTATAATCATAACATTTATATATTTATTTAATTAACTCGAAAATTAATATTTTTTCAAATTTTGATTAAAAGGATGATACAGTAGAACCTCCATGAGAGGACACTCCCGCTAGAGGACATCTCTTCATAAAGGACACTTTTGCTCTGCAACTAGGTGTCCTTTACAGAGAGGTTTTACTGTATATAAAATAACAAGAGTAATGCTATGATTAGAGGCACAATTTGGATTATAGATTAAAAACAGAAGATAATAAGACCAAATCCAACTATTTGGTTGCTGTTTATTCATTTGGTGATTTGGTCTTATCTTGTGTTTCTAAGTGAGTAAAATGCCAAATATATTTTTTTGAAAATTCCTTTTATTTTGGATGTGTATGTGTCTATTAGAAAATTATTTACCAATGCTCGTTCATACCATAGTTTTCGTGCATCTCAGGCGAAGAGAAGGCGAAGACAACCTTTAAGAGAAAGGGGGTGGAAAAATATTCAGTTTTCCAACAAAAAAGACCTGTCCAATGGTTTAAATTACCAACCGAACAATGCAATATAAAAGTTATCTCTCAATTTATTCAGCATACAAAACCGAACAAAATAGAGATATCCAACTTTTGTCAATCCACGATTGCCTTGTGGCTTGTAATTTTGGCAACAAAAGTATAATTAAAGGATAAAATTGTCTAGTAAATAAAACTAATTGCAAAGTATTTCTTTTAAAAGCAAGCTCTTCTTCTTTTTTCTTATCTCCACTCAATCATATCAGGGTATCAGGCTTGTAGAGCTTGTTGATGGTGTCTGCTGGGGATGTGTAGAATTCATTAATGGATGAGTCAATACAATCAATAATGTAGTTTAGGGTTACAGAGGTTTAGAAATGCACTTAGTACATAGTGGGAAAACCTTGAAACCATTCTGGAAAGTCATTGTCCGTAGATGGCCAGACAGCAAGTTTCAATTATATCAGGGTATCAAGCTGTTAGAACTTGAGACTTTTGATGGTGTCTGTTGGGGATGAGTAGAGCTCATCAATGGATGAGCCAGTAGAGTCAATAATGTGGCTTGGGGTTTCAGTTTGAAAATGGCACTTAGTACATAGTGGGAAAACCTTGCAACCATTCTGTCATTGTCTGTAGTATTCATCAGGCCAATGGTTCCACAAGGATGCAAACAGTTCTTCAACAGCAGTTCTAAGGATCCCACAGAACGTCGCCATTCAATTAAAATAAGGCCTTGGGTCCATTTGTCAGCAGCGTTCATCCATCGACCGCCAGTAATAGCTGTCTCCCACCCACCCCCGCACCATTACTTAGCCGCTCTGACTGACTTCGATACCTTTGGTGGGTTGTCCATTGTAGACTACAGCGTCTACTTCCTGATTCGGCTTGTAACTACCTGGTTCACCGCAGCTCTCCCCATGACTTCTAGACTGTAGCTGTACAGCCTGTGTAGTTGGTGATTTACGCTCCAAGAGCCCGGATTACCTCTATTTTCTCTCCTGTAGACGCCTCGCTTCAATATATTATAATTACTCGAGTAAAATGGAAGATATTGTCTTCAATAGATCTTTCTTTGAGAAATATTGTTTCAAACACACAACACACACAATGGCTAATAGATGAGAATCATTAAAAATAGGGGTTGCCTGGCCGTTATTCATAGTTCTTAGAATTAGGAGATACTTCGGATAGAGTAAATAGAATTTTTATTCTCTCAACGTTTCGACAAAAATCGTTTGTCCTCGTCAGGCAAAAATATTGCCACGTGGAAAATTAGGGAAGACAAAAACTTCAGGAGGAGACAACAATTTATTCCAGACAAGGACAAACTATGAATTGTAAACAAAAGATAAGCCACGAGGGAAATTTACAGAGTCGCAAGATTTAAACATAAAAATGACCACTCTGTTAATAAAAAATAATAAAATTAATAAATACTATGTTACAATATATATATTTTTTATATATGCAAATAAAAGGCGCTCAGACTTAATTTGTTTAATGTATTCCTAAGACGATGATATTCTGTCTATCTACTTATATATTTGCCTTATTCTGTCTGTTTGTCTGAAGCTCACGGATAGAATGCGCGCTCATTGGCTGCAAGGGAACACGTGTCCTCCCTGCCCCCCTCTAGACAACCCTGTTATTCAAAAACCATACATCCAATCGCCATGAAATTCTGGGATATTATTAGGTATATCCCCGGAAAGGTTTTCGAAAAATAATTTCTTGAATATCTTGAATATCCTTAGAGTTATTTGCAGAATTGTAGATATAACTCGCAAGCAGCGCCGCCAGACGGTGAAAGCCTTAAGCTTGCTGCTCCACCCCTGTTGACCTTGGGTCGTCGTGTGAGTCACAGCATGATGCAACAAAAAACACTCTCTGGGAATTGCGGCGTCAACAACCTGTAAGTTTGTGCCTCTCTCATAAACTTGTCTATACAGACCACCCTGTCTATAGCGACCACTCTAGACAACCCTGTTATCAGCTGTGTGATACATCCACCTGTCTATACAGACCACCCTGTTAATAGCGACCACCCAAGTCAACGTTTTTAGAATATATTCGCACTCGGGTAAACCCCGGGCGTTGCCCGGGCCATTCGTCTAGTTCGTTAATAAAAGAAGAAAATCACAGAAGTGGGGGGAAGAAGATCCATGAGGGTTGTATAAGCTTTCAGGCAAAATAGGTCCTTCTACGGGTACAATACCCCGTCTTGCCTGCTGAAGGCTTGCTTGTACATCCGTTTATAAAAAAGGGAAACTCTTCTCCCCGTATTATGATTTCTCATCTATTACCGTATTCTGTTATTGTATCTCACAACATATTAACTCAGCCTTTGCCGGTCCCAAGCCCGGATGAAAAAGGAGGAGGGGGAGCAGTAACAAGCTCACTAAAAAACCTGGGTTCAGCTGGCCCGGCTGATAGTACCCTGTAAGGGCTCCTAATCCAGGGTTACAGGATGAGTCAGTACTCCATGTTAGGAGCGGCTGTACATGACATCTGTTTCTCATGTCAGAGGCGGCCATTTCATATAGGAGCTAAGTCGGTCTGCCACTGATTGGTGTTCCCAGTCTTAATTACAATGGCAGATGCAATTTATTTCACCCACACCATCAAAAGTCTCAAGCTCTACAAGGGGAGATTGAGGGGAGATAAGAAAGAAGAAGACAACATAATGGGAACAGAGCGCTAGCTTATGATGCTCACAGAGACACTCCTGACGACAGTTCTGGAGGGGAAAATCTACACGGGAAGAGACCGCGTATCAGCCCCAGTAAAGGAAGTCACCGAAGTAGGGAGGCACATTTACCCATCATGAAGTCCCCATCGCCTTCTCACAAAATTGCCTAATTTTCAGGCAATGGCAACTTAAAAAAAAAAAAGAAGAAGAGGAATCTAGCCTTGAGAGCATATGCTGTGCTGTGATCTACATTTTCAGAGACTGGCTCCAGGATTCCACCGCCGTGTCAAAGCCAAGACTTCCCTCAAGATGACGATGTCCCTATAGACGATACGACGACAAAGCCGCTCTTCACGCTGCAAGAAAAAGGACGCAAAGGTGCAAGGTGCAATGTGCCAAGACTTCGATGAAATCCTTGGCAGAAGCACGTCAAATCCATGTCAGTATCTACAATAATTTCAAGCTGTGGGTCACAGCTCCCATAGGGAAGAACCTATGTAAAAAAGTATTTATTATTTTATTAAGAGAATATCATTCTTGATGTTTATATTTTGCTACTCTGTAAACTTCCCTCATTACTTATCTTTCTGTATCATTCATAGTTTGTTCTTGGCTTAAATAAATTGCTGTGTCATCCCGAAATTTATCTTTCCTAATTTTCCACGTGGTAATATAACGACCACATTTGGAAGTTAGTTGTATACTTTCCAGTAGCGATCTACGAGATCAAAGTTAGGGGAAAAAAGATTGTGATGAAGCCGAAATTCAAACAAAGCTTCCTTCGATTCAAGCCGTAATTAAATGTAAATAGAAGATATGCAGGGTGAAACACAAAGAGTTGCATAATAGAGGATTGTGGAGGCCAAACAAATTGTCTCTTCCCTAAATAAATATTTTATGGGGAGTCCTCTGAATAAATAACGGCGGGGGTACATTTACATATTGGCCTGGGGGTACAGCCTGATTACTTCTTCTTCCTCCTGCTTGTTCGCCGGACATAACGGTTTTGTATACGTTCAACAACGTTTCGGATTTCGTCGAGGATTCAGAGGGATCGGACTCTTTTAAAGTTGTCACCGCGAGTTTTAAATTTGATTTTTTAATCTTCTCGACTAAGATAAAAAAAAAAAAAAAAAAAAAAAAAAACATTAAATATTTTTTATTTTATTATCCCTAGTACATGTCGAACAGGCCATGTTAATCATAGTGAGCAGTTAGCGACTGCTTTTACTATAAGTACACCACATGTCTACACATGTGAAAAGCAGTTCGACTTTTGCACTTACAAATGTGCCAGAGCCCTGTTTGTTTACTTGTAACCGCGAGTTTTAAATTTGATTTTTTAAGCCTCTTGATTACAATAAAAACAACATTAAATATTTCTGAAAAAATGCATTATCCCTATTACAAGTGGTAGAGGCCATGATAATCATGGTGGGTAGAAGTAGGTGACTGTTTTTACTATAAGTACACCACATGTCTACACATGTGAAAAGCAGTTCGACTTTGCACTTACAAATGTACCAGAGTCCCGCTTGGTTACTTCCCCTCGCTGGTGGGATTGGCCCTTTCAAAGAATCGGTGGCCATTGAAGGCATTTTTTTTTTAATCATAAAAAAATGCCCAATGCGGGAATCGAACCCGGGTCGTAGGGGTCGAAAACCAACGGTTAGACCATCTTTCAACCGACCCCCCAAACTACTGTAGTAATTAGAAAAAACCACTTCAACATTTCCAATAAACATAGAAAGGAAGTTAGGATCAGACATACTTTAGCCACGTTTTAAAAGTTAAAAGAGAAAACGAAAATATAACGTGGTGAGTTTCTTTTTATTGAAAATACAAGCTTTCAAGCAAAACGCTTTTCTTCAGGTAATCCAAGAAAATATGCGGAGAGGTATATACACCAACTAAGTAAGATTTAAAAATTGAAGCGGAATTGCCACGAACAAGCACGTATCAACACACCTAGAGAGCGAGCGAGAAATCCAGTTTAAAATAAGTTTAAAATAAATAAAATATATACATAAATCGGGAAAACACTTGAAGTTAAAATTCCTTATGCGGGATACATGCTTACATGCTACCCCCGCAGTACATAGCTTTTTGTAATAGCATGGATCCCGCATAAGGAATTTTAACCTCAAGTGTTTTCCCGATTTATGTATATATTTTATTTATTTTAAACTTATTTTAAACTGGATTTCTCGCTCGCTCTCTAGGTGTGTTGATACGTGCTTGTTCGTGGCAATTCCGCTTCAATTTTTAAATCTTACTTAGTTGGGTGTATATACCTCTCCGCACATTTTCTTGGATTACCTGAAGAAAAGCGTTTTGCTTGAAAGCTTGTATTTTCAATAAAAAGAAACTCACCACGTTATATTTTCGTTTTCTCTTTTAATAGAAAGGAAGTACTTATTCATTGTTTCCTTTGTTTTAAAAAACGATTTAACCAACCCGCGCTCCTAATGACACTTCATTAATAATCATTTTAAAAATAAAAATTGTATTCAAAACAATGGAAAAAAAAAACTCCCCCTTGTTTCAACAATGAGTATTATAAATAACTGTAAATATATATTTTTTAACCAAAATGCCATTATGATATATACATGATGGATTGTTTTGGGTTACTTGGCAATATCTCTTACATTTTTTAAATTGAATTCGTTTTTTTTTTTTTTTTTTAATATATGGAGATTTTTGATTATTTGGGATGTTTCTGGAGCGTACACGTATCCTGGGAGGTCGGTGGAAGGATGGTTAAAACCGTTGGTTTTCAACCGCTACGACCCGTGTTTGATTCCCGCATTGGGCACTTTTTTCTGATTAAAATAAAAAAATGCTCCAATGGCCCCCGATTCTTGCGAAAGTCCAACCCCACCAGCGAGGGCAAGTAACCAAACGGGGCTCTGGCACATTTGTAAGTGTAAATTCGAACTGCTTTTCACATGTGTAGACGTGTGGTGCAATTACAGTAAAAGCAGTCGCCTACTTCTACCCACCATGATTATCATGGCCTTTATCATCCGTGTACTAGGGTTAAGCAAAAAAAAAAACATATATCGTTAACAACACTTGTCTTTAAGGATAAAGTAGTTTTACTTATGTTACAATGGTAGAAAGAGGAGATGAAAGAATTGAAGCACGAATGTTTTTATTTTACACAGAAATAAACTTCTACTATCCTTACTGAGATGAAAAATATTATTGGGAGGGCTTGGCTCATCAATGGTGAACCCTACCAGCGGTTTCGACAATATTATTTACCAGACCACTTCTTTAGAGCTCTAATACTGTATTGGATGATTCTACTTATATATGCTACACTGAAGGGTGGAATCTTAGAAATGGTATTTAAGTAAACTATAGACATAAGCTTATATGACAGTATAATTACATTTAAATATTTGCATCGAGCAATGCTCTTCCACAAACAATAAGGACAAGGCCAGTTAGGCAAAAGGCCGCTTAGTTAGCAGAGCGGTGGATTGTATACCTAATATGCAAATTTATAAAAAATTCCTCCAAAAGAAAGTTTGAATTTCTCTGCATGAAGGTAAAAAAAAAAAAAACACCAAATAAATTAAAAGCTATTTTGTATGTAATCAAAATTTTAAAAACTCACCAATCTCTTTTTAACGAAAAAGGTTGTTTAAATGCAAATATTGACCATTGAGTGAATTTTCTTTAAAGATAATTTATTCCATGATTATGTCCTAAGGAAAAAAGGGCGCAAAGGAAATTTCTCTTCTCCATCTTTCCTACCACCCCTCCTCAAAAAAAAAAAAAGGGGGGGGGGGGGGAATAATTAATTTGGGCAAAATTAAGAACAAGTTACCAATCTAAAAAGACAAACATGTAAAAAATTGATAATTAGAAAAGTCGGAGAAATTAAAAAGAACATGGGGCCAATGTTTACTAGAGAATATGCAAATTTAACTTCAATTAGGACGGCGTCAAAAATAACGGGGGGAGATGTAATTAACCTAGAGGTGCCAATATGTAACTAGGGTTCGAATTCAGAATGATCAAAATATCCTGCAAGTGAATGATGGCTTACGCCATCTATCGGAATATACGAGTATACATTTATATCAGGTATATGTTGATTTATTTTTTATTCAGAAACTGAAATATTTTCAGTTCTTTTCAAAATATATATACACTCATACACAGAACTTAAGGAAATTGTACCTTTTAGCATGTATATCTGGATTCAGACAATAACTCTGAAAGATACACTCATGGACAAAACTTAAGGAAGTTGTACCTTTTAACATGTATATCTGGATTCAGACAATAACTCTGAAAGATACACTCATGGACAAAACTTAAGGAAATTGTACCTTTTAGCATGTATATCTGGATTCAGACAATAACTCTGAAAGATACACTCATGGACAAAACTTAAGGAAGTTGTACCTTTTAGCATGTATATCTGGATTCAGACAATAACTCTGAAAGATACACTCATGGACAAAACTTAAGGAAATTGTACCTTTTAGCATGTATATCTGGATTCATACAATAACTCTGAAAGATACACTCATGGACAGAACTTAAGGAAGTTGTACCTTTTAGCATGTATATCGGGATTCAGACAATGGCACTGAAAGATATTACAGTGAACTTTATTGAAGACACACGAGATAACCAAGTGTGAACAAAATTGTCTCTGTCTCCTTAAAAAAAAAAAAAAAAAGATAAACCGGTGACATTCAAGATTTTCCACTTCCTTAAGTTTTGTCCATGAGTGTATATTAGGATTGACCTGTAAACCAAAGTCAAGAGTATGAAATCTGATAATTTATGTTTAATATACTGGATTATATACACTCATGGACAAAACTTAAGGAGGGTGTACCTTTCAGCATGTATATCGGGATTCAGACAATAACTCTGAAAGATATTACAGTGACCTTTATTGAAGACATGCGAGATAACCAAGTGTGAACAAAATTGTCTCTGTCTCAAAGATTTACGACTTCCTTGAATTTTGTCCATGAGTGTATATATTTATCATTCTGATTCTGTACATTTTGTCATCTGATCGTTTTTTGTTCCTTATCCCTAGTACATGTAGCCATGGTGGGTAGTTAGAGATCATCATAGGTGCACCACATGTCTACACAGGTAGTAAGCAGTTCTACTTTTGAACTTGCAAGGTACCAGAGCCCTGTTTTGTTACTTGCACTCATTGATCGAGTTGAAATTGTGCAATAATCGGGGGCCATTGAAACAGAAAACATGTAATCAATGTGGGATTTGATCTCAGAAAGTGTGGTTTGTCGAAAAATCAACATTGTGTATCAATTATTCACCAAAACTTCCATTTACCCAATAGAAACCCATCACAAATCCTTACCTTGTTATCTTCAGTGAATTTTCCCAGTGGAAGAGGAGAAAAAGCCTTCAGCTGAAAACACACCTCAGTCTTAGAACAAAATTTCAAAATGTTCACAATTTTTTGTTTTATATCATTCTGATGTCTGTATGTAGGCTATTAGCAATCTTTATTTTGTTCTCTTCAAGTTTTCCAGCGCCATCTACCGGCGGTATGCCAATCACCAGGACGCATGCGCAAATCACTCCATTTTTTTTTATCATCTCGACATACAAGCTACTAGGCACCAATTCCAGTTGTTTTCTTATCATTTCTTAAGGTATATGTATGTTATATTCAATTTAATTTTTTATATATATATAAATATTTTTTTCAAATTTGACCCAAAAACAAAAAGCTTTTTCAATTATTATTTTTGTTCTGTTGTATATATATTTGTTTTTTATTTTGGGTTGGTTAAATGTGTTTTTTTTTAATAAACTCATTTGCCAAAAATATTATATAGTTAAATTTGTTTAAATAAAATATAAGCATTATTTGCTAATAATTGATATTTATTTCTTCGTTCTTTTGTAAGTAAAATTTGCATTCGACAATCTAAACATTACTTAATAATTTATTACTTTTTTATTCCTTCACCCCGAATATAAGATGTATTTATTTTAGTTAATAAATTATTAGTGTGGTTAACAGGTGTGTGTGTTTATACGGATTATATGATTCTAGGTTCGAATCCATGCAGATTCGTTTATTATTGTTTTTTTTTTATTACAGTAGAACCTCCCTTTAGCGGACACCTCTCTACAAAGGACAGTTTTCATTTGCAAAATTACCACTTTTACCATTAAGAAATTTTCCGGTAAGAGGACACCTCTCTCTAAAGGACACTTTGGCTTTGCAATTAGGAATCCTTTACAGGAAGGTTCTACTGTATTTATTTCTCTGACAAAATTTCGAGCCATAATGTAATTTTCGTTTTTTTCGGGTAGTCATCGTTAGTGCGAATAAATTTGAAGAAAGAGGATTGGAATGGTATATATATATATATATAAAATGGTGTAGAGACATCGTCTGTATATGCAAATAAATGATGATTAGCGTCATTTATCGGTGATTAACGTAGAATTTTGATTTCTAAACAAAATTAGTTGATAAATAGTTCCCTTATATCGTTTAATTGTACCTTTGTCTTCGTCAGTTAATACATTTAGAGTCCTTCTTTCTCATTGGTTACTGACCGCTAGCCAATTAGAAACGAGAGTTTTTATATGAATGGGGGGATGAAAAATTGGAAGGGATAAACACTTCATATTGTAGTATGGTTTATTTATTTACATAATTTTTAATTTAGATTGTATTATATTATTTACATAGTTTAATTGTGTCATTGCTATATATATATTGATTATCCCTAGTATACGTGGTACAGGCCATGATAATCATGGTGGGTAGAAGTAGGCAACTGCTTTTACTGTAAGTGCACCACATGTCTACACATGTGAAAAGCAGTTCGACTTTGCACTTACAAATGTGCCAGAGCCCCGTTTGGTTATTTGCACTCGCTGGTGGGGTTGGACTTTTGCAAAAATCGGGGGCCATTTTTTTATCAGAAAAAAAGTGCCCAATGCGGGAATCGAACCCGGGTCGTAGTGGTCGAAAACCAACAGTTAAGACCATTCTTCCACCAACCCCCCTTATTGCTATATAAATGTATGTAGCTACCTTTTTAGATCGTTGTTACAGAGAATAAAGTTTTTTTTAAATTAAAAAGGCATATATTGGATCAAAATATAATTTATTTTACCAATATTTTACCAATATTGATGAAGGTTGGCGTTCAGCCAATTGAAATATTGGTAAAATAAATTATATTTTGATCCAATATATGCCTTTTTAATTAACGATTTATTTATGGATTGCTCTCTATTGTCAAAAATAGAATAAAGTTTGTTTGTGTTTACCTATCCTCACGTCTATTTATTAACACGACAATATAAACATAATTAAACAGCTAACACCCAATTTACAACATAAACAATGAGGAGGACCCCCTAAAGGTATATGTTCTAATCTAAATTCAAATGTTTTATTATAATCACCGCCATACAATCAAAATGTACAGAGTAAACACTAAAATAAACATTCCGGCAATTAACAAATACTAATTATAGTGTTAACATAATTAACACATGAATATATTCGACAATGAATAAATTAAAATATCAATTCGTAAAAATAAGGTTTAATTATCTCAAAAGATTTGTTATTATATCAAATATTTATATGCATTTACGATTTGTTGAGCAGAAGAATGTTTTAATTGTAAAATGTTTTTCGTTTAAAATATAGATTTTTAAATATATAATGCAATTTAAAAGTGGAATAGAATTCATTATTCTAATAATTTTCAAAATATGCATTCTAGCATAATTTAAAAATTAATAATGGTTAGTTTATATATTTATTTGTCTAAAAATATAAAATACCATTTTTGTAGTATATTACGGAAACATGATGCTTTATTGAGATAATATTTCGCAAAATAAATATTGCGTAAAATATTTTGAATTATTGTTAGATAAAAAATATATATTATAACAATATAAAATTAGGTGTATTATAATTATTAATATATTCTAAAGTTTTTACAGCACATCTTAGTAAAACAAACAATTATTTTAAAACATTTATATCAAAAGAACTATCTCATAATTTTGGAAGGTCATATGTATACATTTATATATTTCTATCACACGCACACTCGTAAAAAGTTATTTTTAATTAAGAAAATAGATCCTCACATAATGTACATTTTAGAAAAGAAAAATCCATTAAATAAATTATCAATTTAAAAATCCTTTCTCTTTCCAATTTAGAAAAGCGTGGAATAAATGGCGCGTAATATATTTAGACGAACCTATTTGGAAGAAAATAGTCTTTTGTTGTCATAAACATTTTTAAAAAATTAGAATGTTATCGTTTATTTTAAAAAGTGCATCGTTGCTAAATATTTTAGTTTAAAGGTATGATCACGTACTTCTGCGAAAAATATTGCACATATTTAGTTATATTAGAAAAACGAATATATTTATAAAATAAAATGGATCAGTAGTCGTGTGATTGGGGGTTACAAGTTTATTTTAAATTTAATTATCCCCCCCTCTTTAGTTATTCATGAGGTTCATTAATTAAACATATCTGGTTTAATTAATTTTTAAAACTAAATTTCTGGTAGAATTTATAAATTTTAGATTTCGATTAAATCTCGTTAATATAGTTTAATATAAAATATTTGGGTATATTTTTTATACGATATATACTCATATGTATGTGAAAATTGAATTTATTTTATAAAAACCTTTTTTTAATTACCACATTGAAAACTAATAAATATATTCAATTTTGAGATAGAATGATGTTATATTAACTAAAATATTAATTAATTCTTCATAAATGCGATGGAAAATGGATAAACCAAAATGCTAATTAAAACAATAGTAATGAAAACAACTTAAATATAAGCTGGGAAGCAGCTTATAGCGGAAATATAGAACAAATTTTACGCCAAATTAAATTGCGGTTAACTTTACTTGAAAAAACCTCAAATGCTTTATTTTTAATGCTTGATTAAACGAATATAAAATGTCTTATACGCGCGAACAGACCTATTTCAATTAACATAAAAATATTTGGTTAAAACTAAAAATATCTATATTAAAATTGAAAAATACCGTCTAAAAATGAAAATGTTATTAAAGTGTTAAATATTGTTTTAAAATTGGAAAACCTATATCAACGTTTAAATGCTTAAGAACTACATTCAATGTAAAAAAAAAAAAAAAAACATTTTATACTTTAAAAATATAATTATGACATTGATTGACAATATTGTGAAGTTAAAAAATAACGTTTTCGATTTGATTTGTAATTTTATTATTAACATCTTCTTATATAGTAACTTTTATGTTTAATTGTATTCATTTCACCTAACATTTTTGGTACGATATAAAGTTGTAATCATTTGTGGTAAATGTGAAATAGTAAATATACTGAAAAATATATAGAAAAAAATTGTATTAAAATGCGGAGTATAAATGCGGATGTATGAAATTTGAATAAAAATCGAGAAAGTGTGTTATTTAACTTTTAGACTGTGGGCATTTAATTATTAAATGCTGAAATATTGGTATATTACATGCAGTTTGGAAACATTTAAACTATGCCATTATACTTTGATATGTCGATGTTAAATTTCGAAATTTTGTTTGATCCTCTCAAAATATTAGCTATAAACTATAAAACGTCGCTATTAAACTTTTAAATATACAAAACCTTTAATTAACGAAGAAAATTAAAATATGTCCGTATTATAAAATAAAAAAAAAACGGGTTTGTTTAAATCAAAAATGTGATTTTTATAATAATAAGTGACCTTTAAAAAATATATATACATTACTAAAATCAACTAATTTAATTTAAAATAAATGTGATTCAATCAAAACATTGAAAAAGAAAAACATATTTATGTTAAAATTTTAAATAAAATCGAAAAATATCGCCCAAAATGAAAATGTTATTATAGTGTAAAATCACGCTCGATTCCCGACAGTCATGAACCGGGATTGAATCCCGCGTTAAAATTTGTTAAATATATGAATAACCATCATATATATATATATTATTCACTGTTTCAATTATCATGAACTAGGTTGTTCTTGCTGAGTGGTACCTATTAATGTGATTTTGAACCAGAACCAGATAGTGTAAAATGTTGTCATTAAAATGGAAAATGACTTAAAATTGCAAAACCTATATATGAACATTTTAAAATTTAATTTAATATTATATTAGAGATGTTTTTATTTTTGTGCATAAAGGTTTTAGACTTTCAAGAAGATATTTTAAAGCTTAATAACTCTCAACCAATAAAATCATAATTTTAAATATTTTAAATATTTTGAATATATAACTTATTATTGTAGCTTTAATTCTAAGCACATGTTAAAAAACAGACATGCCTTAAATAAAAGAGACCGTTTCCCCTTAGTCACTTCGATTTAACGATTAAAACATTAATAAAAAAAACAAATATGATGTAAATTCATATCGAATTTAAATATATAATTTGATCCTAAATCTAAAACACAATAAATTTAGAGAATCCTTTGTAATTCATTAAATAATTCAATTAATTTATAGAAGAAAGGAAAAATTTACCTTTCTTTCAAGATTTGTTATTTATTAATAATTTAAAAAGGAAACTATTTTTTTTCTTTTAAACATCATTTAATTTAATGCCAAGTTCTAATTTAATTAGTTTTGGCAGATGACAAAAGATATAAAAAATATTTTTAGGTTATCAAGCAATTTATATAAATTTCTTTTCGATTTTTAATGTCCTTTAAAATATTAACCAAAATGCAAATTTAATGGAAAAACTTAAAGAAATGCGACTACGAAGTAAAAATGCTATTGATGAATTTTAAAATCGATTTCTTTTTTATTTTAATGGACTTCTCTTCAATTTAGTTTTTTGCTAATTATCAACAGATAAAAAAATATATAAGAGCCTAATTTTAATAGTATAACTATAATTTTAATAGTATAACTATGATTTTATTTCCAAAGAATCAAATTTTTGAGAATATATATTTATAATATACCGCTTTAAATTGATATATTAGAACTTTTTAATTTTATTTATAAACATATCATTTTTATGCACACAGACAAAAAAGGTTAACAATATGAATCATTCAGTTAAAAAGGATTTGCGCAAAATCAAATTTTAAAAAAATATGAATATTTAATTAATAAAAACAATTTTTTTTAAATATTTAAAAATGAGAAATAAATATTTCAGCTTCAGTCTCGAACAATTAGTTCTATATGGGTCAAAATGAGAACGGCAGGAGACGAACATCAAGAATTTCGAACTTAATGTGATTTAATATGAAGCAATTGATTAGCTGGATTTCATGTTTCACTAAATATTTTGCCTCTTCACTCAACATAAGATGATCGTCCCCCTTCGCTTTTTATTTTGACTCGTATAAATCTAGTTATTCAATGGCTGAAGGTGAAATATTTATTTCATTTTCTTTAGTGCCTTTTTTAAATAAAAGCTTTTAAAATTATTTATATTAACATATATTATTATATTTATGTTATATATATATATATATATATTATAATTATAAAATTGTTTGATACATGAGTATTGTGAAATTGTTTTGCAGTCGTGAATTCTTCGAAAAGATAATAAAGAAACTTCAAATCACAATTTGCTTTAATTGTGATGATAGATATAATAAAGGAAGAAATACCTGATTTGAGGTGTAAATAAGAAAATGAAATATTACATTATTTACATATCTACAGAAAGATTTGAGCCGGCCAACGGGAAACAACAACAATGAGTTTTATATAGTGAAAGCCCGTTGTTTTAAAGGTCTTTTTTTCTAATGGGTATTCACTAATTATTTTAAATAAGTATATATTTCTAGCAAAATATCCTCACAATTTATTCATTATTCTAGTTCATACTACCGATTTATTTTTTTACGGAATGTCAGACGTTCATTACGACACAAACGCCTATTTTATCCTTTTGGAAAGTACAAAATTTTAGACTTTTTTTGTGGTCTGAAAGTATATTAAAATTCGATCCCAAAAATTGAAAGAAAATATAGAAATTAGTCCAGTTCCAACCATCCCAATCCCTTTGAACTCCAGACGCTCATTACGCCAGAGAAATAGCTGCGCCTATTACTCTTCGTTTGAAAGGAAATATAAAAATTATTTTCTCTCTCTAGTCAATTCCCGACCACCAAGAATTGCTAGAAGTCTGAAATCTTTTGCACTTAAAATGTTATTAGGAATTAAATAAGATATAAAATTTAGAAAATAGAGCAATTCATAAATAAATCTTTAATTAAAAAGGCATATATTGGATCAAAATATCATATATTTTACCAATATTTCAGTTGGCTGAATGCCAACCTTTTTCAAGGTATTGTAACATATTTAATGTGTGAGAAAACAATAGAAAAAAATAAAATAAAAAGGTCAGATGTTGATATTAAAAAAAAATGAAGGCATATCCTGACCAAAAGCACATGTGGTTTTTAAATGGCAGAGCGCCATCTAGTGGAACAGAAATCAACTAAACATTGCTTTTCTTGATTTATAAAAAAAAATGGGTTGGCCAAATATCAGGAAACAGTTAAAATCAATGTTTAGTTGATTTCTGTTCCATTAGATGTCGCTCTGCCATTTAAAAATCACATTGGTTTTTGGTCAGGAATAATTATTTTTAATATTACTCTGTGTAAACAACAAATTATGTGGTGCTGAGTTTGTTGTTTACACACAATAAAAATGTGCGTGAAGAAAATTGGTTCAATATTGCGGTTGTGTGGTTGTTAGTTGAAAAAGGCTATATCTACATGATTGAATGTAGACATGAGGAATGATATAGATGACACTGTAGTGACTGACACAAGGATGTCACCATCCCTGCACTATCTACTGTAGATAAGGGAACATCCCACGCTCTATCACACTCCTGATAGCGTCCGACAACACGTCCTAATGGTACAAGTCGAGATTCATACAGAAGACCTATTAAATCATTAGATAATAAAAATGAATATATTGGATTGAATAAAATATCGGCTAATAAATAATACATATTTTATTCAATCCAATATATGCCTTTTTTTTATCTAATGATTTAAATATGGATTGTTCTATTTTCAGAACAATATTATTAAAAGATAACAGATTACTAAAACCATGCTTAATATTCCTTGCTTAGTTTTTTTTTTTCTTTTTATTATTTACCAAAGGATATTTATTGTGGAATATTAATTGATAGATATATTTGCAGATAAAATTCAAAATACGTAATGATTTGTGTTCTTTTTTTAAATGTGTCGCTTTTGTGTGTGTTTATAAGATAACAGATCATTAAAACCGTTTAACATTCCTTGCTTAGTTCTTTTCTTATTTACCGAAGGCTATTTATTGTGGAATATTCACTAATAGAAATATTTGCAGATAAGTTTTTAAAAATGCGTAATGATTTGTGTTCTTGTCGTTTTTTTTTTTTTGTGTATAAAATAACAGATCATTAAAACCGCTTAATATTCTCTACTTAGTGTTTTTTTTTTTTCCTTATTTATACCAAAGGTTATTTATTGTGGTATATTCATTGATAAAAATAGTTTCAGATAAAATTAAAAAATACGTAATGATTTGTATTCTTTAAATGTGTATAAATGGTGTATGATATGTTTGGCCTAAAAACAAATAATTAGTTTTTCAGATCTCATTTTTTTACAAAGTGATAAATATTTCCCATATTTATTTAAACAATAAATAGTATAAATATACGTCTGTAAATAAATGAGTAAATTATTTGGCATAATAACATTACGGCCATTGATTGAAATGAATTATTGAAGCTATCATCATTTCTTTTGATTTTATTATAGCCCACAATTCTTTTGCGCTATCTTAAATGAATTCTTTAAAATTTAATTTAATATATTCTCACTATTTATTTTAAAAACGAGCAGCAACAATTCTCTAGAGGACGTGGAATTCTCCCATGTGAGAAAGAAATGTACGTTAGAAAATGACAAACGCTTATTAAATTGAAAGCATTTTAAATTGGAAAATATAAGATATTTCTCAAATGTTATCACTGAATTCTAATTGAATTATAAGAGACGCATTGATTATTTAACTCCCATGTTGACCAATAGAAAACAAAACGTTGGAGATGATCGTTTGCTCTGCATTAGACAATAAAAAATGAAAGCATTCAAGTTCATTATTGTTTTAAAATAATAACCTGAATTGTTTCATGTTTGATTATTTTCTATAATACCAGTAAAACTAATATTTGTTTGAGTTAATAGACACTAATCTTCGAAGCGACACAAAATAGTATATGTAAAGTTTATTTTTTGTCAGGTTTAAGTTAGATTTTTACCTTATGTTTGTATATTACAAACAACAGCAAAAAAATTTGACTGCGTACTTGATTTTAATAAATCAAAAAGAGAGCAAATTTTATGATATTAGAATACTCTTTCAACGTCAGAATTTTCCATTCAATTTCAAATATATAATTAATAAAATTACGAAATTTAGTATTTATCAAAATAATTGAAAATATCTCAACTAGATTTTTAAACGAAAAATTTAATGTAATTTAAATTATTATTGTAGGATACTGAATGTACCTAAACTATATATAATTAATGCTGTTGAAAATGGCAATACTCTAGAATATTTCTACGATGTAATATTCTTGTTATAATTTGCATATTGTTGTAATGTCGTCTGCGCTAATTTGCATCTTTGTTAGATATCGCAGTTTTGTTAGCTAGCGGCTATTGGATAGGCCAGGCCGCTGATAGGCGTGAGCTGCTGTGTGTACATATAATTTTATCTAGTTTAATTTATTTAATATCTTATCCTTCATTATTGTTTATGAATACCTTTTAAGTAATAAAGGAACTTCGTTATTATCAGCATTCTTTATTCCCCGAATCTATAATTTTTCCAACAAATTGCTAACAAAATAATGTTATATATATTTATTTTTTTAATAAAGGAAATAAATTTCAAAAATATTAATTGTGTCAATAGAAAATATAGTTATAATGCAGCATAGCGTACCATCTGTTGATTGAAAATATGAGTATTTTTAACGAAAAATATGTTTTAAAAAATAATTAAAACTATTTCAGCTTGCTAGTGGGGAAACCTTATAACGGTTATTCCCCCGCCAACTTAATATTTGGCTCCAACAAATATTATATCATTACAGTAAGGTCTTATAGTTCTATCCTCTAGAGTAACGTCTGTAAAAATAATTCTTAATTAAATTTTAAAAAATAATAATAATAAATACTTATCATTTAAAGAAATATAATAATATGTGAAAGTATTAAGAAAATAATTTTAAAAGAATTATGATTTCAAAAAAACACCTATATACTCTAAATTTAAAAGTGAAAATACCTCTGAGATTTAAAATAACGTGCTTTTTCACTTAGACATTATATTTTAATTCTTAGAAATTTCTCCAGGTCAATTTATATATTATATATTTTTAGTTTTCTGTGTGTGTTATTAATTTAAAAAACATAGACATTTCTTATTGTATATTTTCTCATATATTGTTGCTTGTTAAATTTTTTCAAGCATTTCTAATGGGCGCCTGAATAAAATAATAATAAAAAGAAAAAATAACTTTTTAATCCGTTTTCCATTATATTTTTAAAATTTATCAAAAACAAATCTTCTTTTTTTTAAATTTTATAAAAGGCTTAAATAAAGACATTTTCATTTAATAATTATTTTTAAAAAATAATAATATTTTTAAAAGTTTAAATTTGAGAGATAAGAAATAAGCTTCTTAAAGTAATATTTATACGTTTAAAAAGAAAAAAAAAAGAGAAAGATATCATTTATTTTTAAAAATCTATGCCTGTCGTTTAAAAAATATTTTTAAAATATAAAAAGATGTTCAATGAAGAAAAGAAAAAAAAAATCCAAAAGTTTACGCCATAATGTAGGCAGCACCCGGCAGCCCTGTACAGCTGTAGGGAACAAGGGCTGTGAGGTATAGAGGGCGCCACATCCGCTTCGATCAATGACAAGAGATCAATGAGCCAGCGGATAAGGTAAGCTGGTTACTTTCTCTGGTTGGGGCGACAACCTCGCGCCTGGTCGCATTGCATTTTGTTTATGTTAGTTAGCATTTTGCATCGTCTGCATTATTTTTATTTTCAAACGATTCATATTAATTATATTATTAAAGCTATATTATATTATTAAATTTGTATTTTTTATTTCTATTAGATCTTATGCTATACGACCTTTTCACACTATAATTTAATATATTCAAAATAATATTTAAATGCAGATCATATACGGAAAATGTTTAATATATATAAATGCAAATTAGTATTCTATATTACTCTTATTATCTACATTTTAAATCGAAAGATTAAACTAAAAATATTTTTGTATGAAATTTTTGGAATTGCCGCTATTATAAAACGCTCTAAAATATATATTTTTAAAAATACACCTTTAAATTTCGATGTTGGTATTAAATAGATAAAATTTTAGTATAAAAGTAAATTTAAATCGAAATTAATGAGTTAAACTATTATTTGTAATTTATGAAAAATATACAGCGAGAAATTATTAAAATATATTTATAAACAGAAAAATATATTTGAAAAATAAATATTTTATTAATTAACTATATTCAGGTGTTCAATATGAAGTAAAATTTGTCGTTTTTTAACAATAATTTTCAAAATAATAATAAATTTTCATTAAACCTCTGCAAAACAAAATATTGCAAACTTATTTTTAATCAGACGAAACTTGGATTGTTAAAATAAAACGTTCAAAGGCTTAGTGGAAGTAGAAAACTGATAATTAGCCTTACTCGTAGTTAAGAAATATATTTTTATAATGAGTTTTGAGAAATTAATTTCTAAGAGACAGGCTTATTTATTTTGTCTACTTAATTAAACATCAAGCTTAACTATTTTTTCTTCTTTATCTTTTTTTTTTTTTATTTTTATTATTCATCAGATAATATTTTTTTAAATAAGAAAAAAAGAATCGCCCCCTTTTCCCTTCCAATCGATTATAACAAAGTAATTATGCATTCTTTTCTATATATCTTTTTAGATAGAAAAAATCTTTTGATAAAAATATAGAAAATATTTAAGAATATTTCTATATGTATGTGTTTTGCGATTTTAAAAGATAAAATAATTGTTATGGTTTTATATTTAAATTAATAACATTTGTATACACACAATAACAAAAATAATTCATTCTCGAAACATGTTTTGATTAAAACGTGGATGATGATTTAAAAAAAAAAACAGAGTATATAAAATCAATGATTAACAATACACAACAATAATATTTAATAAAATGTGTTATTTTTCTCATAGAGAGATACAATATAGTAAATGCATATATATATATATAAAGAAAAAAAAAACGTTTTTTGGGGGAAATTCAAGCATAGAATTGTTTTGAAAGTAAAGCATGAATTAATAATAAGACATTTTATTTTTTAATGGAGTAAGCTCTCATATATAATTTACGATTGTTAAATTTTGCAGGTCAATTTAAAATGTCTTCTCTCTATGAATAGTCTGAACCTTTAACGTTTTTTTTTTTTTTTTTTTATCCTAATAGAAAAAAGATTTTTCAGAGAAAAGGTATTTGAATAAAAAAAGGTTTACATGGGGTACCTTTTAAGATCTGACGCTCAAACATTCTTTTTTTTTTTATTGTGTGAATAATGTTCTCAAATATATTCCCATTTAATAGAGCTGATAAAAAATATATATAAATATTTACCTAGAGAGGTATTTCTCCCTTTAATTATACATCAGAACGTTGCGATACGTTTATCAAACTAGTAAAAAACTTTACTTGTGATGATAAAGAAGGAGAAATAACACTAGTTTTGGAAAATTCTGACTAAAAGACAACCTGTATACCATGGTATCGGGATATGACCCTCATCAGTACAGGAGCGGCTTCGATTTCATAACCTCTCTCATAGGAAGATATGAAGTCGACGCCTGTATACTTCAGTGAAATTGAACAATTTCACGTTGTCGCTATTTTTTTTTTTTTTAAATTCTTTGAATCAAATCTACACGTGACATAAAGATTCTATATACAGTTACGAGCGTCATGCGTTCTTAATAATTCTTCATCTCTGTCACCGTTTGCTTTTTTTTTTTTTTTGGAATGGCGCTCTCCTATTGGTTGGCTACGATCACGCCACCTTTGCCCCCCCCCCCCCCCCCCCACTCGCTTTTTGGTTTTTGTAACTATTGTGTTGGAGCGGGTCGCTCCTTAAATAATCTATTGTTAACAATACCTCATTATAGGTCCGCAAATATCGAAAGTATAGATATGTAGCTTTTGTACGGGTAGATATGCACACGGGTCAATCCCGGGGCGAAGCCCGGGTCACCCGTCTAGTAATCTTATATAGAATAAGTATTTTTTTTTTTTTGGTAATATATTAATAGATATTTATTCTCTCTTCAAGGGTTGGTGAATGAGTGGTATACACACACCGTCGACAGCAACGGCCTAGGATCGAATCCCAGAATATATTCTCTAATATAGAGAACATCTCCTACGAGAGTAGGGTTAAGAAATCGGTCGAATTTACCATAAAAAAAGGTGTTTAAGCTGGTAAAGTGACAAGAGCCGATTTTCAGGCTAGAATACAATACAGTTAAACCTGTCTATAGCGCTTCCCTCTCTATAGCGCCCGATTTTAAATATGTAGTACGATGCTATATTTACATTAAAAGTGACATGTCTATAGCACCCCCTCTCTATAGCACCCTATTTTGGTGAGTCCCAAGAGGAGTTTAACTGTTTTGTAGCAAAGTATTTATTATTTTATTAACAGAGTATCATTTTTTGGGGGTCGGTGGAAGGCTGGTTAAACCGTTTGGTTTTCGACCACTAGGACCCGGGTTCGATTCCCGCATTAGACACTTTTTTCTGTTTAAAAAAAATGCTCCAATGGCCCCCGATTCTTGCAAAAGTCCAACCCCACCAGCGAGTGCAAGTAACCAAACGGGGCTCTGGCATTTGTAAGTGCAAAGTCGAACTGCTTTTCACATGTGTAGACATGTGGTGCGCTTACAGTAAAAAGCAGTCGCCAACTACCCACCATGATTATCATGGCCTGTACCACGTGTACTAGGGATAAGTAAAAAAAAAAAAAAGTTTATATTTTGCTACTCTGTAAACTTCCCTGATTGCTAATCTATTTTTTTTTTGTTGTTGTTGTTGTTTAT
Organism: Cordylochernes scorpioides; assembly: GCA_030710605.1. Taxonomy (NCBI): domain Eukaryota; kingdom Metazoa; phylum Arthropoda; class Arachnida; order Pseudoscorpiones; family Chernetidae; genus Cordylochernes; species Cordylochernes scorpioides. The sequence goes on from CP092865.1 coordinate 86,904,565, forward strand.
CATTCATAGTTTGCTCTTGCCTTAAATAAATTGCTGTGTCAGCCTGAATTTGTCTTTTCTAATTTTCCACGTGGCAATATAAAGTTGAGGGAAGATGGTATTCATGTACCTAAGATAATCTCTCCAACTATCATCTATCGGATTTCCATACCGTAAAACCAAAACGAAATGTTGTTATAACAAACCTTCCTTTATAACCTATTTGAATAACACGAACTATTATGAACCTATCCTGAAGATAGAAGTTGCCTTGCCTTCGGCCAGTTAATAGTTTTTTTTTTCTCAACGTTTCGACAAAAATCTTTTGTCTTTGTCAGGAGAAATAAATACAATAAAGCATTTGGAAAAGCGTTAAAAATTGTGAAGTGTCTATTTTTCACAGAAATATTATGAACCTGGTTTTAAATTCCGAAATATTTTATAATTATAATGGCTATAGTGAATTAAAGATTCATTCCTATTGTGATCGTTTTATAGGGTCGTTAATTCCACTCGGAGTGTTTTACCTGTTCACAACTCAAAATTTTCTTATGGTTTTATTAGTAATTTATTTTAAATTAAAAAATGATTGACTTCAAAAACCAGTATAGATGTCATTAAATTCTTACGTGACACGTTTTATTTACATATAAGCATCTAATAATGCAAACAATTAAAACCCAAAATCTTTAATTTATATAGCCTAGAGCCATATTTTATAACAATTTATAATCGAATATTGAAGAAAAAATCTACAATTACGTGTGAATAGCTACTATCAACACCTATCATAAGTTCTGGATAAAGAGATTGGCAAATTTTTAAGGCTTTGATAGAGAGATGTGAAATTTTATCTTGTTACGTTGAAAACTAGTTTTTTTTAACTGTTCCTTTTAGTCTAAATTAGACAAGATCTTGGAGGTCGTGCTCATAAAGAAGTTCAAGAACTCTTCTTGGTTCTCTGTACAGGGATCTCTTGTCCTTTCCAATACAATTTAGTATATGTTGGGGAGTGGCCTCTTCGGTTTTTGCACCTAGTGCAAATGGAGAAGCTTTTAGCTTCCTATTTATAGACTAGAGGAAAACTAGTTTTAACGGTTTGAAGTATGTCTAAACAGGGCTACCATCTTGATGTACAGTGACAGTAATGACACGATCAATACATTATGTGATGAAGTTATTAGTGAGAATGGTCACGTTGGGAGTGACGTGACATTTTAGGATAATATCAGTAAATGACCACGTATGGTAAACCCATCTTGCCAGGTTTACTGTAGGAACATCATCAAATTGTATCATAGCGTTCTCAAGACGTCAAATTAGTTTTTTTTTAATTATCCCTAGTACACGTGGTACAGGCCATGATAATCATGGTGGGTAGTTAGCGACTGCTTTTACTATAAGCGCACCACATGTCTACACATGTGAAAAGCAGTTCGACTTTGCACTTACAAATGTGTCAAGAGCCCCGTTTGATTACTTGCAATCGCTGGTGGGGTTGGACTTTTGCAAGAATCGGGGGCCATTGGAGCATTTTTTTTAATCAGAAAAAAGTGACCAATGCGGGAATCGAATCCGGGTCGTAGTGGTCGCAAACCAAACGGTTTAACCAGCCTTCCACCGACCCCCGTTAAATTAGGTAAATACGGATAAATGTGTGTGATAAGCTATTGTATATAACATAATGAAAAGTAAAGTAGAAATGTGCCCTATTGAAGATAGAAGTTGCCTGTGGTCGGCATTCATACTTCTTCAAAAGACACTTCGGCCAGTTAAAGTTTTATTTTGTCAATGTTTCACCATATCCATCACCAACTTATCAACTATTCGTTGATTTTTATTTATTCCAGAATTGGCCTAAAATACCCATTCTTGATTAATCAAGGAAAGCTTACCACATACGCGTTTCGAGCAGTTTCTTAATTAATCAAGAATGGGTATTAGGCTAATTCTGGAATAAATAAAAAAAAATCAACGAATAAGTTGTATTTATTCCGATAGATGGTGCAAGCCATCAGAAACTTTCAGTTACACAATAAGATGTCTTCTTTATTTGTTAATTTATGCAACCTATGCCAGTACAATGTCACATTTGTACTATTTTCCCCATAATGGTAAATAAAATATTAAGCGTGTAAAAATGAAATTATAAGATACATTTCTATGAAAAATAAACATTTCTTCCAGTTAGAGTTTTTAAAAAAAAAATTCTCAACGTTTCGACAGAAATCTTTTGTCTTCGTCAGTAGAAATAAATATAAATAAAGCATTTGGAAAGGCGTTATTTTTATTTACTTCTCCTGATGAAGACAAAATATTGTAACAAAAAATTTATTAATTTTATTATTTTTATTAACAGAGTGGTCATTTTTATGTTTATATTTTGCTACTCTGTAAATCTCCCTCGTGGCTTATCTTTTGTTTTACCATTCATAGTTTGTTCTTGCCTGAAAAAAAATTTTGTTTCCTCCTGAAGTTTTTGTCTTGCCTTTTTTCCACGTGGCAATATTTTTGTCGAAACGTTGAGAAAATAAAAAAAAAAACTCTAACTGGCCGAAGTGTCTATTTTTTCATTGAAATATGAATACCGGCCATGCAGCCTCTATCTTCAGAAGAGATACATGGTTGGATAAGAATCGAATCCCTAATGTCCCAAAACAAGGAGCTCTGAAATCTACAAACATGTGTCTGTCAATATGAAAAAGAATCCACGTAAAAGTTTCAGGACCCAAGTTAAACAGACGTCGACCCAAGTTTGCTCGGGGAATATCGGCATTTAATCCATTCCCTTCCTAGTAATTGATGAATTCTTTCTTCTTTTTTCTCCTTTTTAATAGAGACCTCTCTTTTATTTGTTCAACTTGGCGTTTATCCACATAGTTTATACTTGTCCCTTCTCAGTTACTTTGATAGTTTTTTTTTAGTTAGATCGCTATTAACTAATGAAAGAAAGCTATGTGTTGTTTTTAATCGTGCTTGTATAAAAATGTAATTGTATGTACACCAATACCTCGCTTTGCGTCGTTTCGTTTTGCGTTTTTTTCGAAGTTGCGTCGCTGCTTAATTTTTACTGATTTTCACTGTGCATCGTTAGATTTTCGAAGTTGCGTTGTTTTGGATTCGTGTCTTTAATTTTTTTTTCCCTAAAATATGGCAACACCTTTGTTTTTGATTGCGCCTTCACATATTTTCACTTTGCGTCGTTTCAATTAGCGTCGTGTTTTTTTGGAACGTAACCCCGACGCAAAGCGAGGTATGGGTGTATGTTGTGGTGAATAAATAATTCATTTATAATATAATATAATGCGGCTTATGATTGTAAAACGACATTTGAAAATTATCCCACATGTGTTTCTTCTAAACGAAAAATCTAAATTTATTTTTAAGGAGAAATTAGCGATTATTTCTAACCTTAGAGATGAAGTATGAAAGGATGAATTGTGAAGAGTAATGATTTTATTTTTCTGTTTAACATTACTCTTCACAATTTATCCTTTCATACTTCATCTTAGAAATAATCGTTATTTCTCCTTAAAAAATAAATTTAGATTTTTTCGTTTAGAAGAAACACAGGCGGGATAATTTTCAAATGTTGTTTTACAAATAATTTATTATTTAATTTAATTATTCAACGAAAATATTTGAAACATATTTAAAATTTTATATTTGTAAAATCATCATTTAGTTACCTAGCTTGCTTGCTCGATATTCTCTAGCTGTAGATAGTTGGGTTGATTTGTTAATAATTATACTTATATATTATAATTATATTTGTCGACTGGTCGTGGTGACGTTATCAATAAATACCGATATATCTCCAGATATACAAAGACTTGATTTCTACGTTACAATATATATATATATACTAGCCGAGTGGCCCGGGCAACGCCCGGGTTTTACCCGACTGGACCCGGCTTCGCCTGTGTAGTGTTCGAGCGAGGTTTACTCATGAATGAATAGAGGCCCCAACTGTTTGTAAACTCAATGTAATGAATTTTCTTTCAGAAAAATGGAGATAAATTGCAAACAGCAATATCGAAAATGCTTGTGAAAAAATCTGAAATATAGGATCCATTTCACAAACACATCTAATGAATAGAGTGCTGTTTGGAGGAGTGGTCTAAACTGTTAATTTTTAAAAACCATGACCCGGGATCATTGAATGCAGATTTAGACACTTTGTTCTGAAAAAAAAATTGCCCCAATGGCTCCTGATTCTTGAAAAAGTCCAACCCCTCCAGTGAGTGCAAGTAACCAAACTGGGCTTTTATTCTTAAAAATTTAAAAAAAATCTAATGATTAGTTTGAATAAAGGAAAATGGTCGGCACAACCTGAAAATTTCACTTTGTCCACTTCACTCTCGGCTGTCCAAGAAGAAAAAGCCAGAGCAAACATTTTAAAGGGCACCTAATCCGGCATTTACATATCTAAATAGTTAATTTGCATAATTCTCTAATAGTCAAGGGCAATTTTAAAAATACCAAAAAAGCAAGACCAAATAAAAAATAAACGAATTATGTGTGATGTTTCAATAACAGCATTGTTATCTTATAAAGACAAAATTACTGAATGTATTCAGTACTTTTGTCTGAAGATGGTAACAATGCTGTTTCTGAAACCACACATAATTTATTTATTTGGATCTGGTCTTGCTTCCTTGTGATTTTTATCTATATTTCAAAATATACCTCAATTCTTTTTTACCTAAAAAGCTTTACATATATATTGCCAAGACCATAAATAAAGGTAAAATGTCAAATGAGCTATTAATTAACCCTATATGGGTCAGGACAAGTGAAAATAAGGCCAACAATACAAATATCTTTCAAAAAAATTAAATTTGAACGCTAGCTTCACACAGGGCACAAAATTTGCTACCAGCTACATGCGTTCTTTTTTTACTATGGTGTGATTTCCACAGGATGGATCTACATTATAATTTATCCAGAGCTTAAGGTAGCAAACAGTACTTTCACAATAAATAAATATCAATGCCAAAAGCCAGAGTTATGATAGCATGTTGCAGTGTACTGTTGACCTGCAGGATAGGAAAAAAGCAATATTGTTTCCAAAGACTTTAAGTTGAAAAGTATTATGAAACGTTAAATATATTATACGTACTTTTAAAAGCATAAAAAAAAGCTATCTTGATTTGAATAAATTTAGTCTAGAAACAAATATATACATATACATATAAAAATATGGTTGTACCATATAAATATATATGGTATATAATATAACCAATGACAGAACAAAAAATGTTTATACTTTTTTCAATAAATATACTTTTTACAACTTTAATAAAATTTATACGCACTCTAAATATAAGAAAGAAAAAAAAATATAATACTGTTCCAAAAATAATATACCTTATGAGATAAAATACTACACTTATCTTTAAAAATGTAGATCGTTATATTTACACTAATTAAAATTAAACGGAGCAAAATATATGAATAAGCTGCGAAATAAATAATAAATCCAATTAATTTAAATTGAAAAAATATTACTAAATGATTAAATAAAATCTACCTTCTAAAAAGGAAAGAGGGAGAAAAAAGGAGGTTGAATAATAAACAAAGAGAAAATGGCTGCGTTTCTTTTTGTCGCGTCTATTATTTCTTATATACAAATTTAGAGTTTTAAATTTATAATTATTCAAAGATATACCTTAATACGACAGTATTTATCCTATACATATACATATAAAAATATGGTTGTACCATATAAATATATATGGTATATAATATAACCAATGACAGGAAAAAAAATGTTTATACTTTTTTCAATAAATATACTTTTTACAACTTTAATAAAATTTATACGCACTCTAAATATAAGAAAGAAAAAAAATAGAATACTGTTCCAAAAATAATATACCTTATGAGATAAAATACTACACTTATCTTTAAAAATGTAGATCGTTATATTTACACTATTTAAAATTAAACGAAGCAAAATATATGAATAAGCTGCGAAATAAATAATAAATCCAATTAATTAAAATTGAAAAAATATTACTAAATGATTAAATAAAATCTACCTTCTAAAAAGGAAAAGAAAGTTTTTCGAAATGCAATTTTTGTGCTTTTAGCCTAAATGTTAAACCAAAACCTCAACTCCCTACGTGCGAAATTTCACAATACAGTTTTAATTAACCCAGGTTCCGGGGGCGTATTTATTTGATAATGATCGATTAAAATTATTTTCAAAGATATATATATAAAAATAATAGATATATAAAAATAATCTTACCTTTTAAAGACACATTAATCGGGTAAAATTACAAAACAACAACGTGTAAAATTTTATTAACCAATCAAATTCATTTATCGTCGCGACCAGTGCGCCGCCAAGCGGTAAAAGGCTTGAACTAAGGAATTTTGGTTTAACATTTTTTAAAAATAGCACATTAAACCTTTTCGTTTTTTGAATAGCCTATATGTTAAACGAAATCTTCAGCTACCTACATGCGAAATTCCATAATGATTGAGTCAGTAGATTTTGCGTGATGCGATAACAAACATCGATTTCGCATTTCATTTTTATAGATATAAAGGATTATATAAAAATATTATTTTATTTTAAATTATAATTTCATAGATTCAAATACTCTACTAAATCGACCGCCAGAGGTCACTCTTCCCCTATAAAAACTCGTTGTTGTTTGATCCCAATGGCAATAATATGCCACCGATTGTAATTAAATCGACGATCGGACCAACCGGCGAGAAACTTTGCATAATCGAAGCCTCCTTAATAACGAAGATCCTAGAAAAATGTGGAATCGAGTATAAACTTGAGGAAACGGTTCAATCAAAGAAGAGAACTCGCGGCTCCCAATCGGATGACTCAAGATCGCCAACTAGGAGCGAGCGTAATCTGAAGACGCCTAGAATGGACATCGACGAACAAAGTCCCGCCACTGAAATTTCTCAACAAATGAACGTAGCTCACCCACCGCAAGACGATGAAGAAAATAACGACAACGATGGCCCATGGACCACAGTCACTAACGTGAAAAACCCGAGAATTCCTCCTGTTATTGCAGAAAATGTAGCAGATTGGAAGCTTCTTTGCCAAGAACTAAAAGGCTTGTGCACGGAACCATTCCAAGTCACGATTTCTGGCAAAAAGCACATAATTAAATCGAAAAACATAGGCGACTTAAAAAAAATCAGGGAGTATGTACAGAAAAATAATGGAGGATATTCCTACAGACTACAGGAGGAAAAACCACTGAAAGTGGTATTGAAGGGGGTAACAACAGCCTTCAAAGAAGAAGACGTCGTAACTGAACTGGTCTCAATGGGCTTCACTGAGGTCATTGTCAAAAGACTCCATAGACAATCGACCAAAATACCGATGAATATAGTCCTAGTAGAGCTACCGAAAAATGAACACAATAAACGAATCTATGGAATAACCGAAATACTTTACCAAAAAATAGTCGTGGAATCATTCAGGACTACAAAACGAGTGACCCAATGCTTTAACTGCCAGGGTTTTGGGCATGGCCAGCTAAACTGCTTTTTGAAGCCCAAATGCGTCAAGTGTGCTGAAGAATATCATTCGAAGGATTGTCCAAGAAAGTCGAAACAGCTCCCACCAAAGTGCGCTAACTGTGGAGAGGCGCACACAGCCAATTACCGCGGATGCCCAAATTTTCCGAAGCCACAACAACAGCAGCTAAAGCCTCCCAGACAAAACTCCTCTAACACCATACCTCAAGCAAGCTCCACTAAAACAGAAGAAGCAACTGTTGAAAAACTAAAGGCAAGTTACGCAGAAACTACAAAAAAGAAAACTACTCGTTCTGACACCAGGGAACTGTGCGAAAAGTTATTAGAAATTATCAAAACTTACTTACAATGAAAGGAAAATTACCTTTAAAAATCGTTTTCTGGAATTGCAACGGAATCAAACTGAAAAAAGAAGAATTCCTAAAGTTTTTAGAAGAAAACTCAATAGACATGTCACTTCTCAGTGAAACACACTTAAAACCATCTGTCGACCTCAAACTCAGAAACTATCAGACAATAAGAGACGATAGAATCGTTGGAAGGGGCGGTGGAACGGCAATAATTCTAAAAAACTATCTTAAATATAAAAAAGTGCTGATTCAAACATCTAACATGGAAAACACCACAATTCTAATGAAACCAGATGTAAGGGCAGTAGTGCAGATATCGTCAATATATAAGAAACCCGATCTACCACTCCAGGAGGAAGATCTGAATCTCTTGTTAGAGAATAATCAATCAGTAATCGCTGCAGGAGACTGGAACTCCAAGCACCCTCTTTGGGGCTCAAGAACCTCCAATAATAGTGGAACCGTGCTTCATAATTTTTCCGAAAAAGAAAACCTGGACATTGTCGCACCTTCTTCACCCACGCACTACAGTCCTTTGGGAAATCCAGACTTTTTAGACATCGCAATTCTTAGAAACATCCCCTGGACTTCGAGGATTAAGACCCTGGATGCCTTATCTTCAGATCACCTCCCAGTAATCCTAGAGCTGACCTGCCCGAAGGATGAATTCAGGACTAGGGCTTGCCGACTCACTAACTGGGTACACTTCCAACAAGACTTAATTTCCAGTACGCCTCCTAGAGTACCCTTGAAAACGGAAGCCAATATTGACTCAGCAGTGACCATACTAAATGATAAAATCTACAACAGCTACTCAAAAAACACAGTTATATCATCCTCTTCATCAAAACAGAACCCCTCAACCAAGGCCTTGATAAAAGAAAAGAATAAAGCTCGTAAGAGATGGCAAGCAACCTGGGATCCAGCCCATAGAGCCATTTATTTAAACCTACAGGGAAAAGTTAACAAAGCCCTCAAATCCGACTCCACCGAGAACTGGAATCAATTCATACACAAGATTGAATCAAGCCCAAAGGACTTCTGGAGAAAAACAAAACCCATCAGGAAAAAAACGGAAAGGATCTCAAGTTTAGTAACGAACGGCAAAACCTTATTGACCGACAAAGAAATCGGAAATGAACTTGCAGAACACTTCTCCAACCAGTTCTCCAAGGAAAAAGAAGAAGACCAACCAAATATAACTTATAATCACCAACAAGAAAAAATGCTCACAATGACGACACCAAATGAAGTCAAAGAAGTGATTAAATACTTAGCTAACCACAAAGCTCCTGGCCATGACAATATCACTCCGCAAATGGCCAAGAATCTTCCCATCAAATGGATTGTATTTCTAGCTGGAGTATTCAACGCCGCACTGCACTTGTGTTACTACCCCAAAGTCTGGAAGCATGCTATCATAATTCCAATTCCAAAAAAATCCGCTAAATCCCCTGAAGATCTAAGACCTATCAGCCTCCTCTCCACCATCGGCAAAATTTACGAAAGAATTATTCTACGTAGACTTCATATGTACTTGGACAACTCTAACTTCATCATCCCGCAGCAATTCGGATTTAGAAGGGGGCATTCAACAACTCACCAACTCATTGCAGTTCTGGACTACATCCAGATAAGAAGATCCCACAAGGAAGTGGTAGGTGCTGTCTTTCTAGATTTTGCGAAAGCATTTGATAAAGTTTGGCATAATGGCCTTATAAAGAAACTCACAAAACACCAGTTCCCAAGTGACATTATCAATTTTATGCAGAATTATCTACAGGGCAGGACATTTTCAGTCAAGCAAGGAAATTTTATAACTGAACCAAAGCCAATCCAGACTGGAGTACCTCAAGGCTCTATCCTCGGACCCTACCTTTTCAATATTTACATTAATGACATCCCACTGCACTCTAAATGTAAACTTAAGCTCTTCGCAGATGACACAGCAATTTTATTCAACTCTAAATCAGTCAACCTATTGGTTACTCAGCTTCAGAGTTACCTAAATGACATAATCAAATGGTGCGATGAGTGGAAACTAGACATTAACCCAACTAAGACTCAAGCAATAGTTTTTCCCCCAAGAGATAACAAAAAATGCAAGCCACAAACCAACTTGACAGTAAACTCAAGCACTATTAGTTGGGCCGACCATGCCAAGTATCTTGGTGTCACTTTGGATTCGAAATTAAAATTTAACCTACATGTCCAAAACACCATAAAAATGGCAAAGATAGCCAAAATATCTCTATCAAGCCTGCTTAATTTTAAAAGTAATTTAACAACAAAGCATAAATTCACGTTGTACAAAACCTGTATTCTACCCATCATCACGTACGCACTACCAGTCTGGGGCAAATATATCACACCTACGGATAAAAAAAGAATAGATGCCTTCATGAGGATTTGCTTACGAACCACTATAGGAGCCCCATTCAATCTTTCAAACAAAATTCTCAAAGAAGATCTCAACCAGCCTAATATAGAAGAGATTTATCAAGACTCTGCTACAAGACTATTCTCGCAATTTCAAAAATCCTCAAATCCAACTATACAAGAAATTGTTCAAAACCAAGGTGACCTCAGCCACCGAATCCGACGACCTGGACCCAATGGCTAGCTGACAGCCAAACACCCAACAACTGCCCTCCTGTAAGGTTCGGGGGGCCACTCCAGCATCACAACTCGCCATGTGTAAATAATCTGGACAAGGTGACTCGCGAGCTGTGCTCGAATGTAACACCTGCAAATTGAGATGAAATAAATAAATAAATCCCAATGGCCGGCTCAAAACTTGTGTACATTATGTAAATAAGTATTTCATTTTTTATTCTTACGCCTTAAGCCAGGCAGTACTTTTATCAAACCATGTTTTTCATATATTCCTTTAGCGCAATTAAAGCTATTTTTGATAACTAATTTTATTATAATCTCTTCCACGACTGCATACCAAAATCAAGCGAATGACCAATAATTCCTCTACAAGTAATTAATCTCAAAACAGCAAAAAATCTTTATTAAATATAATATACCAGCCGAATGACCCGGGCAACGCCCGTGTTTTACCCGATTGAATGTTTTGATTCAAATACTATTTGTTACAATTATAAATTGTGGTCATGTGGCCTAGTGGTCATGGCATCTGCCCGGTAAGCGGAAGGTCGTGGGTTCGATTCCCATCCCTTGACACTTTTTTTATTTTATCCATTCTGACCAAAATCTATCCGTGAACTTCACACAGTGAACTTCACACAGACAGAATAAGGCAATTATATAAGTAGATATATTTGCTTATCCCTAGTACACGTGGTACAGGTCATGATAATCATTGTGGGTATTTGTAGGCGACTGCTTTTATTGTATGTATGTATATATATGAAAATTCGAAACAATTATAGACTCGTATGATTCTTTTAAATAATTTAACAATTTCTACTGTCCTTACTGCAATGGAAAAATTAATAGGAGGGCCTGGCACATTAGTGGTGAACCCTCCTAGCGGTTTCGCCAGTTTAATCTACCATACCGCTGTTATATTGCATTTTCCTATCTTCCTTTTATATTGATACTGATGCTAGACTCTTGAAATAGGTATTTTAGATGAACTATGGACATAAGCTTTGAGGACAGCAGAATTACATACATTTATAAATATATAATATGCTTCGAGCAATCGCTCTTCCGCAAAATCAAATTAAGTTCTTTATTAAAACATTTATATTATGATGCATTAGCGCGCCATCTGTTAAGAAAATTGGAAACTATTATAGACGCGTATGATTCTTTTAAAATTAAACAATTTCTATAACAGTGTGTCTTGTTCTATCTATGGATAAGAATAACCAAGTTAGCCAGTATCTAAGGAAACCCATTGTTGCTCTCTCAATGTAACATCTATATATAGATGGACTTTTTTTGACGAGAGGAAATTGATGTATAAAAATAAAGGTCGCCTCTTCCGGCAAAATAGACGCTAAAATTAAGCGACATCAATATTTTAGCCATAAATTTGGCCTAGCCACTTTGGCGTATCCCGATATACATGCTAAAAGGTACAACTTCCTCAAGTTTTGTCTATGAGTGTATCTTTCAGAGTTATTGTCTGAATCCCGATATACATGCTAAAAGGTACAACTTCCTCAAGTTTTGTCTATGAGTGTATCTTTCAGAGATATTGTCTGAATCCCGATATACATGCTAAAAGGTACAACTTCCTCAAGTTTTGTCTATGAGTGTATCTTTCAGAGTTATTGTCTGAATCCCGATATACATGCTAAAAGGTACAACTTCCTTAAGTTTTGTCCATGAGTGTATCTTTCAGAGTTATTGTCTGAATCCCGATATACATGCTAAAAGGTACAACTTCCTCAAGTTTTGTCTATGAGTGTATCTTTCAGAGTTATTGTCTGAATCCCGATATACATGCTAAAAGGTACAACTTCCTTAAGTTTTGTCCATGAGTGTATCTTTCAGAGTTATTGTCTGAATCCCGATATACATGGTAAAAGGTACAACTTCCTCAAGTTTTGTCCATGAGTGTATCTTTCAGAGTTATTGTCTGAATACCGATATACATAGGATCGGCCACACTCCATGTCAGGAGACCAAAAGAAGTCACACTGAGTGGTACTTCCAGGTCTTCAGACCAACAGCACCCCTCTTTCCTTCTCCGTGATGTCTACATCTGTCTCAGGAATAAGCAACAACAATTAACAACGCTATATTATCTTAGCAATTCTTCTCTAAATCTTCTATTTACATTTCTAATAGGAAAAAAATGCCTTCGGGAAATTTTAAAGTTGGTAAATGTTTTGTATAACCAAAGTGGATTTATCTACACAGCAAATTGTTCAATTAATATCTAACCCGAGGGTGTTCTGAGACAACTGGAGGTAAAAAGGTGAAGTGGTGGTATTAGTGTTGAGAGTTTAAAAATTCTCTTGTCTCGTGCCAATTAAAACCTACCCTCGAGGTAAACAACTCCGAGTAGCTCAATTAACCAACACATTGTTAGATTTTGTTAAAATGGAAATTGTTATTATGGGAGATACTAAGGGAGTAATATATTAGAGCACAATCACCCTACACATCATTGTCACTGAAATTTATATATAGTACACTCATGGACAGAACTTAGGAAAGTGATACCTCTTAGCATGTATATCGGGATTCAGACAATAACTTTGAAAGATACACTCATGGACAAAACTTAAAGAAGTTGTACCTTTTAACATGTATATCGGGATTCAGACAATAACTCTGAGAGATACACTCATGGACAAAACTTAAGGAAGTTGTACCTTTTAACATGTATATCGGGATTCAGACAATAACTCTGAAAGATACACTCATAGACAATACTTAAGGAAGTTGTACCTTTTAACATGTATATCGGGATTCAGACAATAACTCTGAGAGATCCACTCATGGACAAAACTTAAGGAAGTTGTACCTTTTAACATGTATATCGGGATTCAGACAATAACTCTGAAAGATACACTCATAGACAATACTTAAGGAAGTTGTACCTTTTAACATGTATATCGGGATTCAGACAATAACTCTGAAAGATACACTCATAGACAGAACTTAAGGAAGTTGTACCTTTTAACATGTATATCGGGATTCAGACAATAACTCGGAAAGATATTATAGTGACCTTTATTGAAGACACACGAGATAACCAAGTGTGAACAAAATATCCTCTGTCTCCTTCAGTATATATACTCATCGAAAAAAAACTAAGACATTTGTAAGTATTTGATGTGGCTGGTCGTCTGTTTTTTTTTTTTTTTTTTAACATGAATATTTAAAATGGCCAAACCGCTGTAGGAGGGTTCACAACTGATGATCAATGCCTTCCCTCTTTCAATTTTTATTCATTTGCAGTATATAAGACCTGTATAAAATTATTCAAAAGAAATATATGTTTACAAAAAAATAGCGCTTAAAATATATTTCTAAAATTCAACGATATATAGAGAGGGATTTTTGATGATATTTTAAACATAATTATCAATTCTATATGCCTGGCTATTTTCAATCATAGAGGTATGTTTGGCTACGTTTATATTCCTATTTATATCACCACTTACCAAACATATAACGAGATTTACTGACATATAGGTTACATTAGATATGTCTTCTGTTACTTCCATCATCAGAAATATTTTATTAGCACCAAAGAAACAAAGTTTTCAGGACAGCGACATTGTTTCGTCGTGACACTATTCTGACACTATTATCGCGACAAATTATAAAAAAAAGGAACAAATTAGTGACACCAGTTGGGTGATAGAGGTAAAAAAAAAAAACCGGAAGGCTATCTCACTTTTTTTTTTCGCACTTGTGATAATCTGTTTTGGATTGATATGATATTACACGATATAGTTTCCCATATAGATTCCTATAATTACGTTCAAATATTAAAAATTTCTAAGAAATTAATTCAAGTTGAGAAGAATTTATCAACTTTTTTTTTTTTTAATAAACGTTTTTTTTTCTCTCTTTTTTGATGTTTCAGTGACCCCACTTTAAAGACATCTCCTCTGATCGTGAAACTATAAAAGTTGCTGATGGCTATCGCCATCTATCGGAATAAATATCAACTAATCGTTGATTTTTATTTATTTATTCCAGAAAAATTATATTCGGCCTTTATAGTTATCTGGAAGTCATACATAGGTGCTCCTGTTAAAGGACATGTTAGCCCGAACTGGTGCAAGAAACTTAACCCTAGCTGGAAGTTATACTTCTAGGTGCTCCTGTTAAAGGGCAGAGATGCGTCTGAATGCTTGAGATTACGTTTAGTAAATATACTGACGTTTGCTTGAAGTTATACTTCTAGGTGCTCCTGTTAAAGGGCAGAGATGCGTCTGAATGCTTGAGATTACGTTTAGTAAATATACTGACGTTTGCTGGAAGTTATACTTCTAGGTGCTCCTGTTAAAGGGCAGAGATGCGTCTGAATGCTTGAGATTACGTTTAGTAAATATACTGACGTTTGCTGGAAGTTATACTTCTAGGTGCTCCTGTTTAAGGGCAGAGATGCGCCTGAATGCTTGAGATTACGTTTAGTAAATATACTGACGTTTGCTTGAAGTTATACTTCTAGGTGCTCCTGTTAAAGGGCAGAGATGCGTCTGAATGCTTGAGATTACGTTTAGTAAATATACTGACGTTTGCTTGAAGTTATACTTCTAGGTGCTCCTGTTAAAGGGCAGAGATGCGTCTGAATGCTTGAGATTACGTTTAGTAAATATACTGACGTTTGCTTGAAGTTATACTTCTAGGTGCTCCTGTTTAAGGGCAGAGATGCGCCTGAATGCTTGAGATTACGTTTAGTAAATATACTGACGTTTGCTTGAAGTTATACTTCTAGGTGCTCCTGTTAAAGGGCAGAGATGCGCCTGAATGCTTGAGATTACGTTTAGTAAATATACTGACGTTTGCTTGAAGTTATACTTCTAGGTGCTCCTGTTAAAGGGCAGAGATGCGCCTGAATGCTTGAGATTACGTTTAGTAAATATACTGACGTTTGCTGGAAGTTATACTTCTAGGTGCTCCTGTTTAAGGGCAGAGATGCGCCTGAATGCTTGAGATTACGTTTAGTAAATATACTGACGTTTGCTGGAAGTTATACTTCTAGGTGCTCCTGTTTAAGGGCAGAGATACGCCTGAATGCTTGAGATTACGTTTAGTAAATATACTGACGTTTGCTTGAAGTTATACTTCTAGGTGCTCCTGTTAAAGGGCAGAGATACGCCTGAATGCTTGAGATTACGTTTAGTAAATATACTGACGTTTGCTTGAAGTTATACTTCTAGGTGCTCCTGTTAAAGGGCAGAGATGCGCCTGAATGCTTGAGATTACGTTTAGTAAATATACTGACGTTTGCTTGAAGTTATACTTCTAGGTGCTCCTGTTTAAGGGCAGAGATGCGCCTGAATGCTTGAGATTACGTTTAGTAAATATACTGACGTTTGCTTGAAGTTATACTTCTAGGTGCTCCTGTTTAAGGGCAGAGATGCGCCTGAATGCTTGAGATTACGTTTAGTAAATATACTGACGTTTGCTTGATGTTATACTTCTAGGTGCTCCTGTTTAAGGGCAGAGATACGCCTGAATGCTTGAGATTACGTTTAGTAAATATACTGACGTTTGCTTGAAGTTATACTTCTAGGTGCTCCTGTTTAAAGGGCAGAGATGCGCCTGAATGCTTGAGATTACGTTTAGTAAATATACTCACGTTTGCTTGAAGTTATACTTCTAGGTGCTCCTGTTAAAGGGCAGAGATGCGCCTGAATGCTTGAGATTACGTTTAGTAAATATACTGACGTTTGCTTGAAGTTATACTTCTAGGTGCTCCTGTTATAAAGGGAATGTTAGCCCGGAATCTAGAGAAAGAAAAATGTTGCAAGAAACTTAACCCTGGATTACTTGTATTAAATGATAAGTCAGGTATGAAGGTATAATGATGATTCTGCGATAAGAGAACACAGACTGTAGCAGTGTTGGCAATACTTGAGGGTGAAAGATGTATAACGTCAAGTAGCCATTGTTATTCTCAGAGATTGAATGTGTGGTTGGTACAAGAGACTAGGTTCCCAAGGCGACCGTTATAGCCGTGCACTGGTTGAATGGCTACCGAGGTTGTTTGATTTCCCAGTGTGTTGCCATTCTCACATTTCTTTCACCATTGTTCTCCTAAATAAATAAACTAAAAGCTGATGTCTTGAGTAACGTAGAAATGGAAGATATTACAATGATTTTTACCAGTAGGAACTTTTACTTTAGTAAAAGCATCTTAAATTCCTAGCTATATCTTGGGGTAAAATTTTTCACAAAACACATTTAAAATATAAACGAATTCTCCTCATATAGCTTTATAAGTGGATTCTAAGAATTACTTGATGAGAATACCATTAATAAATCAATCTACAAGAAAAATGTCTTGAGTAACGTAGAAATAGAAGATATTACAAT
This sequence comes from Cordylochernes scorpioides, assembly GCA_030710605.1. Classification (NCBI taxonomy): domain Eukaryota; kingdom Metazoa; phylum Arthropoda; class Arachnida; order Pseudoscorpiones; family Chernetidae; genus Cordylochernes; species Cordylochernes scorpioides. Next base: position 86,921,406 of record CP092865.1, read on the forward strand.
GATTTTTACCAGTAGGAACTTTTACTTTAGTAAAAGCATCTTAAATTCTTAACTACATCTTGGTGTAAATTATTTCACAAAATACACATTTAAAATATACGAATTCTCCTCATATTGCTTTATAAGTGGATTCTAAAAATGACTTGATGAAAATACCATTAATAAATCAATCTACAGGGAAGCGTCTTGAGTAACGTAGAAATAGAAGATATTGCAATGATTTTTACCAGTTTTGTTGTGTGAAGACCGATTCCCCCCTTTTTATTTTATTTTTGATAGGTATATAAATATTATTCCGTTCACCAAATATATCTTCATTCATGTTAAATGTAAGAAACAAAACTATGAAAGAGACACACGTTTTAGTTCCTAACAAGAGTAAAAAAAAAAAACGATAATAAAAATAAGGTTCAAGCAAGATTTTCTTCATATTGTCTATTGCAACATTGAAGAATTTTGACTATAAAGATTCTCAAAATAATTGTTAAAGTTGAAATACAATATATTAATCAGTATTTAATTTTGATTTTAACCAAATTTTCAAACATTTTTTACGCTTTGTGTTTTCAGTAAAATTTTAGTTTAACATTTCTTTTATATATATTTTGTTATTTTTATTTATTTTTATACGAAAAATCTTGTTACACATAGTACAAATAGTTTTAAAATATAAAATAGGTGTTATTGTTAATTTTCAAAATATTCACACCTATATTTTACAAAAATTATTTTGTCCATAATATAAATATCAATTTTTTTCTCCCCATTGAATATAACAAAATATTTTCAAAAACTTAATGCTGTTGACGTTATGTGGCGCTGAGTTTGTTGTTGACACACTTTAAAATGTTATAACACCTTGATAAAGGTTGGCGTTCAGCCAACTGAAATATCGGTAAAATAAATGATATTTTGATCCAATATACGCCTTTTTAATTAAAGATTTATCTATGGATTGTTCTATTTTCAAAAAAAATTAATCAGTATATATAATACATTTATTTATTAATATAAAATGGCAAGGTTTCAAGTGTTAGCTTATCATTAGGGTCTGATGATTAGCAAAACACTTGGAAGTTTACCATTTAATCTTAGTAAAGAAATGTATAGCAATTATACTGATTAATATATTGTATATTATACAGCAGAACCTCCCTTTAGCGGACACCCCGCTAGCCTACACCTTTCTACAAAGGACAGTTTTCATTTGTAAATTACCATTTTAAAAATTTAGCAAGTCTCTGGTAAGAGAACACCTCTCTCTAAAGGACAATTTGGCTCTTCAATTAGGTGTTGTCCTTTACAGGGAGGTTCTACTGTAGTAGAATCTAAAAACAAATATAAAGGTAAGAGAACACCTCTCCCTAAAGGACAATTTGGCTCTTCAATTAGGTGTTGTTCTTTACAGGGAGGTTCTACTGTAGTAGAATCTAAAAACAAATATAAAGGTAAGAGAACACCTCTCTCTAAAGGACAATTTGGCTCTTCAATTAGGTGTTGTCCTTTACAGGGAGGTTCTACTGTAGTAGAATCTAAAAACAAATATAAAGGTAAGAGAACACCTCTCCCTAAAGGACAATTTGGCTCTTCAATTAGGTGTTGTTCTTTACAGGGAGGTTCTACTGTAGTAGAATCTAAAAACAAATATGAAGGTAAGAGGACACCTCTCCCTAAAGGACAATTTGGCTCTTCAATTAGGTGTTGTTCTTTACAGGGAGGTTCTACTGTAGTAGAATCTAAAAACAAATATAAAGGTAAGAGAACACCTCTCTCTAAAGGACAATTTGGCTCTTCAATTAGGTGTTGTCCTTTACAGGGAGGTTCTACTGTAGTAGAATCTAAAAACAAATATAAAGGTAAGAGAACACCTCTCCCTAAAGGACAATTTGGCTCTTCAATTAGGTGTTGTCCTTTACAGGGAGGTTCTACTGTAGTAGAATCTAAAAACAAATATAAAGGTAAGAGAACACCTCTCCCTAAAGGACAATTTGGCTCTTCAATTAGGTGTTGTCCTTTACAGGGAGGTTCTACTGTAGTAGAATCTAAAAACAAATATAAAGGTAAGAGAACACCTCTCCCTAAAGGACAATTTGGCTCTTCAATTAGGTGTTGTCCTTTACAGGGAGGTTCTACTGTAGTAGAATCTAAAAACAAATATAAAGGTAAGAGGACACCTCTCCCTAAAGGACAATTTGGCTCTTCAATTAGGTGTTGTCCTTTACAGGGAGGTTCTACTGTAGTAGAATCTAAGAACAAATATGAAGGTAAGAGGACACCTCTCCCTAAAGGACAATTTGGCTCTTCAATTAGGTGTTGTCCTTTACAGGGAGGTTCTACTGTAGTAGAATCTAAGTACAAATATAAAGGTAAGAGGACACCTCTCCCTAAAGGACACTTTATCTCTGCAATTAGGTGTTGTCCTTTACAGGGAGGTTCTACTGTAGTAGAATCTAAAAACAAATATAAAGGTAAGAGGACACCTCTCCCTAAAGGACGATTTGGCTCTTCAATTAGGTGTTGTCCTTTACAGGGAGGTTCTACTGTAGTAGAATCTAAGAACAAATATGAAGGTAAGAGGACACCTCTCCCTAAAGGACGATTTGGCTCTTCAATTAGGTGTTGTCCTTTACAGGGAGGTTCTACTGTAGTAGAATCTAAGAACAAATATGAAGGAAAGAGGACACCTCTCTCTAAAGGACAATTTGACTCTGCAATTAGGTGTTGTCCTTTACAGGGAGGTTCTACTGTAGTAAAATCTAAGAACAAATATAAAGGTAAGAGGACACCTCTCCCTAAAGGACGATTTGGCTCTTCAATTAGGTGTTGTCCTTTACAGGGAGGTTCTACTGTAGTAGAATCTAAGTACAAATATAAAGGTAAGAGGACACCTCTCCCTAAAGGACACTTTATCTCTGCAATTAGGTGTTGTCCTTTACAGGGAGGTTCTACTGTAGTAGAATCTAAAAACAAATATAAAGGTAAGAGGACACCTCTCCCTAAAGGACGATTTGGCTCTTCAATTAGGTGTTGTCCTTTACAGGGAGGTTCTACTGTAGTAGAATCTAAGAACAAATATGAAGGTAAGAGGACACCTCTCCCTAAAGGACGATTTGGCTCTTCAATTAGGTGTTGTCCTTTACAGGGAGGTTCTACTGTAGTAGAATCTAAGAACAAATATGAAGGAAAGAGGACACCTCTCTCTAAAGGACAATTTGACTCTGCAATTAGGTGTTGTCCTTTACAGGGAGGTTCTACTGTAGTAGAATCTAAGAACAAATATGAAGGTAAGAGGACACCTCTCCCTAAAGGACGATTTGGCTCTTCAATTAGGTGTTGTCCTTTACAGGGAGGTTCTACTGTAGTAGAATCTAAAAACAAATATGAAGGAAAGAGGACACCTCTCTCTAAAGGACAATTTGACTCTGCAATTAGGTGTTGTCCTTTACAGGGAGGTTCTACTGTAGTAGAATCTAAGAACAAATATAAAGGTAAGAGGACACCTCTCCCTAAAGGACGATTTGGCTCTTCAATTAGGTGTTGTCCTTTACAGGGAGGTTCTACTGTAGTAGAATCTAAGAACAAATATGAAGGTAAGAGGACACCTCTCCCTAAAGGACGATTTGGCTCTTCAATTAGGTGTTGTCCTTTACAGGGAGGTTCTACTGTAGTAGAATCTAAGAACAAATATGAAGGAAAGAGGACACCTCTCTCTAAAGGACAATTTGACTCTGCAATTAGGTGTTGTCCTTTACAGGGAGGTTCTACTGTAGTAGAATCTAAAAACAAATATAAAGGTAAGAGGACACCTCTCCCTAAAGGACGATTTGGCTCTTCAATTAGGTGTTGTCCTTTACAGGGAGGTTCTACTGTAGTAGAATCTAAGAACAAATATGAAGGTAAGAGGACACCTCTCCCTAAAGGACGATTTGGCTCTTCAATTAGGTGTTGTCCTTTACAGGGAGGTTCTACTGTAGTAGAATCTAAGAACAAATATGAAGGAAAGAGGACACCTCTCTCTAAAGGACAATTTGACTCTGCAATTAGGTGTTGTCCTTTACAGGGAGGTTCTACTGTAGTAGAATCTAAGAACAAATATGAAGGTAAGAGGACACCTCTCCCTAAAGGACGATTTGGCTCTTCAATTAGGTGTTGTCCTTTACAGGGAGGTTCTACTGTAGTAGAATCTAAGAACAAATATGAAGGAAAGAGGACACCTCTCTCTAAAGGACAATTTGACTCTGCAATTAGGTGTTGTCCTTTACAGGGAGGTTCTACTGTAGTAGAATCTAAGAACAAATATAAAGGAAAGAGGACACCTCTCTCTAAAGGACACTTTAGCTCTGCAATTAGGTGTTGTCCTTTACAAAGAGGTTCTACTATAGTCGAATTTCCAACCAAAATTAAATTCGTTAAACGAATTTCTTTGCGAAACACGTACAAATCAAATGTAATCGTGAAACTATAAAAATGGTGGAAGGAAAGAAGAATAGAGCGTTAATTCCATCTGGAAAGAAATGTTCAGAGCGAGGGAAGGAACCAATCCACAAAAAGAAGCTAATGACTTTGACATTTATTTTAGCAGAGAGCTAATAAATTTGTAAGTGAATCGATTCTCCCATCACTCTGGCGTTCTCCCCGGTAAATTCATACATCAAGGACTTTGATTAGCAATCAATTCCATCTTTCCTCCTTCTAAGGTCTCCCCATTCATCTTATTTTTATTTGACGGCAGCCTTACTAAATACCGGTGGTTACAACGGCCGTTTTTCTTCCTTTTTTAAGGTTATATAATCGATGGCCTTAGGTTTTTAATCTGACTTTGGCCATTTGTCATAATTGTTTATTGTTTACGTGTCGGTCTAAAGAACCCAGAGTAATGTGGGACACAATATTATAAATAAATTATTTGAGGTAAGAATTTCTTCTTTTTTTATCACGACAATACAGGCTTTCGGGTGTAACAGTCCTTTGATAGGTATAAGTACGCTACTAAAAAGTATATATAATACCTTATTAGCACAATTAAAGTAAAAAAAAAAACAGTATAATATAAAATTACTTGAAAACTTTCTCCATAGAGAACACATTACTTTCCTGAGTTCACGTTTTCTCGTGGCCAAGGCTGCAGTTGTATAATTTTTGTTTAAAGCTCAGTTTGTTTCCTATTTGATAATCAATTATTTTTTATATTAGTTACCTGTTGAAGGGCGTGACTGCCCGAAAGCTTGTCACAAGTTTATTTGAATAAAAATATTTTCTCCTTACTCTTCCTTATCGTTTATACAATTAAAGTAAATTGTGATGAATATGTTTTTGTTATTATTACCCCGCGCGCGCGCGACTGTAATATCATTCTAGTGGACATGGCATCTGCCCGGTAAGCGGAACATTGTGGGTTCGATTCCCATCCCTGGACACTTTTATTTTTCCGTTCATCATTACTTTTAATAATTCATCCTTTCATACCTCATCCAAAAAGGTTAGAAATAGTCGATATTTCACCTTGAAATAAAAAATTTGATTTTTCTTTTAAAAGAAACTCATGCGGTGTAACTTCAAGTGTCGTTTTACAATATCATTCTTAAATATCAAATCTCAAGTAAATAATTTAATATCAATAATATATAACAGTAAACTCCCGCGCGAAAAATGAATCATAATATATATATTTTTTTCCAATGGTCACCACCGATTCTTGTAAAAGTCCAACCCCAACAGCGAGTGCAAGTCAAACAGGGCTCTGACACATTTTTAAGTGTAAAAGACAAACTACTTTCACGTATGTGGTGCACTTACAGTAAAAGCAGTCGCCAACTTCTACCCACCATAATTATCATGGTGTACTATAGATAATTAAAATTTATCCTAACTAAGTTGTCCAACACCCGACATATGCAAATTTGACAATCAATTTTCTAAGTTCACACTTAACATATACACGTAACTTATATGTTACATTTTATCTAAATAACTTACTATATATTACATATAAAACACTTATAATCCATCAGAACTGCAGCCATCAATGAAAATACTTGGATCCTCGGGGACTTGAACTTCTCTGAATGCGAGAGACATCACTTACGGTTCTGTTAAAGCCTTCATAGAGCTCTTGGACCGTGCTAACCTTTCCGCAGCTATCTTCAACGTGGATCACCAGCCAACAAGAATTTCCAACTACCGCCTAGATTCGAGTAAATTAGACCGAGTGTTACTGCCTTCAAACCTTTCCGACCAAGCCATTTGCTACTTGACCCTCCACTATAACACTTATATTACACTAGCCGAATGACCTGGGCAACGCCCGTGTTTTACCCGATTGAATGTTTTTATTCAAATACTATTTGTTACAAATATTTTTATATATACATATGTACATAAGTATGTGTATATATATACACCTTAATAGTACAAAAGCTACATACCTATACTTTCGATATTTGCGGACCTATTATGAGGTATTGTTAACAATAGATTATTTAAGGAGCGACCCGCTCCAACACAATAGTTTCAAAAACAACAAAGCGAGTGGGGGGGGGGGGGGCAAAGGCGGCGTGAGCGTAGCCGACCAATAGGAGGGCGCCATTCAAAAAAAAAAAAAGCAAACGGTGACAGAGACGACTGATGAAGAATGACGCTCGTAACTGTATATAGAATATGTAACTTAATATGTATTATATAGAGAGATATTTATAACCCAGATTATTGGAGCGCAGAACGCCAACTATCCGAGATATATGCAATTTATATTACATATTCTATATATGAATCATATCATATATATATGTAACTTTTATATTACATATTATATCAGCGCAACTTTTATTTGCATGATCCGTGAAATATAGCTGCATTTCTCTTTCTGTTTGAAATTTATATGTTAATTTTGTAATTATTCTTATTTTTTTTTTAATTCATAGAAGCATTTTTCTGGCAGACATATTCAATTTTTTATCATCATCATTTTTTTTTTTTTTTTAGTTATCAAATCATTTTGTAGTTGTAGTTTCATTTTTGTTTTGTTTTGTTCCTTTTTAATCAATAAAATATATAGAACTAAGGTGTAATATTCAAATCAAACATATGGAACAAACATCGATTCATTTTTAAAACAAAGAAAAATCATAAGCTTATACAACTTTCACTTGATACACTTTCATTTATCAACCTAAAACCAGCACATACTTTCCCTTTTGTACTTTTTTTCCTTATATTACATATGTAACTTATATTTGAATCTGTAAGAATATAGGTCATACCTCTCCAGTCAAAACTAGACGCCATTTATTGACCGTCGCCACAAACTAGTGGCTTCGGGTCGGTGACAAAGACATACGACCAGCTTTAAATGGCGTTTATTTTTGACGTCTATTTTGAAGGGAGAGGTAACCTTTATTTTTCTAGGTCAATATCCTTCCGACAAAATAAACATTTATATATTCAAGTATTAAAAATAAAGAAGACATATCCTGACCACGAGCACATGTGATTTTTAGATGGCAGAGCGTCATTTAGTTCGTGGATGGCTTTTCTTGATTTATCAAGAAAATGGGATTGGCCAAATATCAGGGAACAGGTTAAATCAACGTTTAGTTTATTTCTTTTCCACTAGATGTCGCTCTGCTATCTGTAAAGCCAATCCTGAAAATAGAGGTTGTCTGGCCGGTATTTATATTTCTATGAATAATAGACACGTCGGCCAGTTGGAGTTTTTTATTTTCTCAACCATTTTTCAAAACGTTGAGAAAATAAATAACTCTAACTGGCCGACGTGTCTATTTTTAATGAAAATCACATGTGTTTAGGATATATGCCTTCTTTATTTTTTAATATCAATACCTGACCTTTTTATTTTTATCTATTATTGTTTCATATTTAAGTATTTAATAGAACTGCGTGTTTGTGAACTGCAGAATCCGAAATCCTCACGATTAGGAATGTCTGTTAAAAGGAGGTTTAAAGAAGTGTTTACAGAGCACAGCTACTGTCAATGGAAATTGAGTCTGTGCTTGATCCGCTTATTTCCGCAGGTGGTTAGTTGGTTGGTAGGAATACTAATGAACCGTCGGGTCGATTTGGTTTTTCCCTTTAAGTAAATGAGGAGAATGGAGGAATTATGCTGTCAGGTCCAGACGGTGGGGCTAATTGGACGGAGGGACATGTCGATAAGTGGGCAGTGATTAGGTGAAGTTACGTTCCTCTCTTCCTTCAGTACCTTCCTCTACTGAGCCACATGGTCTCTCCATATCTCCCTCTACTGAGGGTGGGCCACATGGTCTCTCCATATCTCCCTCTACTGAGGATGGGCCACATGGTCTCTCCATATCTCCCTCTACTGAGGATGGGCCACATGGTCTCTCCATATCTCCCTCTACTGAGGATGGGCCACATGGTCTCTGCATATTTCCCTCTACTGAGGGTGGGCCACATGGATTCTCCATATCTCCCTTCTTTAGTACCTTCCTCTACTGAGTGTGAGCCAAATGGTCTCTCCTTATCTCCCTTCTTCAGTGCCTTCCTCTACTGAAGGTGGGCCACATGGTCTCTTCCTTATCTCCCTCTACTGAGGGTGGGCCACATGGTCACTCCATATCTCCCTCCTTCAATACCTTCCTCTACTGAGCCACATGGTATCTTCCTCATCTCCCTCTACTGAGGGTGGGCTACATGGTCACTCCATATCTTCCTCCTTCAGTACCTTTCTCTACTGAGCCACATGGTCTCTTCCTTATCTCCCTCTATTGAGGGTGTGCCACATGGTCTCTCCATATCTCCCTCCTTCAATGCCTTCCTCTACTGAGGGTGGGCCACATGGTCTCTCCATATCTCCCTCCTTCAGTACCTTCCTCTACTGAGCCACATGGTCTCTTCCTTATCTCCCTCTACTGAGGGTGGGCTACATGGTCACTCCATATCTCCCTCCTTCAGTACCTTCCTCTACTGAGCCACATGGTCTCTTCCTTATCTCCCTCTACTGAGGGTGGGCTACATGGTCACTCCATATCTCCCTCCTTCAGTACCTTCCTCTACTGAGGGTGGGCTACATGGTCACTCCATATCTCCCTCCTTCAGTACCTTCCTCTACTGAGCCACATGGTCTCTCCATATCTCCCTCTACTGAGGGTGGGCCACATGGTCTCTCCTTATCTTCCTCCTTCAGTACCTTCCTCTACTGAGGGTGGGCTACATGGTCACTCCATATCTCCCTCCTTCAGTACCTTCCTCTACTGAGCCACATGGTCTCTCCATATCTCCCTCTACTGAGGGTGGGCCACATGGTCTCTCCTTATCTTCCTCCTTCAGTACCTTCCTCTACTGAGGGTGGGCTACATGGTCACTCCATATCTCCCTCCTTCAGTACCTTCCTCTACTGAGCCACATGGTCTCTCCATATCTCCCTCTACTGAGGATGGGCCACATGGTCTCTCCTTATCTTCCTCCTTCAGTACCTTCCTCTACTGAGGATGGGCCACATGGCCCATAAAAAGTATCGGGGCGTGTTATGCTGTTTTGTATTTTGTCGAAATCAGCAATCCTGTGATAAGGAATATGGAAAGAGGTTATATTTGAGAGAGAAAGAACTAAGAAAGGATGATTGAAAGAAGACAAAGTCAACTATTCCGTCCAAACAGCGAGATATTGAAATAGATTGGAGACGAAGGGTGTGTGGCACACGTCATCCTATCTGTGATTAGATATAGGTTCTTGGAGAGCTTACGTCCTCCCCATCCCTAGCGACGGTCACTTCAGCTGAGGTAGAATTGCTCTTATTCTCTTTATATTCGAGTTTACCGAAGAAAATTGGGTGTTTCACCAATCAAACTATACAGTGATGGTGGGTAGTGACCGCTTATACTCTTAGAAAATATATATTAGAATAACGCATGCTGGAATATAGAAATAAAACTTAAAAAGAGCGATAAAACTTTAAAAAACATTTTTATGTTGTGTCTTTACTGCAATGAAAAGATATATTAGGAGGGCCTGGCTCATCAGTGGTGAACCCTCCCAGCGGTTTCGCCAGTTCAATGGGAGGGTTCACCACTGATGAGCCAGGCCCTCCCATTAATTTTTCCATTACAGAAAGGGGGCAGTAGAATTTTTTTTTTTTTTTTTTAAGAATTATACTCGTGTATAATAGTTTCGCGAATATATATCGCATATCATCAAACTAATGTACATGGATCTATTAAGAGACTACCAAAATGTTAATGAACCATCTAACTTTGCGATGCCATATACAATACTAAGCAAAGAATAAATATTGGGTCAACAAGCCTGTAGCCTGTAGTAGAGAAAAAGAAGAAGAAAAAAAAAACTCACTTAGAAAACACCATTTTCAATTTGTTTTTCTCCATTGCACACGGCAATTGTAACAAAAATAAAAATAAATCTTTAAAAAAGCCATATTTTAAAAAATAAGGTATTCTAACAATTTCTGAACGAATATGAAGGAAAAAAAGCTGTTATATTTTGCGTTATTCCAATCCCGTTTGCCATTAAAGAAGCAGAACGTTCACCCACGTAAGTGTATTATCTAAAATGTGTTTTTATGCTTCAAGCCATTTCTTTCGATCTCGTTAAGATTTTATTGAGGGGCCCGAGGTTTTATTGTAACAATGGAGGTTTATGGAAGGGGAGCATAAATATTGTATTTGTCCTTAGTTCTTCTTTTCCCTTAAATATAAAGGATGGGCTTCAGGCTGAATATCCTATTTCATTTTACGCTAGTTAGACCTAAGTGTTCTATCCATCTGGATTAGAAATCCATTTTGACATTCAATTATTTTTTATGGGGAGAAGACAATCCAATCTAGACTCTATATGATGGGATATGATTGAAAAACGTTGACACATTTATCAAGATAATCATTAAAACAAACAGAAATAGTTCTTTTGGGTAACTCTAAGTTATTAGGTTAGATGTTTTTTTTTTTTTTTTTTTTTGCTTATCCCTAGTACAGGTGGTACAGGCCATGATAATCATGATGGGTAGTAAGCGACTGCTTTTACTGTAAGTACACCACATGTCTACACATGTGAAAAGCAGTTCGACTTTGCACTTACAAATGTGCCAGACCCCGTTTGGTTACTTGCACTCGCTGGTGGGGTTAGACTTTTGCAAGAATCGGGGGCCATTGGAGCATTTTTTTTATAGAAAAAAAGTGTCCAATGCGGGAATTGAACCCGGGTCATAGTGGTCGAAACCAGCCTTCCACCGACCCCCTTAGATAGGTTAGATGTAATATGATAGAGTATAGGGAAATGATAAGTTATGTGATATATTAGGTCATGTTTTTAGTGTAGAGTGACGTCAAAATAACACCGGCTAATTAAGTAATCAATCTCATTTAGTTAGAAATACGAGCTGTATTAGAGAAAAATACCTCCTAAAAATAGCTGCAGCGTGTTTTGGAATAAAGGGTCGTTTATAGAGTAAAGGTAGGAGAAACACACACACAATAAATGGCAATTTTAAATGCCTATCACCTTTAACAAGAGTTGAATTTATAATCAAGGACAAAACTTAAGGAAGTGGAAAGTCTTTGATATAGCCAATCATCTGTTTTGTTATTATTATTATTTTCTAAGGAGAGAGGGAATTTTGTTCGCATTTGGTTATCTCGTGTGTCTTCAATAAAGGTCACTGTAATATCTTTCAGAGTTATTGTCTGAATCCCGATATACATGCTAAAAGGTACATTTCCTTAAGTTTGTCTATGAGTGTAGTTCACACTTGGTTATCTCGTGTGTCTTCAATAAAGGTCACTGTAATATCTTTCAGAGTTATTGTCTGAATCCCGATATACATGCTAAAAAGTATAACTTCCTTAAGTTTTATCCATGAGTGTAGTTCACACTTGGTTATCTCGTGTGTCTTCAATAAAGGTCACTATCTTTCAGAGTTATTGTCTGAATCCAGATATACATGCTAAAAGGTACAACTGCCTTAAGTTTTGTTCATGAGTGTAGTTCACACTTGGTAATTCGTGTGTCTTCAATAAAGGTCACTGTAATATCTTTCAGAGTTATTGTCGAATCCCGATATACATGCTAAAAAGTATAACTTCCTTAAGTTTTGTTCATGAGTGTAGTTCACACTTGGTATCTCGTGTGTCTTCAATAAAGGTCACTATCTTTCAGAGTTATTGTCTGAATCCCGATATACATGCTAAAAAGTATAACTTCCTTAAGTTTTGTTCATGAATGTATATTTCAGAGTTATTGTCTGAATCCCGATATACATGGTAAAATGTACAACTTCCTTAAGTTTTGTCTATAAGTGTAAATATTTTTAAAATCTCATCAGATTCAAAGTGGGTGAATTTATAGAATATTTCCTTATACCACATATGGATAGAGTATTCACACACACAATTTACACGTCATGTAAGACGACCATTATGGAGTCTGTGAAATAACAACTATTTTAAAATACCGTGAACTTTAAATATACGGGAACCCCTTTAGAGGATTCAAATAATGAGGAAAAAATTCGAATAATTTAATTTTAAGGAAAAACATTTTGATAATTTTCTATAATCGAATTATTTAAATTGTTGAATAATCATGGTAACAAATAATATAAACACAGATCAATAAAATAAATATATTTATCAAAAATAACAAATATATTTACATATACCCTAAAAACGAAACCAAAACTAAAACAGTTAAACCTGTTTATAGCGCCCCCTCTCTTTAGCGCCCGATTTTAACCCTTAGTTACTGGCGCCTATTTTCCTTACACAATTACTGGCGTTCGGCCTCTCAGGCCGTCTTTTAAAATCATTAATAAACCATGTTATTCATAAAATAAAGAGAAATTAAACGTATACACATAATTTCCAAAGAATAAATATTTTGTTTTTTTCGAATAAACAGAGCTCTAAACAAAATTAAATGAAAATGTACAAGAAACTCTTTCTATCTAAAATATTCTATATATATTCTAAAAAATTCTATCTAAAATATTTTATTCAAGATTAGGTGCACAATTCAAGCATATTTCAATAGAATGATCTTTGCAGATTGGTTCTTTGCATTTTTTGAATTGCATTTGAGTTCGACGATCTTTTTTACATAGGTAGCATCTTTTGCGTTTTTTGGACCAAGGACTGCCGCTTGTGGATTCCTAGATAACACATATTATTGATATTTCGTTTGAATATCAAATAAATATTTGCCTACCTCAAGTGATGAAGTTCCAGCATGCTTCTGAATTAATACTTGCAGATCTCTTGACAAATTTTTGTCTTGATTTCTCATATTCAAGGCATCTCTCATTAGTAGTAGAGCAAGCTGCTTTATAAAATCTTTTCGAGCCATTCCACCGTCTTGCTTGACAGCCTTATAAATTACTGCTGAATTTATTGCAACCACATCCAAAAAGTTGAAAAATAAACACAGGGGCCATCTTTTGGTTCTTCTTCCAACTGAATACATGTCTGATCAACTACATCTACACCACCTTTGGTCATATTATAAAATGTGATTATCTCGGGCTTTTATTGTTCAGCAGTTTCTTGATCAATTGTTGTGGTCGAATGCATTGTGGAGAGTAATATAACAGATTTTCCATATTTTAAGGACATAGGATACCAAATTTTTGTTTTTTGAAAACTCAAAAGTGGAACCGAACTTCTATTATATTATACAAAATTACAATCACAAAACACAATTTAGAATGCATATAATTGAAGCAAGAATAATAAAAAAAACGAATGCTCAACTTATTTGTTGCGTTTGAAGGTCAATAAAACCAAAAGTGAAACTGCCAATAATAGGGGCGCTAAAATTCCCAGTGACGTAATTACTGGCGCTCGGCTTTAAAGGCCGTTTGATTTAATAACTCGGGATATACAAAATAGATTTCTCTTAAAATGAAAAGTTCTTCAAATAAATGCATTTTATTAAGCTACCTAAAATTTTGATGAAAAATATTGCATTTTGAAAATTTCGCAAACATTTTTAATTTTCACACGGCCTTTCAAGCCGAACGCCAGTAATTACGGGTTAAATACGTAGTACGATGCGATTTACATTAAAAGTGACCTATCTATAGCACCCCCTCTATATAGCACCCTATTTTGGTGAGTCCCAAGAGGGGGCGCTATAGACAGGTTTAACTGTAATCGAAACTGAAACCAATGCTTCGTTGGCGCCAAATATCAGACGATCCCGGTTTCCTATAATAATCGAAACTATGAGGAGCATTGTAATTATTGAGTAAAAAAATATCAGGCCTCCAGGGAAAAGCTTTCGGGCTTGAATGCCCATCTACAGGAGAAAACATGGTATGGTGATTTTACTAAATATTGATACAAGATATTATTTCATTGATTTATTATTAATTTTACTATTATTTCAGTGTAACCTCTTCATGCCATAAAATGGGAACGTAGAAGGCCTTACTAACCTTTTCTTAATTGTTGAGAAGAATCAATACAGTAATAGGCCTGAGTATTATTCGAAGACCATCTCGAGAGAAACCCATTAGAACTTAAATAGGATTTAAAAGCAATAGGATTGTAATTTCAATTTAAACGACAAAAAGATCGTTTCACGCCCTATTTAATTATTTCCTTTTATGATTGTCTTTATCTTTTCAACTTTAGACTTTTTACATTACGAACATACAACATCAAATCCCGCTTATAACGATACTCTATACCTATTATTGCGTTATTTTTAATTGATCTTGGTCACGAATTACCTTTTGATTTCTCGTATATAACGATATTCTACTTGTAGTACGTGATTTATCGTTAATATCCCAAAATATCTTCATTATAAGGTAGATCCCACTGTGGAAATAAAGAGTTCCATTATCTTTCTATCCTTTCATAATCGCAGAAAAATAAATTTTGCATATTGGTTTAATAAATGTTGTTTTTCAAACAAATGCCACAGATTTCTGGAGATGAGTTTCTTTTATCTTTATTAACGTAATCTCAAGCTTTCAGGCATCTCTGCCTTTTTACAGGAGTACAAAAAAACCTATTTTTTATTCGAGATTTGAAAAAAAAAATCATCTTTAAAAAGCCGCTAAGAAAATTGATGAATCTGTGATGCCACGCTGTCAGCGCAACGATGTTAAGAATGTAATGACTTGCGCATGCGCAATCGCCGGAAGATGACAATGAAAGCAAAAAAGGAATCAATAGCAAACCTCGACTTCCAAATATAGAATGAACTCTATAACGAAACTCTTTATAACCGAAAATTCCTAAGAGAAAGGATAAAGGGGTATATCACTATGAAATGAAAGGATTCAACAATATTGTTTATCATGCATTAGCACGCTGTTTTAAGAAATTTGAACTATTTTTGATTATTTTTAAAATAAATTAATTTTTAGTCTATCATTATCAAATCTGACGTCTCTATGTTTTCTCGCCATGATGGAAAGAAAGGAAGGACAAAAGTAATCAATATGGTATGCGGCAGTGCAGCGCTAAACACGCAAGATGGTCATTAATATGTCATGCTTTCTGATTGGAGCTGGATATGATGGAAGTTTCGGTTAATGGTTCGTTTTAACGCGGATTCCGAATTTCCTAACACAGCCGGTAGCCAAGTTAGCTATGGAATCATAAGAAACAAAGAATAGCAAACAGTTTACACTCATGGATAATACTTATGGAAATTTTTCATATATTGAAACCTGTTTTTTTTTTATGTTGTTGTTGTCGTGTCCAAAGAAGAGCCTCAGGATGTCTCCATGCATCTCTATCACAGCAGCGTTTTTTTTATAAACTCCGGTAGAAAAGGCAGAGAATATCGAAAGCTTGAGATTACGTTAATAAAGATAAAAAGAACCTATAAAAAATAAAAAGGTGAGGTTTTGTTATTAAAAATAAAAAAGGCATATCCTGACAAGGAGCACATGTGCTTTTCAGAAGGCAGAGCACCATCTGGTGGAACAGAAATCAACTATTCATTGATTTAGCCTGTTCCCTGATATATTTGGTTTTTCTTGATTTATCAAGAAATTGGGTTGGCCAAATATTAGGGAACAGGCTAAATCAATGAATAAAAGATACTATCTCCAGAATCCTTTGACATTTGTTTGAAAAACCATATTTATTAATCCAACTTGCAAAATTTATTTTTCAACGATTATGAAAGGATAGAAAGATAATGGGACTCTTATTTCCACAGCGGGATCTACCTTATAACAAAGCTATTCTGGGATATTAGCGCTAAAACACGTACTACAAGTAGAATAGCGTTATATACGGGAAATAAAAAGGAATATGTAAATAAAGCAAGAAACAACCTTGAAAGCCGTTTTTTATTATTGTTTACATTTCGGAGGATTCTATTTTCGAATTAAAGACATGTTACTGATTGGATCTAATAAAAGGTGAGGGATGTTTATATTCCACACAGAAAGAAAGAAAGGTGCATCCAGCCAACCAACAACAAGAGTCCAATCACGATGTGCTGACCCCAGCTAGCACTTTGTCAGGAAGTAAGATCCTTTTTAATATTTAATAGGCAACCGAGAAACGGGATTATTCTGGACAATGGAATCCTTCTTCTTAGATCTCTTTCCTCCATATTGCCTTCTCCTATTCTTCCGTCAGCTTTGATGATCTCCTACATGTCATTCGGTCAAATACTTCTCTTTATCAAGTTACCAGCCAAGATTGTTGAGTGAATCTGTTGTTGCTTATTCTCCAAGTTGTTTACGTGTTTTTTTTTTCGATAATTCGATATCTTTCTTTCTACCTGGAATTCTTCGTTCTATTTGGGTCTCGGTGTTGTTGAGCTTTACCATCTTAATAATAAGGCACAATTTGGATTATAGATTATAAACACAAGATAATAAGACCTAATCCAAATAAATAGTGTGTGATGTTTCTTTAGCAGCGTTGTTGGCATCTTCAGTTCAAGGCTACTGAATGAGAAATTTCAAAATATCTTGATCACTTTATAACAGTAACTATTTAAAACGATGTGGTAAAATTTCTCATTCACTACTTTTGTCTGAAGATGGTGGCAGCGCTGTTACCGAGGCATCACACACTATTTATTTGTTTGGATTTGGTCTTATCACCTTGTGTTTACAATCTTAAGCTCTTTGTTTGAGGCTTTTGTTGTTGTTGCTCGTAAAGATATGACACGTCAAAATGTCTTGTTTCCCTACCTGGAAATCTCCGTTCCGTTCTTCAAGTTGTTTAAACGATCTCCATTAAGTTCCATTACAGAATAGAACAACAATTGAAGAGTAGTATCTTATTCAAACTTTATTCGCAAACTTTAGTACGTCCTTCTACAGGCTTTATGATGACAAAACAGAAAGAAGTACGAGATGAGTATTAATAGAATAAGATATTTTTGCATACGAGAAAAATATAGTATTTATAAAATAAATGAAAGAGAAAAGTGAAAACGTAAATTTCGTATATACAGATTTAATAAGGTTCCATTGTCTCAGCTTTTCTATTATAGTCTTGAAGTTTTCGCAGAGATCTTTTTTGGAGGATTTTATACAATAGATGTTCAGGACTGGCTGGTTGGGAATCGCATTTAGGGTATTTCGGGTATGTTTTAATTTTTCCATTAAATATGAGCATTCTAAGATGTCCTGTTGGTAATCTTGAAATCGCCGTTATATCATGGAGAAGGAAAGAGGGATGCTGTTGGTCTGAAGACCGGGAACTCAGTGTGACTTTGCTTCTTTTGGTCTCCTGACATGGAGTGTGCCCTTTGTAGCCGCATCTTGTCAAATATATACGTTTTGTCTATCGTTATCAAATCTGACGTCTCTATGTTTTCTGGCTATGATGGAAAGAAAGATGGAACAACATTTTGATTACCATTACTATAGGCGATATATACTATTGCGATTTATAATATTAAAAAAAAAAAGGAGCTTCTTGTGTACACACAAGAATATATGTTTTGTCCCTAACTGCTATATAAGTGGAAACACAAGTCAGGGAGAAAAGCTTCTTTATATAAGAGGATGATGGTACAAGCTTTCGGGAAAGATGTCCTTCGTTGGTGGACAAGCGGTCTAAACTGTTGGTTTTCGACAGCTACGAACCGGGATCGAATCCCCCCAGCATTGGGCACTTTTTTTTTCTAATTGAAAAAAAAAATGCTCCTATGGGGGGATCCCCGATTTTTACAAAAGTTCAACCCTGTCAGCGAGTGTAAGTAAACAAACATAGCACTGGCACATTTGTAAATGCAAAAGTCGAAATGCTTTACACGTGTGTAGACATGTAGTGCACTTACAGTAAAAGCAGTTGCTAACTTCTGTCATAATGATTATCATGGCTTGTACCATGTGTATCATTTAGCATAATTAGTTGAGTGCTAAGTTAAATAAAGTAATTTCAGGCTGCTGTTTGTTCACAAAAACAAATATAACAATTAAGAAAAAAGGGCATTTCCTGATTGTGCAGCTAAAAGTTACTTGTGTCATCTATCGGATTAATTTCAACTAATCGTTGATTTTTAATTACTCCTGAATTGGCCAAATACCCTTTCTAGATTAATCAAGGAAGGACATTTGACAAATTCTGGAATAATTAAAAATCAACGGTTAGTTTATGTTTATTCCGACAGATGATACAAGTAATATTTAGTTGCACAATCAGAAAATGTCATTTTTCTTCATTTATCCACCTAATCACAGTACAATTTCACTTTTGTTCAATTTTCAAATAAAACAAGGATTATAACATCATTGTTCTAATAGATAGCTATATATAATTTACAAGTTCAAAGGCTAGGACAGAACAAGCTTCAATAGCCCTACCTCACTGGAAGTACAGATATCTGAGTTTTCCTCATTCCACCACACTTATCGCAACCAACCGAAATGCTAATCAGGGTAAATCTAATCAGAGAGGTGGAGGGATTACGAAAAACACGTGACACGGTAATTTGAATATACTCAATAAAAAAAGAACTCCATTTGTTTTTGTTTACTCTCCTTTCTCTAATAATAGTTATATATATATATATATATATATATATGTCGTAAACCCGGGTAAGACAACAAGTGAGTTGGAAGCAGTCAAGGTTGAGTGACAAGGCGTGTAGAGTGGGAAGTCCGCACGGGACAGTAAGGACAAAGTTTAGGATCAAAAGATGCTCTCCTAGTACGTCTCACGTGGCACCAAGACCAGGGGAAAGTTGAGGATTAACTGAGGAAAGCTCGGCGTCCTGCATGAAGCCGCGGGGGCAGGGAGGAACCAAAACGGCGGCCACGAGGGCCGCCGTGAGATGGCAACCGACCTAGACTGAGCGAGTCTCCGAAATATCCACTGTAACCTAACTAACTGTCAACATCCGGAACAACGCCCTTTTTGTCCCTCTCTAGATCCCCCGGGTGTCCGGTGGCAAGCTGGTGTCACTTTGAGACGACTAGAAAAGACGTCATACTTTATTACTTACATATCACATTGTTTAAATTACGATATATGTATGTTGTAATATATTCCAATATATGCTTATATCCTCAAGTATTATATATATAGTTATAGTGTTATTACCAAAACGACAAAAATAAAATTTCGAGTGAGTGACAACCGGCGCCATTGGAGGAAAAAGGTTTGAAAAACATGTCGGGGTTCCCAGATGTTCCCCCTTCTTACTCAAACAGATCAGTCCGCTTTGAGACACGATGATTGACAGACCCCTCTCTACAGATATGGCTTGACCGGTGTCGGCTTCACTTACTCTCTCGCCATCTCTGTGGTGGCATCCAACATGCCTCGTCCTTTTGTGTAATCCCAATCACGCCTGAAACCACTCTATACATTGTGGCCACCACGACTGCAACCAACATGCCACACTACAGAATAACAATATCTACATTACTACATATATGTAGTAATGGTTGCAGTCGTGGTGGCCACAATGTTCAGAGTGGGTTCAGACGTGATTGGGATTACACAAAAGGACGATAAATGTTGGATGTCACCATAGAGATGGCGAGAGAGAAGTGTAGCCGATACCGGTCAAGGCAGAACTGTCTAGAAGGGTCTGTCAATCCTCGTGTCTCAAAGCGGACTGATCTGTTTGAGTAAGAAAGGGGCACACCTGGGAACCCGACTTGTTTTTCGGACCTTTTTCCTCCATTAGCGCCGACTGTCAATCACTCGAAATTTTATTTCTGTCACTTTGGCAATTACATTATAACTATACAACACATGGGGACATAGGATATATAATATATAGGTATATATTGGAATATATTACAACATATATATATGTAATAATACGTTGGGGTTTTGGTAAGCCTGTTGTAGAATCCTGTCGACTCTCTGTAATAATGTTGAATGTAGTAGTAGTTTATGCTGTTGAATGAATGCAGTGTGGCATGTTGGCTAGAAGCAGTCGTAGTTGTTGAGCGATGGGTGGTAAGGACACACACAAAAAACGAAGCGACACAGTTGTCGAAGGAAAATTCCTTGAATAGATAAAAAGTCGAGCCAAAAGCAAGGATGGAGATAGAAGATTCCTTACTGTTTTACATGGTCGATGAGTTGGTCCCTGGAGACGATAAGGGGTGACGCTGACCGGACTGACTAACTGTCGCTAACCTGCCTTTTATACTACCTCTCCGACAAAGAGAATTGCATCACGGCACATGTCGCTGCTACTCGAGACACGGCACGTGTCGCTGTTACTCGAGACTGGCGCCTACCTGTCGGCTAACAATCTATCTTTAGAAGTTACTTTGTGATTCTCTCAATCTTGCTTTTAACTCAGATTTTAATCTATTATATAGTTTTATTTATTCATCCTCAGTACATTACATATGGTGATGCAAGGACACATGTCAATTATGCGTATAATTATTTATAGATATGTTTCTATATACAACATAATCTTGTTATAAGTATTATATATAGGGTTGTTGGTTTAAATTATCATATATATATTAAAAATTTAGTTAATTAAAACGAAATTTATTAAGCTATTCGAAGAGATTAGCTAGAAAAGTTTTGGTATGACGCCAATAATGTTGAAATCGATGATAACGTGGGCACCCATTATACCAGAAATCCAATAAACTCACCCCTCAACCTCCACTTTTAAATTAAATTACAAGCCACATTTTTAAAGCCATTCAAGTTTATTTCTAACTCAAATTACCCTTTTCCCTAAAAATTTTTAAACCCACCCAACTCCTGTTCAAAAAGACAAAATTTTAATTTTAAGACAAAAAATCTGCATATTCTTTATTTAAAAAATTGTTGGGTGAATAATTTTAGTTTGTATTTGACTTATTAATACGTTTTTTTTTTTTTACTTCCATACACAACTTTTTTTTATTAATAATTTAAATTGGGAGTGAAATAAAGGTTTTTTTTATTTCCTATTGAGTTTTTAAATAAGAGATTTCTAATAATAAAGCTTGATTAATATAAGGAAAATAAAGTTTTAAAAATTGTTCGTTTTTTTATTGCTATGAAAACTTTTTTTAAGAAGTGTGTAATTTGAAAAGAAACTAGTTAAAGTGTAGTTAGGTAGTTTTATGAAAGTTTAGAAAAATATTTTGCGCTAACAATATGTAATGAGGAAAGAGTAATTTGTTCATTAGGGAATAGCAGACGATTATTTAAATTTTGGCGGGAAAGTCAAGTGATTATCCCTTTTTTTCCCTATTGGCTCTTTTCATATCTATTTATTTATTTTAATTATAGAATATCTCATTACTCTGTGTGTTGAAATTTTAATTTTGCTTTTTTTAGATGAAAATTACATCCGTTTTAGAAATTTGATTTTCTCTTTTGTTGTTTTATTTTGTAATCTATGAAGTGGGGGTTGTTGAAAAATTGAATATACACCCATACAACTCGCTTTGCGTCGGGGTTACGTTCCAAAAAAAATACGACGCAAAGTGAAAATATGTGAAGGTGCAATCAAAAACAAAGGTGTTGCCATATTTTAGGAAAAAAAATTTCAAAAAAAAAATTTTAAAGACTCGAATCCAAAACAAAAGAAACTTCGAAAATCTAACGACGCACAGTGAAAATCAGTCAAATTTAAGCAGAGACGTAACTTCGAAAAAAACGCAAAACGAAACGACGCAAAGCGAGGTATTGGTGTAAAAGGAAGAATGTATATAAAGAGGTACCTTTCCCTTTAAATTATACATCAGAACAATGGAATTATGAATCACTCTAGTAGTAAACTTTACTAGTGAAGATAAAGAATGAGGAATAACACCAGTTTTGGCAAATTCAGACGAAAAGCCAACAACCTGTATACCATTGTTTCATGCTGGAGTAAACCTCCGTTTTGTGTCTGGATGCTATATTTATGGCGAACTAAATAACTTAATCCCTATTTTTGCTCCGCGCTTATGAAATTGAAGATTAGAGGCGATGGCGTCGACCTTTCATATTAAATCTTACTTTTCCTTATTACTAATAAATGTATATAGTTGCGGAACTACTGGTTTCCTGTGCTGCTCTTATCCTGTTATTGCACCTTGTACGGAGAATCTGTATAAGACTAATGTCTTAATAAAGGCTGTGTGTGTGTATACCATGGTTTCAGACTATAGCCCTCATCAGTACAGGGACGGCTTTGATTTCATAACATCCTACAAGAGGGGGGTTATAAAATCAGCCGAATTTATCAAACAGGAATACAGGTTATCTTTTTTGTCTGTATTTACCAAAACTGGTATTCTAGCTCATTCTTTATCATCAGTAGTCAAGTTCACTATTAAGATGATACACAATGCTATCGTTCTGATGCATAAATAAAGGGAGAGGTGTCTCTTTTTGGTACATGAATATCATCCTCCCGTTAATTTATGTTGTAAAGGGAAAAATGAGTTTGTGTTGTGTAACTTAACTTGATGGTGACAATGATATATATGAAAAAACAATAGAATAAAAGATAAGTGGGTCAGGTGTTGATATTAAAAATAAAGAAGGCATCACCTGACCACGAGCACATGTGATTTTTAGATGGCAGAGCGCCATCTAGTGGAGCAAAAAATAAACTAAACGTTTATTTAGCTTTCTCCGTGATATTTGGCCAACCCAATTTCTTTACAAAATTTCGTGGATGGCTTTTCTTGATTTATCAATAAATTGGGTTGGCCAAATATCACGGATCAAGCTAAATAAACGTTTAGTTTATTTTTGCTCCACTAGATGGCGCTCTGCAATCTAAAAAGCACATGTGCTCGTGGTCAGGAGATGCCTTCTTTATTTTTAATGATATATATATATATATATAAAAGAAGTATATCCTGCTAACTAAACGTTATTGATGGCTTACACCATCTATCGGAGAAAAATAAAAAAATCCGTTTTTTTTTTATCATGGAATACTTGCCAAAAATATTTGCTTTATAAATCAATTAGCATAAATGTTCCAGACTTTTATCTATCATCAGCGTGGTGCAGGCAGTTTATGTGTTGTGACCATTATTTTCTCGAATAAAATTAAATCAAAGGTTTTTAAATTGATGTTTATTCCGTTAGATGGTGCTAGCTATCATTTTGTTGTTTTTTTAACGATTAGGAGATGCCTTTGTTAACTTTTGAAAATTTGTTTTATTAGGAAATTGTAGGAATACTTTTTTTTAAAAAGAATGAGTGGTAGTATTAATATTGAATATACTTGAGTTTAAATAATACATCACACAATATATTAACTTTTATATCCCTCTAAAGCCTTATATTCACGCTGAACTCCGCCTTTGCCGGTCCCTAAACCGGATGAAAAAGAAGGAGGGGGAGCAGTAACAAGCTCACTAAAAAACCTGGGCTCAGCTGGCCTGGCTGATAGTACCCTGTAAGGGCTACTAATCCAAGGATACAGGATGAGTCTGTATTCCATGTTAGGAGCGGCTGCACATGGCGTCTGTTCATGTCAGAGGCGGCCATTTCTTTTAGAGCTAAGTCGGCCTGCCAGTGAGTAGTGCTTCCAGTCTTGATGACAAAGGCATTCTACTTCACCCAGTGTGGGGATAAGAAAGAAAATATTCACGCCCAAGTGACTACTATAAAAATAATTACTAGTGCCAGCCAACAAAAAATCTCTATTCTAAAGACAAATTTACACTCATGAACAAAACTTAAGGAAGTTGGAAAGTTTTTGATGTCGTCGGTCGTCTTTTTTTTTTCTTTAAGAGATCAATGACGATCTTTCAGTAGAGGAGAAAACGATATATCTATGTATGCTCTTTTTTCCTATTTGCTTTGTAAAAGTTTTATAAGAAATTCCAACTATTTTTGACGTTTATGATTCTTTTTTAATCAATTTTCTACTGCCCTTACTGAAATAATAAAATAATGGGAGTGACTGGATCATCAATGGTGAACCCTACCAGCGGTTTTGTCAGTTTAAGCCAGACCCTCCAATTATTTTATCATTGCAGTAAGGGCAGTAGAAAACTGATTTAAAAAGAATCATATGCATCAAAAATTGTTCAAGGGGGTCGGTGGAAGGCTGGTTAAACCGTTTGGTTTTCGACCACTACGACCCGGGTTCGATTCCCGCATTGGACACTTTTTTATGTTAAAAATGCTCCAATGGCCCCCCGATTCTTGCAAAAGTCCAACCCCACCAGCGAGTGCAAGTAACCAAACGGGGCTCTAGCATATTTGTAAGTGCAAAGTCGAACTGCTTTTCATATGTGTAGACATGTGGTGCACTTATAGTAAAAGCAGTCGTCCACTTCTACCCATCATGATTCTCATGGCCTGTACCACGTGTACTAGGGCTAAGCAAAAAAAAATGATGTATGGCGGAGGAAACTGGAAAACATGGTGGAAGAAAGAATCAACCAGTATCAAAGAGAGATCAAGAATGAAATATAAGAAGTAAAACACGTACTTTTAACATACCTGATTCATAAACTGGTTGTTTGAAAATATTCTAAAGTTTTTTGCTTTTCACATGTGTAGACATGTGGTGCGCTTACAGTAAAATGCAGTCGCTAACTACTCACCATGATTATCATGGCCTGTACCACGTGTACTAGGGATAAGAAAAAAAAATTCAAATTTAATATAACAGATAGCAATGTAATGCATTATATTAAAGGTTGTATAGGAGAACAGAGGAACAATTATGTTTTATATGGCGTTGGTTATGATACTTTGTACTGAGGTAAGTCTGGTGTTTGATACAGAGAGTGTATACAGTGAGTATGTGACAGGAAGTGGACAGGAACCATGGCCCGTGAACAAGGCCGTGATGGTAGGTCGACGTACGTTGTACCATTGACATCTTTCATTCATAACTTCACTTTACATCCATTAGAAACCATCTGTAGATACGTTTCTTAATACAAAGCAATAACGCACCATCTATATATAACAAATGAAAACATTAAGACGCGAATGTTTCTTTTCACACATAAATCAAACTTCTACTGTCCTTACTGCGATGAAAAAATATTGTGAGGGCTTGGCTCATCAGTGGTGAACCCTCCCAGCATTTTCACCAATTTAATCTACCAGACCGCTTCTCTTAGAGTTCTAATACTGCATTGAACGATTTTACTTATATATGCTACACTGAAGGATGGAATCTTAGAAATGGTATTCAAGTAAACTATGGACATAAGCTTTTAGGACAGTAGAATTACATTTAGGCAATATACCGCGCCATCTATATGTGATAAATAAAACTATCAAGTACGTATGTTTCTTTTACACATAAAGAAAACTGATAAACCAAACTCTCCCAATATATTTAGTGCAGGAAATACAGTAGAAAGTTTGTTTGTGCTAAAGTAACATTCGTGCTTGATATATTTTATATATACACTCATCAACAAAACTTATCAATGTGGAAAGTATTGATGTCGCCAGTCGTCTATTATTTATATATTTATTTTTTGAAGGAGACAGAGGTTGTTCATACTTGGTTATCTCGTGTGTCTTCAATAAAGGTCACTGTAATATCTTTCAGAGTTATTGTCTGAAACCCGATATACATGCTAAAAGGTGCAACTTCCTTAAGTTTTGTTCATGAGTGTATCTTTCAGAGTTATTGTCTGAATCCCGATATACATGCTAAAAGGTACAACTTCCTTAAGTTTTGTCCATCAGTATATATATTCAGAATGACCATTCGATAATAGTAGCGCTTTGGTGGATTAAATTTTATCTATGAGTTTATTATCATTTTTAAAAATCTGTTCTCGCGAGATTTCAGGCATTGTAACGGCCCTTTTATTGACGCTTCTTCAAAAAAATAAAAATAAATAGACGACCAACGACATCAAAGACTTTCCACTTTCTTAAGTCTTATCTATGAGTATACACGGAAGAAATAAAGTGTTGTAATTAATATCAATACTACAAAATAACCATTGATGAACATTTTGATTATAAAAAAGATGTTTGAGATATTGTATATAGAGAAAGTGTTTTTTTAAACTATTCCTTGTGTTTAAACACAAGGGAAGAGTTGAGATAAGAAAGAGCTATTATATCACAATGTTGGAGAAATTTCCTATATACTTCAATAGAAGGGGAAAGAGGTAAATATAGGAAGTCGGTTTAAAACCCTCAGTTTTTTTGGATAAACTGCCTCAAATAATATCAGCTTAGAGAAGATCATAAAAAAATGAGGGAAAGAATTTAAGAAGGAAATAATAAAAAGATAAATCGATATTGAAAAGTGTTATTACGATAAGAAAATTGGATGCAATTGGTCGGTTATCCCAGATGGTTGGTAGGTAGCGTATTAAAGCTTCTGTATTAAACCAGGGATGGGGGGTGAATAATTTGCACATTTCCCAACAGCTCCCTTGGCGTTGAGCCAAGAACATGGCTTAATCCGTCAAAGAAGAGAATAAATTGAAGATTTTTTAAACTTTTTTTTTTCTCAAATCTTAACTTGTTATAGATCGATTGGTTAGATTTTATAGAAGGTTAAAAGTCCAGTTTCTTAACACTATTTTTTCTCAAGTTGTTTGGAAAAATTTTACACATTTTTTTTTTCTTTATATAAAAAAAATTGACAGACAATTCGTCATGTTTGAGCCAATTACATTCTCTCATCTTTAAATCAAAAGATTTGATAAAGGGATTGATGTGTTTTAGCTCAATTGACTTTTCTAAGAAACCGTGAGTCAGCAAAAAAAAGTGATGATTTTCTTTTGACAATCTTTTGCTGAGATATTTGCATAGTGCGTCTGCATAATAGTTACTATTTTTGCATATAGGTATGGCACCAAGGCTTTCTATATATACAACAAGCTTTATTAAGACATTTTAGTCTCATACAGATTCTCCGAGCAGAAATGTAGGGTATATATAGTAGATATACAGTAGAACCTCCCTTTAGCGAACACCTCTCTATAAAGGACAGTTTTCATTTGCAAAATTACCCTTTTTACTATTTAGCATAATTCCTTTCTTCGTGTGGTGAATCTGTATAAGACCGGTGGTCTTAATAAAGCTTTGTGTGTGTATAATTACTCCTTATACGAACTATTTATCAACTCTCTGGTAAAAAGACACCTCTCCCTAAGGGACACTTTGGCTCTGTAATTAGGTGTTGTCCTTTACAGGAAGGTAGTTCTACTGTAGCAACTCTCCAGTAAGAGGACACCTCTCCCTAAGGGACACTTTGGCTCTGTAATTAGGTGTTGCCCTTTACAGGGAGGTAGTTCTACTGTAGCAACTCTCCAGTAAGAGGACACCTCTCCCTAAGGGACACTTTGGCTCTGTAATTAGGTGTTGCCCTTTACAGGGAGGTAGTTCTACTGTAACAGTAATAATACTCGTAATCACAGCAATATTATTTACAGTGTATCAAATAAGAGGGGGAAAAGAAGTTAGGGCTTAGCATAAACTTATATACAAACAGTCGAGAACAAGCAGTTCTTTTTCTTAAAGAACAATAATTAGTAGTATTGAGACAGAAATATACATAATTATCAGACATCTATATAGTTAGTTGTATACATGGATGGATCAATGGTAGAGAGTTGTCTAAAGTCGGAATATAAAGTCTTAAGGCTTTCTATATATGTAAATATGATATGCTTGTTTTTATGAATGTGATTGTTACACATAGTTGATAATTTGATTTACATAAACACGATATAGAATCAGGTCTGAAGGAGTCATAGGGTCTTACCCACTATTTAGGATGCTAACTAAATAATTTTCCTAATGGCATATTTGCATATGTTGGGAGTCGATGAAAAATAGGCACATTTTATCTAAGTTCCCCACCTTGTTAGTTACAATTTATACTTTTTAAAAGTTATCCAGGGAAAATTTTCTTAGATACATTTTTAATTGATTTAAACTTTCGGGCCATGGAGATTTTCTAGAAAAGTAATAATTTTGGTTATTATTTTCAATTAAAACACAAAGTAATTTAGGCATGTTTAAAAACGAATATTTCCGAGATTTTGAACTTAAAAAAAAAAAGTATGATAGAGATACATAGATAACGGCTTTAAACCTATCCAAGGTTTTGCTAAATATTCAAAAAATATAGTTTTAAAAAATATATTATTGTTATACCTAGTATACATGGCACACGCCATGATAAACAAGGTGGGTAGAAGTATGAGACTGCTTTTACTGTAAGTGCACCACATATCTACACATATGAAAAACAGTTCGACTTTTGCACTTACAAATGTGCCAGTCTCGCCGTTTGGTTACTTGCACTCGCTGGTAGTGTTGAACTTTTGCAAGAACCGGGGGCCATTGGAGCATGTAGTTCCTTGGATAAGTAGAAAGAGAGAATGGTACTAGTTTCAAACCAGAGATATAGAGAGGTTAAAAGAGAGGAAAAACTAGAGAAACTTGGCGTCCAAAAAACAACTCCAAATATCGAGAAAGAAGATTTCCTTTCAACTTCCCTCCCTCGATATTCAAATTGGCTAGAATATACCATTGAATAAAAAAATATATCTGGGTAGTCACTATATTTTTGATTGCAATGCTCCGAAAGAAGAAAGAAGAACCCTTATGCTCAAAACTGGGCAACTCTGTGCTTCACTTCCATCAATAATTGACAATATGACCCAGAATAAGTATATTGCTACGGCGTTTTATGGTTTCCACAAGTCCATATCTCAGAAGAAGGCCAAGTGACACTCACTCCTCACTTTCTTACTGCTACTCTTTTTGTGTTGTTTTTCTTGCTTCCCTCTTTCTCCTTCTTGTTTTTTTTTTCTTTTTTTTTTTCCTTTTCTTCTGTATATATCGTTATTTCCTTTGTCTCACTGCTTTGTTCTTATGCATACCTCTGGTGAATCCTGTATAGGGTCAGTGACCCTGAATAAAGGCTTTTTTGTTGTTGTTGTTGTATATATCTGGGTAGTTACCCTCTCAATTTTCCTAGTTAAAAAAAAAAAAAAAGTGTCCAATGCGGGATTTGATCCCGGGTCGTAGCGATTGATAACCAAAGGTATAGACGACTAACTCGTGTTACCATCCAGAGTATAAATATCCAACAAGATGAAGGAAGTATATATATATATATCTTTTCCCCAACAAGTAAGTAATGTTGGGAAGCCAGGTTAGGTATTGGACAAGAGAGAATTGAGTTAAAAGGTACGCTGATGTAGTGAATGGACGGGTAATTGGTTTAGCGGGAGGTTGTGTATCTACATGGACTCAACAGGTTTGTCCCCGGCGGCTATCTACTTGGTAGACGTCTAATTGAGAGGTGTGAGCTATAGATGACGGTATAGCAAAGTATAAACATGGCTCCAATGAAATTCGTATAAGATACAAATTAACGAAATTTGGAATAAGAGAATTTCTTTGGCACAACACAATTTTTGAAGGATCTAAAAGACTCCAACCAACATTGAACTTCGTCGGATGGTACAAATGCGAACTGCCGGTATACGGAGATGGGCACAAGATTTACTACAGCAAACCAGGCTGTTCTCGTGACTGCGTTTGGTTATTTACACTTATTTTGCTGAGACCACCTACAGTTATTTACACTTACCGGTTCTGTTTAAGCTAAGCAAGAAATGAGCGGATCATGAGATCTGCAACTAGAATGTACTCAGCGTTCCTAATAACTCTATATGACGTGAACGTCGTAGGAATCAAGAGCCGCCTAATCAAGAATTTAAGTCGGAATAATGAGTACTTGATTTAAATAGTTCGAGGTTTGTGTGTTGCGTGCGTGTACGGTAGAATATACTGTATAACTATTCGAACTTATAGTGGTTCATTATCTAAAGTGAAGCATGGTGTCTTGAATACCACGGACACCTCACGGGAAGAGATTAATAACAAATATGCACAGGATAGAATTCCCAACAAGATGGTGACAACCTAGGAATGCTACCCTAGAACAAACAAGAGAAGTTGCCTTTCAACAATAGAGAGAGATTGGGGTGATGAGCCAACCTATGATAGAATGATGAAAGAGTAACGATATATGGTGAGGAAACCTCATCTTATAAATATTTGATAGCTTTTTATTCTGGCCGTTTTTATACAATGCCTATCATACGTACTATTAGAGTTGTATCTGCTGATTTTTTAGGCGAAGATCTTTAGACGCGGGGTCGGTCAAAGCGGTGTTTGAACCAGTATCTAATACACTCCGCCAAGGCATCTTCCACAAAGATCTTCTCTCCAGTCCTGGTAGTAATCAAATCTTCTATAGGGAAGTTCTTATTCTCAAGAGATTCTTGAAATGACAAGTTCTATATCCTCGTGAACATAGCTGGCAATGGAACATTACAACCATACACGATATCGGCAAATTAAATGTAAATAACCATAGGCTGTCACGGCAAAGTAAGAGTAATATACCAAACGCGATCACGACAAACTAAGTGTAAATAACCATAGGTGGTGTAAATAACCATACGCTGTGTTTCGGCAAAGTACGTGTAAATAACCATAGGCTGTCACGGCAAAGTAAGAGTAATATACCAAACGCGATCACGACAAACTAAGTGTAAATAACCATAGGTGGTGTAAATAACCATACGCTGTGTTTCGGCAAAGTACGTGTAAATAACCATAGGCTGTCACGGCAAATTAAGTGTAAATAACCATAGGCTGTCACGGCAAAGTAAGAGTAATATACCATACACGACATCGGCAAATTAAATGTAAATAACCATAGGCTGTCACGGCAAAGTAAGCGTAAAATATCAAACGCGTTTTTTCGACAAAGTAAGTGTAAATAACCATAGATGGTGTAAATAACCATACGCGGTCTCCCGACAAAGTAAGTGTAAACAACCATAGGCATTGTAAATAACCAAACGCGGTTTTTCGACAGAGTAAGTGTAAATAACCATAGATGGTGTAAATAACCATACGCGGTCTACCGACAAAGTAAGTGTAAACAACCATAGGCATTGTAAATAACCAAACGCTGTTTTTCGACAAAGTAAGTGTAAATAACCATAGATGGTGTAAATAACCATACGCGGTCTACCGACAAAGTAAGTGTAAACAACCATAGGCATTGTAAATAACCAAAGGCGGTTTTTCGACAAAGTAAGTGTAAATAACCATAGATGGTGTAAATAACCATACGCGGTCTCCCGACAAAGTAAGTGTAAACAACCATAGGCATTGTAAATAACCAAACGCGGTTTTTCGACAAAGTAAGTGTAAATAACCATAGATGGTGTAAATAACCATACGCGGTCTCCCGACAAAGTAAGTGTAAACAACCATAGGCATTGTAAATAACCAAAGGCGGTTTTTCGACAAAGTAAGTGTAAATAACCATAGATGGTGTAAATAACCATACGCGGTCTACCGACAAAGTAAGTGTAAACAACCATAGGCATTGTAAATAACCAAAGGCGGTTTTTCGACAAAGTAAGTGTAAATAACCATAGATGGTGTAAATAACCATACGCGGTCTCCCGACAAAGTAAGTGTAAACAACCATAGGCATTGTAAATAACCAAACGCGGTTTTTCGACAAAGTAAGTGTAAATAACCATAGATGGTGTAAATAACCATACGCGGTCTCCCGACAAAGTAAGTGTAAACAACCATAGGCATTGTAAATAACCAAAGGCGGTTTTTCGACAAAGTAAGTGTAAATAACCATAGATGGGGTAAATAACCAAACGCGGTTTTTCGGCAAAGTAAGTGTAAATAACCATACGCAGTCTCCGTAAGATAATTGTAAATAACTATACGCACACACAGTCAAGCTAAGTATAATGTAAATATTATTTTCACCCATGCAGACCAAAGATACACAATCAATTTCACAGCATTCTACAAACCATAATGTTCTACATGTACCTTCCTTGGATAAGTAGAGTTTCACTAGTTTCAAACCAGATATATAGAGAGTTTAAAATAGAGGGCTAGAGAAACTTGGCGTACAAAAAAACAACCCCAAATATCGAGAAAGAAGATTTCCTTTCAACTTCCCTCCCTCGATATTCAAATTGGCTAGAATATACCATTGAATAAAAAAATATATATCTGGGTAGTTACCCTCTCAATTTTCCTAGTTTTTAAAATGTAAATTGAACCCGAAAAATTATTCTATTTTCTAGTAAAGAAAATGAAATTCAAATTACTCGCTGGAAAAATACTTTTCTCCCCACCATATTTTTTTAATATCGAAATTTAAATATGTAAAATATAGGGAATTTTTTCTCTCTCTCTCTCTTCATTCTAACCCAGTTTATAAAATTTGAGATGAAAGAGATATTTGATTACATGAATAAGCTATGAATTCTATTTCGTATCTATATTGCAGTTTTGGCATTTTGTTGTAAAGATAGAGCCGCCAATAATCATTATAGCCATATTTCCATAAACATAACTATATTTATAAAATGAAAGGATTTAAAAGCACGAATGTTTCTTTTATACATAATACAAACTTCTACTGCCCTTACTGCGATGAAAAAATATATTGGGAGGGATTGGTTCATCAGTGGTGAACCCTCCCAGCGGTTTCGCCAATTTAATCCACCAGACCGCTTCTCAGAGCTCTAATACTGTATTGGATCATTCTGCTTATATACGCAGCACTGAAGGATGGAATCTCAGAAATGGTTTTCAAGAAAACTATGGACATAAGCTTATAGGACAGTTAAATTATATTGCATATATAAACAGAATCGTTCAATACAGTATTAGAGCTCTGAGAAGCGGTCTGGTGGATTAAATTGGTGAAATCGCTGGGAGGGTTCACCACTGATGAGCCAAGCCCTCCCAATATATTTTTTCACCGCAGTAAGGACAGTAGAAGTTTGTATTATGTATAAAAGAAACATTTCATGCTTTTAAATCCTTTCATTTTATATGTATAGATGGCGCGTTATTGCTTTGTGTTAACTATATTGGGAATATTCAAATTTAAGTGAAGATATAATTTTTAGCGAGTGTTTTTTTTTTTTCTAAAATAAAACAACGTCCTATACTGTCTTTACTATGAATTATTTCATTTAAAAATGTAAAAAAAAAAAACAACGCACTAAATAGTTAACATTTTTTGTATATAGATGGCGCGCTGTGATGAATTTAAGTGTATTTAGAAAACGTGTAGCAAAAAGAAAAAAAGTTTGTCACGTGATCGCAGAATCATATTGTGAATATTAAGAGTCCGCGCTTTAAAGAGATGTTCTAGTGGAACAGAAATCAAGAAAAGACAACCATGAACGCGTTTAGGGTTGTTGGCCCTCGTTAAAGTGGTGCAGGATGTACCTCTACGGCCAAATATATTTTATTCCCAGAGGCTTTTTTGAGAAATCAATAAATAGGTATTTAAAACCATGTACTAACATGCTCACTGAAAAACCTGGGCTCAGCTGGCCCGGCTGATAGTACCCTGTAAGGACTCCAGGGATACAGGATGAGTCTGTACTCCATGTTAGGAGCAGCTGCACATGGCGTCTGTTCCTCATGTCAGAGGCAGCCATTTCTTTTGGAGCTAAGTCGGCCTGCCACTGAGTAGTGCTCCCATTCTTAATGACAAAGGCAGACGCATTCTACTTCACCCAGTCATTATGGTTGTCAAACAGACACCATCAAGCGTCACAACTTGATATCCTAATATGTTTGAGTGGAGATAAGAAAGAAGAAGAGTTAGAAGGGAGTTGACAAGACACAAACACAATGTCATTGTGTGCCAACAACAGAGTAAATGGTGTGTCCACGTGGGGACAGATCAATGTTGCAGGATTTGCTAATGGTAGCGGCCCTCTAATACCTCCTTCCACCTCACTTCTTGTTTTTTTAAATCTAAAACCTTCTCATTGGCACCCATCCAAATCCAATTGGATGCACGTGCTGCCATCTATCAGCGTAGTTCTTCTGCTACTCATCGGTGTTTACTATGTAAATACATAGGTGTGTACTATGTAAATACATAGGTGTGTACTATGTAAATACATAGGTGTGTACTATGTAAACACATAGGTGTATACTATGTAAATACATAGGTGTGTACTATGTAAATTTTGGCTAGTCATCGGTGTATACTATGCAAATGTTGGTTAGTCATCGGTGTACATTATGCAAATACATAAGTGTATACTATGTAAATGTTGGTTACACATCGGTGTATACTATGTAAATTTTGGTTACACATCGGTGTATACTATGCAAATTTTGGTTAGTCATCGGTGTACATTATGCAAATACATAAGTGTATACTATGTAAATGTTGGTTACACATCGGTGTATACTATGTAAATTTTGGTTACTTATCGGTGTATACTATGCAAATTTTGGCTAGTCATCGGTGTACATTATGCAAATGTATAAGTGTATACTATGCAAATATTGGTTACTTATCGGTGTATACTATGCAAATATCGGTTAATGGAATGCCATGATGGGTAGAAAAGTGGACAATAGATTCAAAAGATCTTGTTTTTCTCATAAAGTAGCAACACAGACTATTGTGTTACCCCTGCAAAAAAAGCTGGAGTTGAGAGTTATAAACCAAACAAACAAACTTATCCCTATATGGATCTTCGAAATAATTACATTGGAATGGTGTTCTAGATTTCTGTTAAAATAGGCAAAATTGCCCTTTTAAAATAAGCCAAATCACTAAAATAAGTAGGCAGAATTGAAATGTAAATCCTATGTATATTGGATGGGAGGAAGCGCACGCTCTGATATTCTCCTACTGAATAATAATTGAAATATTCAGTGATAGGAAACAAAACAATCTAACACCACTGTTTCCCTTTAGAAAAGGATCGTATGCAGATAATGCCGTACTGTGGAAGCTTGTTTATTAGGACGGGCATTAAAAAACACATTTCCTTCGTAATTCTTAATTTACCTAATTATTTATCTATTATACAATATAATATAATGCGACTTGTGATTGTAAAACGATATTTGAAAACTATCCCGCATGTGTTTCTTGTGTATGCAGTCATAAGCCGCATTATATTGTATTATAAATTACTTTATATATTATTTACGAACGGAAAAATATGTTCAGGGTAGCCTAGTGGACATGGCATCTGCCCGGTAAGCGGAACACTGTGGGTTCCCATCCCTGGACACTTTTATTTTTCCGTTTATCATTACTCTTCACACTTCATCCTTTCATACCTTATCCCAAAGGTTAGAAATAATCGTTATTTCTCCTTAAAATAAATTTAGGTTTTTCGTTCAAAAGAAACACATGCGGGATAGTTTTCAAATGTCATTTATCTATTAATTAAATATTTATTTTATCAAATATTGATAGATTACCCCCCCCCCCCCCCTTTTTTTTGTGTTAATGGGATGGCCCATCTGACATGCGCATTTCGGTTAATTTCTTAATGTAGCAACTTTCGTCATAACACAGTTTGGTTGGAGTGATTGATATAGGCAATTAGTATAGGAAACTATTATAAGCCTTGTGTTTAATAGGCAATTAGTGATAATGAAGTTTGGATTTGACATGGTTTTGGTATTGTATCCCGCGCTTATGATGTACAATATTTCTTCATTTACATATATCCATTGGCATCCCCAAATCTCCCTATTTACATATATCCATATGACATTCCCATATCTCCCTATTTACCTATATTCATATTGTATTTACATATCCCCCTATTTACCGATATCCATATGGCATTCCCAAATCTCTCCCTATTTACATATATCCAAAAAACATTCCCAAATCTCCCTATTTACATATATCCAAAAAAACATTCCCAAATCTCCCTATTTACATATATCCAAAAAACATTCCCAAATCTCCCTATTTACATATATCCAAATGGAATTCCCATATCTCCCTATTTACATATATTCCTAAGACATTCCCAAATCTTCCTATTTACATATATCCATATAACATCCCCACATTTCTCCCAATTTACATATATCTGTATCCCTATATATCCCCGTTAACAAGAGGAAAGAAAGTGGACATACCAATCACCATGGTGTGTATATAGGTAATAGACTGGGTACTATGTAAAATTAATTTGACTATGTTCCCCCCAAGATGGGGGTGTGTATTTATATTTTGTTGGAATGCGATCAGTTTGATGCAGTTCTATGGAAAAGGACGGATCGATTGCGGTAACATGAGATCCCTAAACAAAGAAGAAAGGTCAGGAATTCCACGTATTTCAACAATTTTACTGAAATGTAGCGTGGAAATTGTTTTACGTTCGGAGAACAAATACGCAATTTCTACTATTACATTCCTTCATGCATAGTTCTCTTATGTTATCTCTCATTTAATGTTTTGGAAAATTATAAACATACAAATTTTCAGGGTAAAATTATGATCGTGAAATTGAGAGTTATTGATGGTTTACACCATTTATCGGAGTATGTATCAACTAATGGTTGTTTCCGTTTTAATTATTCGAGAATAAACGATAGATGGTGCAATTCATCAGTGTATTACTTTATTAGTGCATTAGTCTGTTAGGCTTATATAGTATCTGGCACTTTATAGAAATGTTTTGAATGAAGGAAACTATGGTCATAATCTTTGAGGGGACAGTAGAAAATTTTCATATATTTCATATTTATTTATTTTTATAAAACACAGATTACACTGATAGACAAAACTTAAGGAAGTTGTACCTTACAGCATATATATATATCGGGATTCAGAAAATAACTCTGAGAGATATTTTCTGAATCCCGATATATATCTATATATATAAAATTGAATGTCTGTGTGTGTGTGTGTCCTCTATGGATTCAAAAACCATACATCCAATCGCCGTGAAAATTTGGGATATTATTAGGTGTATCTCCGGAAAGGTTTACGAAAAATAATTTCTTGAATATCTTGAATATCCTTAGAGTTATTTGCAGATTTGTAGCTTTAACTCGCAAGCAGCGCCATCTTGCAACGGAAATCTGCCCCCCCACCGTCCGGCCGCCGGCCAGTTGGTTGGACAATCCAAGTTCCCACCGACCAATCAGAGGGATCAAGAGCCCCCCCCCCCCCCCCCCCCCCGTCCGGCCGCCAGCCAATCAGAATGATCAAGAGGTCCTGGCGCGTGGGGGGCGGGTGACCTCCGGGAACTACGTCCATCTTCCATAAACGACCATGATTTTATTCAACTTATCGAGTATTTTTCAAGGGACCGGGAATAAAACGATGATTTTGTAATGTAGAAAATTAGGAAAGACAAAATTCAGGATGACACGGCACACAGGGACCGGGAAAAAATAATCACTTTATCGAGAGATTCACGACCATGCCTATATTCAACTTATCGAGTATTTTTCAAGGGACCGGGAAAATATGTTCACTAGATAAAACGATGATTTTGTAATGTAGAAAATTATGAAAGACAAAATTCAGGATGACACGGCACACAGGGACCGGGAAAAAATGTTCACTTTATCGAGAGATTCAAATATACGAGTTTCGAATTATCAAAATATATCTTTTTTTTTTATAAGTTTATAGAGAATTGTTTTAACAAATGTTCGTTAGACAAACCTTTACTCGGGTAAAACCTCGGGCGAAGCCGGGTACGTCCGCTAGTATGCTATAAGGTACAACTTCCTTAAGTTTTGTCTATCAGTGTTATTATTATGATATATTATGTACTATAAAATCATTTGTATTTTGATACACTGAATACACAACCGACTTTAAACTTTGATGTGATAAAAAAAGAGATATTCTAGGTGTTACCTAAAAATATAGTTGTCTTATTATTGACTGGTTTAACCTTGTAGAATGGTTGAGACACGCTCTGACAGGACATGTCTAAGCTTGTAGAATGGTTGAAACACGCTCTGACAGGACATGTCTAAGCTTGTAGAATGGTTGAAACACGCTCTGACAGGACATGTCTAAGCTTGTAGAATGGTTGAAACACGCTCTGACAGGATATGTCTAAGCTTGTAGAATGGTTGAAACACGCTCTGACAGGACATGTCTAAGCTTGTAGAATGGTTGAAACACGCTCTGACAGGATATGTCTAAGCTTGTAGAATGGTTGAAACACGCTCTGGCAGGACATGTCTAACTTTGTAGAATGGTTGAAACACGCTCTGACAGGACATGTCTAAGCTTGTAGAATGTTTGAAACACGCTCTGGCAGGACATGTCTAAGCTTGTAGAATGGTTGAAACACGCTCTGACAGGACATGTCTAAGCTTGTAGGATGGTTGAAACACGCTCTGACAGGACATGTCTAAGCTTGTGGAATGGGTGAAACACGCTCTGACAGGACATGTCTAAGCTTGTAGAATGGTTGAAACACGCTCTGACAGGACATTTCTAACCTTGTAGAATGGTTGAAACACGCTCTGACAGGACATGTCTAAGCTTGTAAAATGGTTGAAACACGTTCAGACATGTCTAAGCAGAAGATAAAGGTTGATTAAGCTGCCAGACACAACCTGGAGCAACCATATAAAACTGCTGTACTTGTAAAAATCAATAGTTTGCGGCATATGATGAAATCTTGTTAGAAAGGATGGATCTGATGTAAAGGTCAGCAGAAGCAATCCTGCCGCCGGCACCATCGACCGCAGGCACTACGGGCTAGAGGGACCATTTCCTTCAGCCATTTGGCTCGGCCCACCTGATATATGTCCAGGAGCTTCTAAATGGGAGTTTGAAGTGGCTAGCTGGCCAGTGAGGCTCACGGAAGGTCAATTTATAGGCTGTTCTACCGTCCATGTGGTTCCTTAGATCCTAGTAACGCACGCTAGGTTTTGTGAAGAGAATTGTCTACTATACTCTCCCTTAGGGATTTTTATTTTCTATCTAAATGTATTTCTTTTAGAGTAAAATTATCTCTATACAATATATTAATTATGATACATTAGCACGCCATCTGTTATCAAAATTCGAAAATATTATAGACGCGTAAGATTCTTTTTAAAAATAAACAATTTCTACTGTCCTTACTGCAATGAAAAAAATAATGGGTTCACCACTGATGAGCCAGGCCCTCCCATTAATTTTTCCATTGCAGTAAGGACAGTAGAAATTGTTAATTTTTTAAAAGAATCTTACGCGTCTATAATAATAGTTTCGAATTTTGACAATATATTAATACTAATACATTGAAATATATATACAAAAATAGGTACCTCTCCCTTTAAATTGCGCATAAGAACGAGGCATTATATTCCACTTCCTTATGTTTTGTCCATAGTGTAAATTCATTTTTATAGAATACTAGCCCCGAATGACCCGGGTAACAACTAGGCTTTATCCCGAAAGAATTTCCCCCGTGTGTGTTTCGAAAATAAGAAAAATAAAAATGTAAATTTTCACAACGATATTTGAAAATTGTGTTATTTTAATTTTTATATGAATATATTTTAAATCTGAGATATAAATAAATTGATATATTTTATGATAGCAAGTGATTTCTTGCCCCTACACCGTCATTACGTCTTATGTCATTCTTGTGAAACGTCCCGCTCCACCTCCCTCACACACCAATCCCCGTCGTGCCGTGTGGCCATCCGTAGCTGGATTCCACCCATCTTCCCCAACTTTACTTCTCTCAGTTACCGCAGTGAGGCGCTGGCTGCGAGTTAAATAGGAAAATTTGCTAATAACTCCAAAGATATTCAAGATAGAAGCCTGAAAAATTGCCTTTAAGCTTTTCTAGATTCAACTCTATATATTACTCTCTAAATTTTCAGCCAGATTAGTTACTTATTGTGGACGTGTATAGCCGATAAACATATTTATACAGTGACATATATATAAAGATAGAAGCCGCCTCTCCCGTCAAAATAGACGTCAAAACTAGACGCCATCTGTTGACCGTCGCAGCAAACTAGCGGCCACAGGTTGGTGACAAAGCCACAACACCAGCTTCGGAAAACTGAGAAGCCTTCACCTAGAGACCATGGTTTTGGGCTAATGGCCCTCGTCAGTCTAGAGCGAACTACTTTGCGGAGACGGCAAATAGATTTGACGTCTAGCTTTGACGTCTATTTTGACGGTAGAGGTGACCATTATAGATTAATATCCTCCCGGCAAAATTTCAATCTATATATGATAATCTTGCGAATGTGTCATTAAAATAAAAATAAATAAAAAACTCGGAATCTGTGAAGATACAAAGAGATAATTTAAAAGCCAACACACTATTGTATTTAGGTGCGTATATATTTATATGAAAAAACGAAAGAAAAATGGTCAGGTGTTGAAATCAATAATAAAAATGGCATATTCTGACCACTGGTCGCAGTGGTACAGCCTACTCCACGCTGACGAGCGCCAAAAGCGCGAAACGCGTTCGTGGATGGCTTTTCTTGATTTATCAAGAAATTGGGTTGGCCAAATATCAGGGAACAGGCTAAATCAATGTTTAGTTGATTTCTGTTCCACCAGATGGCGCTCTGCTTTCTGTAAAGCACATGTGCTCCTGGTCAGGATATGCCTTTTTTATTATATATATATATATATATCTCACTTAGCAAGAAAGACACAAGAGAATAAATAAACCCACTTTTATATATTCTCTGCATTAAAAAATACACGCGGCTCTCTAACAAAGACATTGTGGCATGCTTCCAACCTAAGCTAAATTATTTAATTAAAGGAAAGTGTAAGCCAAAAGGATTTTTCTATCCACCATTTCTTTTTATATAAAGCGCTAGAAACATTCCTGAATGGATTTTTTTTTTTTTTACATTTATAAAGGAGTTATTTAAATTAGACAACGCGCAGAAAATTTGCTTTTTTTTTCCCTTGATTAAATAAAATGTGAGAATTTTTAGATAATTCTTCTGTTATATTTGAATGAAGATTTTTAGGAATTTTGTTGAAGAGAAAGATGGCTGCGGTAAGATTTTTAAAAGGGCAAATACACTCATGGACAAAACTTGAAGTGGAAAGTTTTTGATATCGCCGGTCGTCTTTTGAAGGATACAAAGGCAATTTTGTTCACACCTGGCTATCTCGTATGTCTTCAATAAAGTTTACTGTAATATCTTTCAGAGTTATTGCCTGAATCCCGATATACATGCTAAAATGTACAACTTCCTTAAGTTTGTCCATGAGTGTATCTTTCAGAGTTATTGTCTGAATCCCGATATACATGCTAAAAGGTACAACTTCCTTAAGTTATGTCCATGAATGTATCTTTCAGAGTTATTGTCTGAATCCCGATATACATGCTAAAAGGTACAACTTCCTTAAGTTTTGTCCATGAGTGTATATTTCAGAGTTATTGTCTGAATCCCGATATACATGCTAAAAGGTACAACTTCCTTAAGTTATGTCCATGAATGTATCTTTCAGAGTTATTGTCTGAATCCCGATATACATGCTAAAAGGTACAACTTCCTAAGTTATGTCCATGAGTGTATCTTTCAGAGTTATTGTTTGAATCCCGATATACATGCCAAAAGGTACAACTTCCTTAAGTTTTGTCTATGAGTGTATATTTCAGAGTTATTGTCTGAATCCCGATATACATGTTAAAAGGTAGAACCCTAAAAGGTTAAAAGGTGTAACCTTAGCTTAAGAATGGTTATTTGAATTGTGGGATTAAGATATAAATGATAGTTCAATAAAGATGGAAGCTATTGGTGTACCGAAAAAAAAAACAGAATTCTTTCAATTGGATAGAAAGTAATAGGAAAATGCAATGAGAAATATTAGAAAGTACAAATAAAAGATTTACATTGAATACACTCATAGACAAAACTTAAGGAAGCTGTACCTTTTAGCATGTATATCGGGATTGAGACAATAACTCTGAAAGATAGTACAGTGACCTTTATTGAATACACACGAGATAACCAAGTTGAAACAACCTCTGTCTCCTTCAAAAAAAAAAAATAATAATAGACGACCGGTGACATCAAAGACTTTAAACTTAAGTTTTGTCTCCGTGAATTTATGTATTAATTATAAGTAATAACGCAACATCTATATACCTGATTTTTTAAAAAAATATTATTTCTATATAGTACACGTAGTACAGGCCATAGTAATATCTTAGTTAGGCTCCTCTCCCGTCAAAATAGACGTCAAAACTGGGACGCTATATTGCGGCAACGGTCAATAGATGACGTCTAGTTTTGACGGGATGCCAAATGTTTCTATAAAGCTAAGTCTGGTGGAAACAGAAGGGTATCAAGCAAAGAATTATCTCTTTGTGAAACTGATAAATGTGAGAAATAATTGTAGTAAACACTTTTCATAATTTTATTTTGAAAATCAATAACTGATGTAAAGCATTAAAACTACAAAATATTTCCTCACAATGAGTATCATTTTATTTTAAGTTGCTCAATACATCTTTTACTAGATTGTCCTGTTTTTCAAGACTACAGAATACGAAAATAATTTATTAGTAACAGATCCAAATATTTTTATTTCCAATAAAGAAATGTATATTAAATTCTTATACCTTTTGTAGATATATTTTAAATTATACAGCAACAAATATTTTTTAAGAAACTGATAATTTATATTATGCTTATTGTACATATTGCCAGACACTTCTTTAATTTGTACACAGTTCTTTTCTCGTTTTTTTTTTCTCTTTCTCCTTGT
Source organism: Cordylochernes scorpioides (assembly GCA_030710605.1). Taxonomy (NCBI): domain Eukaryota; kingdom Metazoa; phylum Arthropoda; class Arachnida; order Pseudoscorpiones; family Chernetidae; genus Cordylochernes; species Cordylochernes scorpioides. The sequence goes on from CP092865.1 coordinate 86,964,327, forward strand.
TAATATCATATGACTATTCTATTCACGGCCTAAAATTATTGTAAATATATAAAGACAAATATAAAAGCATACATGTATGACAGCGTAAGTGTCCCTAGGGGAACATAGCGCTTTAAATTGAAATAAAATAGCTAGCTTTAAAGCGATAATCGCTCTTCAATGGAATTAAAATATCAACTATATCTAAAATTTTGGTTGTAAATATCCACGCTGCGCGTGTTTGTATTTGTAAATATTTCTTGTTAGATATAGTTGATGTTTTATTAAGCCCGTTGAAGAGCGATTATCGCCTGAAAGGTTGCAATTTAAAATAAAAAGAAACTCATTGTGAGGAAATATTTTGTAATTTTAAAAGTTTTTCACAATTTCGTCATTGAATAAAACATTAAAACCAAACTTAATCAAGTTAATCTTCAAATTTATCTTTGCTTCTCTTTGGACTCTAGATTTCTGTACTTTGTCAACATTCAGTATAACCATAACTCCGCCTTTGCCGGTCCCAAACCCAGATGAAAAAGGAGGAGGGGGAGCAGTAACAAGCTCACTAAAAAACTTGGGCTTAGCTGGCCCGGCTGATAGTACCCTGTAAGGGCTCCAGGGATACAGGATGAACAGCGTTTGTACTCCATGTTAGGAGCAGCTGTACATGGCGTCTGTTCCTCATGTCAGAGGCGGCCATTTCTTTTGAAGTTAAGTCGGCCTGCCACTGAGTAGTGCTCCCAGTCTTAATGACAAAGGCATTCTACTTCACCCAGTCATGATGGTTGTTAAACAGACAAGGGTCACCACTTGATATGGTTGTCAAACAGACACCATCAAGGGTCACAACTTGATATGATTGAGTGGAGATAAGAAAGAAGAAGAGTATAACCATTCGGTTATTGGATAAACTCAATCAAATCACCCAACTAATCAATTAGAAAAGTAATCCTCTTTAAATGTCCATCCATCCGGTCATACAGCCAACGTTGCTCTTTATTAAACCTTTCAATGAAGATTTCCACCACAGAGTGGAAAACTAATTAAAGATGGCGGTAGACTGAACTTTTTAATTAGAAGTGATCCTCATTGGTGCTTGCCAAACCTCTCCCCCCATATTGAATTCCTCCAGAGTTTATTAAAACTTTTGGAACAGTTAAAAATACCCATTTTCCAAACCTTTCTAAAAATTAGTTATTGATTAATTTACAAACCACTTTGTAATAAGTTTTCATTAATAAATAGTATTCATTTATTGAGATAGAACGGCGACAAATTTCTGTTGTTGTTGTCGAAAGAAACCAACTCATTAAATCAAAACTGTGTAAATTGCTACATGATAATGTCCCTGCTCATAGAGCCATTATTGTTCAAGACTATTTAGCCAAACACTCTGTATCTGTCTTGCCGCATCCTCCTTACTCTCCTGATATCGCCCCATGTGTTTTCTTCTTCTTTCCAAAACTTAAAATTACGTTAAAAGGGAGGCGCTTTTCATCGTCATCAGAAGTAATTGAAAATGCGACGGTGGAGCTAAACAAGCTTAGAAATATTGACTTTGAACTAGCATTTCAACAGCTTTTTTTCACGCTGAAAAAAATGTGTAGATAACCAAGGCTCAATTTTGAAAATTTTGATGTTTAAATTACTATACTATGAATAAATAAATAATTAATTTTAAAAAGTTCGGGAACTTTTTGATCCTACCTTGTATATCCAAATTAATATCAATTTTCACAGCTACGTTATAGGAAAGGTTAATTGACCTTTTCACATTGCTTGTAGACATTTATATTCCATGACCATTTCTGGTTCATTTTTCTCGGGAAAGAGAAACTTCCACCATTTAAAGGGAGAGTTTTCCACCGCTGTACAGCCGGTCGTAAAAGATTGTTGGGTGAAACGACGTGGAATGTACGGCGGTACTCCCGCTACACTAAATGGCTTTAATTAAAATGGCAGAAACCTTCCATTTATCAACACTACCTTTACTTACATATGGACATACACATAGCCAAATGTATTGAAGAAATACTACAATAATACAATTTGTTTAATAAATAAACTATAGAGGATATAAAAAATGTGAAAACAATTAAGACACGAATGTTTCTTTTATACATAAAACAAATTTCTACTGTCCTTACTGCGATGAAAAATATTGGAAGGGCTTGTCTCATCAGTGGTGAACCCTCCCAGCAGTTTCACCAATTCAATCTACCAGACAGCTTCTTTAGAGCTCTAATACTGTATTGGATCATTCTGCTTATATATGCTGCACTGAAGGGTGGAATCTTAGAGGATGTATTATAAGAGAAAAGGCATCTCCTGAATGTGTAATTACAAATTTCTGATGGCTTCTTTCATCTATCGGAATGAAAATCAATTAAAATTCGATTTTTAAATTATTCTAGAATTGGCCCCCAAATTTGATAAACCAAGAAAAGCTAACCACGTACGTAATGGCTCACCCCAGCAGCTCCATCATGTGGTAAACCTTGGAGGCGACGACGTTTCGGGCAGAAGCCGTTCAGCTCGGGACAGCCAGAGATTCGGACATCCAATATATTCCCAAATTAAAATCCGGTCAAGCTGTACCTCAACGATCAAAAATACTTGTCTTTGTAGCTTACTAAGCCTTTACTGCCTCCACTCCGGTACTTTTTAAAAATTATCTTCATTTAGAGGATGTGTGTTTACCCAAAAGTAAAATTCTCGTTTTTTCATCAATAAGAGCTCTTCTCTAAAACCTGCTGTCAAATCTAGCAAGCGAGATAATTACGTTCTGTTATTTTTGTTTCACACGGAACAGTTTATGGTAGTCATAGTGAGTTGGTATTTGTCTACTTCTCATACCACATGTCTACAAATGTGGAACGTAAAGAAGCAGAGCCCTGTTTGGTTAATTTGCTCAATGATGGAGGTGTGCAAGAATCGGTGAATCAATGAGGAATGTGTTAACGCCCTATTTGCATATTCCCTCAGTATCGTCCTATATGCAAATAGGTGTTGGTTGTTAAATCACCCGACCCATCTTCTTTAATACCTCATGTTACTCAGGTAACATTTAAACATAATCACGTTCTATTATTGAAATCCAAGAACATAAAGTACACTCTGTGTAATAGAGAATTTATCCAGGACTTCCCACGCTACATGTTTTACTGTCTGGTACTGGAGGAGGAAAGAGAAATTCTCCGTCAAAATATTGCTTATTTAAATTCGCCATTTGTTTTATTGCCTATGGTAGTAAAAAAATCAGAACCAATGCATTGGCTTTTCACAAATTCTGGAGAACAGAATAGACGTAACACAGATGTGCGACCCAACTTGAGGAAAGATTGATGTTATTATCCACTTTCTATAGATAACTGTTCTGTTTAATTCTGTTTGCTTATCTGGGATAATCCTGTATATGGAGCAGGTATACAGGTAACCTTTCTTTATACTGTTTAAAATTCATTTTTTTGAGAATGAGCGCTTCTCTATAAACCAGGGAAATTTGTATTTCCTTGATGGCTACTAGAAATATCACTACCGACAAATCTTCGGTTATTGTCAATCAAATCAATTTTTATCTTTGTTCTTATCAAAATTCGTTTAAATATAGAATAGAGATGTGTAAGCACACACACAGTTGAATATACCTCACTGACTAGAATAGGATTCCTCCAATTGCGTACTGGGCAATCAGTTCTATTTATAAAATGCATTTAAGAAAGTAAATGAATTGGAGCTTTGGCAAGAGATGCGATTGAATGAATTCCGAGTCGACTTTCACTAAGCAGTAGAACCATCGAAACAATTAAGGATCCAGACCGTGCCATTTTAGTGCCCAGTTTACGACCCAGAAACCGATCTATGGCTTCAGGGTTTTATTGGGTTTCTGTGATGGCCGGGTCCATTTAGCCCTGCGTACGAGACATCGCTACTTCACTGCGACGTGGATGGCATGCATGGTCTAGATATGCGAATTACTGTACACTCATGGACTTAAGGAAGTTGTACCTTTTAGAATGTATATCGGGATTCAGACAATAACTCTGAAAGATAAACTCATGGACTTAAGGAAGTTGTACCTTTTAGCATGTATATCGGGATTCAGACAATAACTCTGAAAGATACATTCATGGACAAAACTTAAGGAAGTTGTACCTTTTAGCATGTATATCGGGATTCAGACAATAACTCTGAAAGATACACTCATGGACAAAAGTTGTACCTATTTAGCATATATATCGGGATTCAGATAATAACTCTGAAAGTTATTACAGTGACCTTTTTCCACATACATTTTTACAATAGCTTATATGTCAAACATCATCTACATGTACTGGAGGGTTTTGAGAAATGACATTTGGTCTCAATCCCAATGAATGTAAAACCCCTATTTGTACCTCCCAATGTGAGTACAACTCTGGTAGAGGACAGACAACATCCTAATGGGATGGGTAACAGTAAAGGGAACCAAATGAAAACCGGGATAAACTTTCAACTTCATTCTTGTAATAAAGATGGACACTATCTTGTCTTTGAGGGGAGAAATTACCCTGAAAGGCAGAAGAACCAAAATTATTTGGCCAATGGTATATACAGAAATAGGCACTGGTAAACAATATTTGTATCAAACACTGCTGAGAAAACTACATGGACTTCAGATACATAATGGGAACAAATGGTTAGGAAAAATTGAAGGAAGAGAGGAAGACCAGCAATAAGCTGGCTAGAAAGGGTCAAGAAAGCTACCAGAAGGTCACTAGGTGTGCTGTGAGTGATGATCACTAAATGATCAAATTGGAGAATATTTGTCCATATAAAAATAAAGAAGGCATATCCTGACCACGAGCACATGTGCTTTTTAGATGGCAGAGCGCCATCTAGTGGAACAGAAATCAACTAAATGTTGATTTAGCCTGTTCCCTGATATTTGGCCAACCCAATTTTCTTGATAAATCAAGAAAAGCCATTCACGAACGCCTTTCAGGCTATTTTCCCTCGTCAGCATGGAGCAGGCTGTACCACTGCGATCAAAAAATCTTTTGGTTCCAGAGGCTTCTTAATAAACAAAGTGTGTGACACAAGTGTGAAACAAAGTAGTGAACCCCAATGGGACAGAGCTTTTGGTTTACTATAGCCACGGTTTAGCTATTTTTATTTTTACTTTTCAAAATTTTTAGACCGTATAATTATAGGACAGCCATACACACAGGAAAAGGCTACCTCTTAATAGTGGTCACTTTGTTTTAATTCCCTTAATTGACCTATTTCCTTACATTATTACTGAATAATAAAAGAAATCATTAGATGATAGGTTATTCTTATCATTAACATACATGTACCTCTATGTCTAATTTAAAAATCAAGACAAATGGTGAAATAGGGAAATCTAGGTTTGGCCACCAAACAACCATCAAACAAAGGTATCTATTTACTTACCTGTGCATTTCTTTAGTACTTTACTCAGGAATATGTCCCATTCTGCTGAAATACTTTGTTTCAAATCAATATTACTCTCTAAAACAGTCTATTTGGTTCTAAGACATCAGTCAAACAATGTGAAAGAACATTTTGAGGAGAGTCAAAATGATTCTTTGCAGATAAAAGAGAAAAATGTGTTGATTTTAAGATCCTATTTTATATTTAATATCTGTGAAACACTTTGAGGAGAGTCAAAATGACTCTTTGCAGTTAAAAATAAAAAAAATGTGTTGATTTTAAGATCCTATTTCATATTTAATATCTGTGAAACACTTTGAGGAGAGTCAAAATGACTCTTTGCAGTTAAAAGAGAAAAAAAATTGTTGTTTTTAAGATCCTATTTCATATTTAATATCTGTGAAGCCCATATCTATTTGATTGTTGAACCTTTAATACTGATATCTCTATTCATTGCTAAAATTCAATATAATGAGTGATCTATTATTGTAAAAAAAAATAGTACAAATGTAAAATTGTACTTGGATAAGGTGGATAAATTAAGAAAAAAGGCATCTCCTTATCGTGCACAACTGAAAGTTGTTGATGGCTTTTGCCATCTAACAGAATAATTAAACGAATATTTATTTATTCCGATAATTGATGAAAACCACCAGTAACTTACAATAACTCCGCCTTTGCTGGTCCCAAGCCTGGATGAAAAAGGAGGAGGGGGAGCAGTAACAAACTCACTAAATAACCTGGGCTCAGCTGGCCTGGCTGATAGTACCCTGTAAGGGCTCCTAATCCAGGGATACAGGATGAGTCTGTACTCCATGTTAGGAGCATCTGCACATGGAGTATGTTCCTCATGTCAGAGGCGGCCATTTGTTTTGGAGCTAAGTCAGCCTGCCACTAAGTAGTGCTCCCAGTCTTAATGACAAAGGCAGACGCATTCTACTTCACCCAGTCATGATGGTTGTCAAACAGACACCATCAAGGGTCACAACTTGATACCCTAATATGATTGAGTGGAGATAAGAAAGAAGAAGAAGACCAGCAACTTCAGTTGTACAATAAGGAGATGTTTTTTTCTTAATGATCTGTTATTGTTGATGACTTAGCCATGCGTTATACACACAGTTTTATATAGAAAGTGTTGTAATAGAGGGTATAAGCCAGATACTAGATGGCACCAGGGATGAAGAGAGAAGGGTGAGTAGAAGAAGAAGGCAGCAGTGATGTTAGTTGAAGGTAAAGGCAACAGCAGCCCACTGCGCGCAGTGCAAGAAACACAAGCCACAACACCCAAAGCCATCCACCTAAATTGCATTCCATTAGGTTGCACATGAAAATGGCCATTGATGTTCCATCATAAAATAGTAATCTAATACAGTAGAACCTCTAAAGAGACAAGGGTCACCTATTCCGTCAAAATAGACGTCTAAAACCAGACGCCATCTATTGACCGTCGCTGCAACTAGCGGCCTCGGATCGGTGACAAAGCCACAACACCAGCTTTGGCAAACTGAAAAGCGTCCACCCATGGTCTCTAGGTGGACGCTTTTCAGTTTGCCAAAGCTGGTGTTGTGGCTTTGTCACCGACCCGAGGCCGCTAGTTGCGGCGACGGTCAATAGATTGCGTCTGGTTTTAGATGTCTATTTTGACGGGAGAGGCTACCCTTGTCTCTTTAGATCAATTTCCTCCCGGTAAATTTTCCATATACAGTAGAACCTCCCTGTAAAGGACAACACCTAATTGCAGAGCCAAAGTGGAAGTGGCTAAATAGTTGAAATGGTAATTTTGGCGATGAAAACTGTCTTTCTTCTTCTTGCTTATCCCTAGTACATGTGATACAGGCCATGATAATTATGGTGGATAGAGGTAGGCAACTGCTTTTACTATAAGTGTACCACATGTCTACATATGTGAAAAGCAGTTCGACTTTGCACTTACAAATGTGTCAGAGCCCGTTTGGTTACTTGCATTCTCTGGTTGGGTTGGACTTTTGCAAGAATCGAGAGTCAATAGAGCATTTTTTTTTTTTTTTTGTAAATCAAAAAAATGTGCCCAATGCAGGAATCAAACCTGGGTCGTAGCGGTCGAAAACCAACGGTTTAGACCATCCTTTATAGAGAGGTGTCCTCTAGAGTGAGTATCCTTGAATGGAGGTTCTACTGTATTACCTTGTGTCCTTAGCGATGAGGTTGGCTGGCGAGGTTCATGTGCAACAGCAGCTGTGTGTGAGAAGAAGGCAGGAAGAGTGCAGTGTCAACAGAAGGGTCTTTATTGTCATTCCACCAGACAGAGGAGACAGGGAGGAGAAAGTAAGAGATAGACAGAGGGAAGAGAGAGGTGGAACTTATTTACATATACCCCCCCTGTGGTATTTACACAAGGTAGGAGGGGGGAATCAATCCAACTCAGTAACAGTAACATAAACTTCGAAAAATGCACTTGTTGCTTTTTTGTTTTGTTTGTTTCAGTAGAAATATAGAGATAGAGAGAAATATATAGAATTTGTCTTTCTTATATTTACAGGTTTAATCAACATTATTTTTAATCATATATATTATTTTTCAAATAGTTTGTATATATATATATGTCGTATCATATATATATGTCGTATAATAATTTTGTTTTCATATAATTGTGCTTTGTTGGAACATTTTTCTTAATAGAAATTTTAAAAAAGAAAGCAACTAAAAAGCCAGTAAAATAGATATGAGGTGAAGTAAAGAAAAGGGTTTTAAAAATTAAAGCAAACCAAAGTTATAAATAAGGGTGAGTGAGAGGGTGTTAAAAGAAACAGCAAAGAGAGGGGATAGGGGAAGGAGACAGGAAAGATAATGTGCCAATGTGGTTGTGTGGATGCCCTAGCAAACAACTCAGATGCACCTGGCGAGCTGGATGCAGAGCGCAACCAAAGTTGTCAACTTGGGGGAGCTGCGAGGAGGTTCCCACCTCAAGTAAGTCTGCAAAGGTAGAAGTCAAGGTGGAGGCACCAAGGTTAGGCAAAGTTTACACAACACAGATGTTGGTTCCTTTGTTATTTGTTTGTATGAAAAAAGAGTTATTCTTATTATTTTTTATATAAAAGATAATAAAAAACAGCACAGCCTGCATGTATATAAGTAATGGCACAACCAAGATGAGATTTTAAAAAAAGCTATTTTTTTTTGGCTTAGACCATTATCACAAAGTTTGAGAACAACAGTTCACCACCCTCCAATATGGAAGAAAAGGTTAATTCCAGCAACAAGAGGCAATTATTCTCATAACATGACTTAGAATGTATTTAAAGTTTGTTAGAAAAAAAGAGAAAAAGATTAATATTAACGCTACCTACACAAGGTACACCAAACCCAAATAAATAAATAGTATATGATGTTTTGGCAACAGAGTTGTTACCATCATCAAAACTTTGGGTATATTACCATATGTTTCTAATATATAATTCAAACTGTACCTTCATTCTAGCTGATAACCCAGGATAGACTCTAAATACTAGATATAAGGCATCAAACAATCCAGCATTTATAGCTTTCAAGTTCTTAGCTATAAACTTACAGCTTCTTTTTAGGGCATTGTCTGTTTATACTAAATGCTTTTACATCTTTTTCAAGTCCTTTTCAATTTATAAATAAAAAGAAGGAAAAGAATCAAAATAAAGTAATAAAAATACCAGAGATACTAGCTAAGATTTCCATCCCTATAAACTGAATGTAATTCTGGAAGATGATTGGATCTTTCTCACTAATTCCTCTAATCATTGAAAAAAATATTGAGAAAGAAAAAAGCTTTCAACAATTTTCTTATAAAACCTAAGTGTCACTATTCATTCTACCAGTAGATCAGAAAATCAAAAAGAAAAATTAATAACTTATTTACATCACTCCATCCCTATATGCAAATAAATACTTGCAAAAAAAATAATAAAAGTTTTTATTATTTGATTTATCTTCTAGCTATAAAATTTTTAAAATAGGGGGAAAACTATGGAAAAAATTTTGTCTCCACCACTTTGAGAAAAAAACATCTTGTATTTATATAACTAGAGACTTAAAAAATTTCAGAAAGGCAACGATTTTAGATAACAGATGTTTGAATCAAATGTGCATTTTGACTAATATATTAATTGGTTCTTCTTTTTTTAAATATTCAAATTAAAAAAAAAAAAAAAGATACAGTAAAACCACACTATAGCTAACTCTCAATTGAATTGAACTTTTAGTTCACTATAGTGACTTAGTTGTTATCACCAATATTCATGACAATTTTCTATATCTCTGGTTCATTTTAGCATGGTTTTACTGTATATATATTGAATTTTATGTTATACTAATTTTTATCTAAAAGAGAATTAAGTATTTATAATTGTGTGTGAGCTCTATATAAAAAGAAAAAAAATTGGTAAATTTTTAAATACTACGGCACAAAAATAGGAAGCAAAAAAAAAAAATTGTAAAAAAAGCAAAAAATTGCAATAAGGATTTTTTACAAAAATAATTGTAAAAAAGTAAAAATTTTCTACTTATTGATGTGTAAAAAATTAATGTCAATTTTTAAAAAATACACACAGAGATATATATATAAAAAATCAAAAGAGGCATTTCCTGACCAGGCTCACATGAGCTTTTATATATGGTAGATATATGTAAAAATTAAGTCCAGAGATAATAAATATATAAAAATTTGTAATTGTTAAAACAGAAATGATTGAACACTTTTAACCCAATTATAACTTATAAGGGTAAAAAAAAAAGAAGAGATAATGACAGAGAAAATGTGACAGTCAAACATTATATGAAGAAAAAAATAGTACAAATGTGATATTGTACTGGGATAAGATGTATAAATTAAGAAAAAGGACATCTCCTTATCATGCAACTGAAAGTTATTGATGGCTTGCGTCATTTATCGGAATAAATTTCAACTATTCTTGCGTCTGTGATTAGCTTTTCTTGATTAATCAAGAATGGGTATTTGGCCAATTCTGGAATAATTAGAAAAATCAACGAGAATAGTTGATATTTATTCCAATAGATGGAGCAAGCCATCAGTAACTTTCAGTTACACGATAAGGAGATGCCTTTTTCTTAATTAAAGAGTTTGAAAAATTCGTTGGAAATTTTGTTTATCTATTTAAGCAAGGAGGGGTAGAGGGGATAGGAAAAAAAAAAAAAAAAAAAACTGGCAAATACAAAAATTGCCAGATACAAAATCTCTTAGTCAAAACACCTCCCTCAATATTTCTTACTGGGAAGTAGAGAAGTTTTTTTTCACAAAAACAACCAAAAAAATGGTAAAAAAGTGTGTGTTAAATATTCAAAATAAGAGAAAGGTTGAGTGGAAAAACTTTGAGAACAGGAATGACATGACCAATTAACCAACACTACAATCTAGTAGTGTAATGTAGTAAAACTACCTTTAACTACCCTGAGAATATACAAAAATATATGTAAATATACATACATACATATTCATTTATAGAAATCTTAGTTTTTTTTTATACAAACAACAAGTCCAAAAAACTTTTTCATCTCAATATATTAAATTGTTTTTTAAAATTTCCTAGAGAAAAAGAGAAAGAGAGATAAAGATCTAAATTTTCTATTTATCAAAAAAAAAAAAAAAAAGTTCAAAATCTAAAAAAAAAAAAAAAAAAGTCAGAAAAAAAATGTATAGGTAAAAAAAAAAAGTAGTGTTTACAAAAATGTAGTAATTTCTCTTATAAAAATATGAAATTTTGTTATGAAGATGATGATGATAAAAAGGAGGTGTTATGATACAACAAGAAGGAAGGTGTTAGAAGCCCGCCGGTGGTGGAGGACTGAATACAAAGATGAAATCTGGGGTTGAAGGAGCGCTTACCTGCTCCAGTAGGGGTGGGGCTTGGTGCGGCAGATCCTGGAGACTGCCTCCAATGTCTTCTACTGCCATCTGCCACGCCCACTCACGCGATATCCACCTGGTGGTCACCATCTTCAAACCATCTTAAGACCCATGTAGAATAATGGAAATTCTCAAGGTAACAAGCCCACATCCAAATTAATGAAATGTTAATGATGTTTTGATAACAGTGTCCTTACCATCAACAGACAAAACCAGAAATACCATTGATGATAAGGTACAAATGTATTATAGATAAGAAACTTGAGGTATAACAAGACCAAATCCAAAAAAAACGATTGTGATGTTTCAGTAACAAGCATTTCAGCCTGATGATGGTAACAATGTTACTGAAATGTCACAAACATTTCATTAATTTGAATTTGGTCTTGTTACCTTTAAGTTTATATCTATAATCCAAATTGTACCTTATCATCAATGGTAATCCAGGGAAAACCAGAAGTTTCCGAACTTGACTTCAATTTGGTCAGATTGGTTACCACACAACTGTAAGGAATTGTGAGCAGGGAAACCTTAACTAAGGTTTGAAGTCAAGTTTAGAATCAATGAAATGTTTCCATAACAGCAATAAACAACCTCTATATCAAATTAAGACAACAATAACATCCCTATACACTATAGAAAAAGAAACAAGTTGGGGAGAAGAGATTCTTTCATTGTCTTAATTCCATAAAAGAAGCTCTTTTCTCCCAGACTTGTGTTAGCTAAGAAAAAAGATATTCTGGAATAATTAAAAATCAACGATTAGTTGATATTTATTTTGACAGATGGCGCAAGACACATCAGCAACTTTTAGTTGCGCAATCAGGAGATGCCATTTTCCTAATTTATCCATCTGACTCAGTATAATTTCACTTTTGTGCTATGTTTTTACATAGTTTAGTGTTCTCATGCAATTCTGGCCTTAAATACCTGTTTCATGATTTTTTCACGATGCCTGAAAGACCAGATTTTTTTTTTTGGTCATTGAGATACAACTTGTACCACGCTGATGAGAACCAATGGCCCCCAAAAAAAAAAAAAAAAAAACATACATTAGCTTTTCTTGATTAATCAAGAATGGATCAAGAATCAATAATGTGTATTTTGCCAAATTCTGGAATAGTTGTTATTTATTCTGATAGATGGTACAAGCCATCAGCAACTTTTAGTTCCCAAATCAGGAGATGTCTTTTTCTTAATTTATTCACCTTATCCCAGTACAAATTAGTCACTTTTGTACTGTTGTTGTTATTTTTTCTTATCCTCTTGTGTAAAGTTTACACAAATTCCATGAGTTTATGCTCCTCGAGCTGTTTTATGATAAGCAGCAGCCTCTCCCAAAGGTTCTGTTTAGTGCATCTAATGCAAGCCAAAATGTGTTCTGGAGCTGCAGGTGCCAAGCTACATTTTGTACTATTTTAGCTAGTTAGTGTTGCAACCTGTGTTAGCTACTGTACAAGTTAGTTTCCCCCAGTCAACAAGCAAACACTATGTAGATCTAACAGAGCAGAAGGGCTGTGTGGATGCAGATGCTGACAGAGAGCAGGCATCCAGGAAGAAATGTTGTAAGTACTTATGTAAGTATAGAAAGAGTAACCATTTTAAATCAAGAATTCATTTTTGGTTTGTGTTTTCTTTATTATAAATAAAAGGCAATTATTTTTTTAACTCCCCTGTTTTAACCATGTCTATGTTTTTTTAACTGTCTACATTGTTGTTGTTTCTTTTCCCCTTGTACAAATATTACACCAATTCCATGAGTCCATGCTCCTCAAACTGTTTGATGATAAGCAGAGGCCTCTCCCAAAGGTCCTGTTTAGTGCATATAACTTATTGGACGTTGTTGTTTCTTATTCCCTTTGTGTAAAGATTATACAAATTCCATGAGTTTATACTCCTCAACTTTAAATATGCCAATTTGCCATGTTTGCATATTGCAGTACAGTGAAAGCTGACCATGTTTCACTTGTTGTATGACTTCTCCAATGAAAGAAACAAGGAATGTGGTGTGAAACAATACTTGGTGGGACACTACATGATGAATTGACAAATTGACACTATTATTGACATTTGTGATTATTTTCAAAATAATTTATATACTGCCCTTACTGCATTGGTAAAAATTAATAATATATATTTATAATTACAGTTAAACCTGTCTATAGTGCCCCCTCTAAATAGCGCCTCCCTCTCTATAGCGCCCAATTTTAAATACGTAGTAAGATGCGATTTACATTAAAAGTGACCTGTCTATAGCACCCCCTCTCTATAGCACTCTATTTTGGTGAATCCCAAGAGGGAGTGCTATAGACAGGTTTAACTGTATATATATTTTTACCCTGTCCTTAAAGCTTAGGCTCATAGTTAATTTAAAATACCTTTTCCAAGAAGTCAGCTTCAGTATTGGTATAGAATCAAAACAGGCCAATGTGCAATATTCCAGCGGGATGGTGGATTAAACTGGTGAAACAGCTGGGAAGGTTCAACACTGATGAGCCAGGCTCCCTCCCACTATTTTATCAAGGCAGTAAGGGCAGTAGAAAATTATTACAGTAGAACCTCACCTAGGTACAGAGCCAAAGTATCCTTTAGCGAGAGGTGTCCTTTTACTGGAGAGTTGCTCAAAAGTAAAAATGGTAATTTTGCAAATGAAAATTGCCCTTTGTAGAGAGGTGTCCTCTCATGGAGGTTCTACTGTAGAGAGGTTTACTCTAGCGTGAGTGTCCTCTCATGGAGGTTCTACTGTATATTTAAAAAAGAATCCTAAGTTTCAAGAATAAGTTTCAATTTCCTATGGTGAATTAAGGAAGCTAAGTTACCTGGTCGGGGAAAGGCAGAGGTTTAGCCACCCCGATACGCACCGGCCCCCGCGGCGCACCCTTCAGTGCGGCCACGGCTGTGTCTAGGGTGGCGTGGTCGAGTCGGATATCATTGACAAACAGCAGACGGTCGCCAGGGATGAGGCGGCCATCTTGCTGGGCGACACCGCCAGGCACCAGACTGCGGATCACTATCACTGTTTCCTTGGGGTTGATGGGATCCTGCAGACATCCATACACACCTCTTTTTGGAATACATCAACTGGGAATTCTTTCAAATTTATAACCTTGGTGGGATTATATAATTATTTGGTTATCAGTAATTTAATGAGAAGTAAAGCACGATGAGGTCACCACTGATGGGATCCTGCAGACACCCATACAGCTTTTGGAATACATCAACTGAGAATTCCTTCAAGTTGATAACTTTAGTGGGAATATCTAATTACACTGATAGACAAAACTTAAGGAAGTTGTACCTTATAGCATATATATATCGGGATTCAGAAAATATCTCTCAGAGTTATTTTCTGAATCCCGATATATATATGCTATAAGGTACAACTTCCTTAAGTTTTGTCTATCAGTGTTATTTGTTGTTATCAGTAATGAGTAGAGTAAAGCACGATTATTTCTTTTACACATAAAACAAACTTATAATGTCCTCACTGCGATGAAAAACTATATTGGGAGAGCTTGGACTGTAGGGCTACTGTATTGGATCATTCTGCTTATATATGATGCTACACTGAAGGATGGAATATCAGAAGTGGTATTTAAGTAAATTATAGACATAATGCTCTTTTGCAAGCAATAATTTATATGTAATTCTAGTCGTTCCGCCAAGAGATCAACACCATAGAGGTCCGTACGTCTCTTGACCTCACGGGCAATACAGCAGCTACATTATGCTGAAGCCCTGAACTGGCTGAAGGCCTTGCCTCTCAGACTTTAATGACCGAGAAGTCCTCACTTCTTTTTTCTAGATTTGATTCATTTTGTCTCCTCTCTTATTGTAAAGACGTTGCTGTATCACCTCATAAGCATAAATAAATATGTAATTCTACTGTCCTAAAAGCTTATGTCCATAGTTTTCTACAATACCAATTCTTAGATTTCACCCTTCAGTGTAGCATATAAGGGCAGAATTGTTCAATACAGTATTAGAACTCCAAGAAGCAGTCTGGTAGATTGAATTGACGAAACCGCTGATAGGGTTTACTACTGATTTCATCGCAGTAAGGACAGTAGAAGTTTGTTTTATGTTTAAAAGAGACAATTGTGCTATAATGCTTTTTTTTACTATATATAGATGGTGTGATATTGCTTTATATTAATTCAATAAGTAAACACTATTAGTTGCTCAAAAAACTAAATAGGAATTAATAGATGACAACAGAATTTAAACAAAATAAGTTTATTTTATTACAGATTGGAAAGCTTCAGTAAAGACCATTGATGGACCAAGATATAGGTTGCTTGTGGTTTATACTGATTGAAAGCTTGCCTTGTAGGTTGTTCCATATAGTAAAACCTACACTCATGGACAAAACTTAAGGAAGTTGTACCTTTTAGCATGTATATCAGGATTTAGACAATAACACACACACAAAGCTTTATTAAGACCACCGGTCTTATACAGATTCACCACAGGAAGAAATAATAGATGGAGCTCCTATACTCCAATTCAGACAATAACTCTGAAAGATATCACAGTGACCTTTATTAAAGACACACGAGCTAACCAAGTGTGAATAAAAATGTCTCTGTCTCCTTAAAAAAAAATAATAGACTACTGGTAGACATCAAAGACTTTCAGCTTCCACAAGTTTTGTCCATGAATCTATTTTAACAGGATATTCTATAATTAAAGCTGTTGACAAAAAAGAATGTTTGCTTTCTCAGCAAAGTGTCCTCAAGAGAAGGTGTGTATTTGGAGGAGGTGTTGTCTAGTTCCTCATGTTGGCACACACAAAAACCTTTCTTCAAATTTATTATATTTCTGGTGGATGTGGAAGACTGTTCGCAGAATGTACAGACAACACTGGATTTAGAGAACACCTAGTACACCTATCCCCCGATTTACACGGTAGATACGTTCCTGAGAAAAATGAGTAAATCGAAAATTAAAAATTAGAAATACACACAGTGTGCGTGTGCAGCAAGTCAGCACATAAGCTCGGGATTCCTCGTGAGATGTGTACACAGTGCATGTGTTCAATCACAGTAGCATTTAGTATAGTGCGATAAAAACAAAAAAAACTTATTTGGAAAACCATGTAAAAGCGAAAACGTGTAAAACAAGCACCGTGTAAATCGGGGGATAGGTGTACATGAAACTATAACAGAAACAAGTAAACAATTCAATTTTAAAAAAAATCCCTTGTATCCCTCTCCAAATAAATAAATAGTGTGTCATTTCAATAACAGCATTGTTAGACAGAAGTACTGAATGAAGTGAATTATGGTAATAGCATTGTTACAGAAACATTGCACAGTATTTAGTATTATTACCTTGTGTTTATAATCTATAATCCAAATTGTGTCTTCACATCTTCTTTCTTATCTCCACTCCCTTGTATCAATTTTTAGGTGAAAATATCAGACTTGCGGGGATAAGTTTCTTTTTTGTTACTTATCCCTAGTACACGTGGTACAGGCCATGATAATCATGGTGGGTAGAAGTAAGAGAATGCTTTTACTGTAAGTACACCACATGTCTACACATGTGAAAAGCAGTTCCACTTTGCACTAACAAATAAGTTTCTTTCAATAACTACGGCTTAAAATGTGATCCATATTTCCATAATTGTATTTCAGAGATGTTTCATATTTATTCATCTTCTACCCACCATTTATTTATTTATTTCAACACACAAACGCGATATCCCGGCTAGGGATAATTGCGTCGATTTACATTTTTTAAACAGAAACAGTTATAAAATTTTTACAAAAAAAAAAAAGTAATCGAAATAAACCCACCATGATTATCATGGCCTGTACCAAGTGTATACTAGGAATAATAAAAAAAATATATATATATATATATACAGTAGAACTACCTCCCTGTAAAGGACACTTAATTACAGAGCCAAAGTATCCTTTAGGTCTCCCTAATTTATGAAATTATGTAAAATAGTATTTAATTATATTTTAACTTTTGTCTTCTTGGCGAATTGTTGTTGCATCATATTAAAAAAAGAAAAGAAACTTATCCCTAAAATTATGAAAAAGGCATCTCCTTATCGTGCAACTGAAAGTTGCTGATGGCTTGCGCCATCTATCGGAATAAATATCAACTATTCTCGTTGATTTTTAATAGGTATTTGGCCAATTCTGGAATAATTAAAAAATCAATGAGAATAGTTGATATTTATTCCGATAGATAGCGCAAGCCATTAGCAATATTCAGTTGCACGATAAGGAGATGCCTTTTTCATAATTTATGCACCTTATCCCAGTACAATATCACATTTGTACTATTTTTTCACATTATCCCAGAAAGCCAGATATTTTCACCTTTAAAAAAACAGGTAACGGTGGAATGGGACAAACTTGAGATGACCATGGTGAAAAAATTGAATACAAAGCTTGTTGTAACTGTGGAGAGAGATTTTTAAAATAAAAAGAGAAACAAATGAAAACATTGTGGATTTATAATCACGGCCAATGTATGGATAGGGCTTTATATATCATTGGTCTGACATTTGTTATATACTAGCCGAATGACCTGGGCAATGCCCGTGTTTTACCCGATTGAATGTTTTGATTCAAATACTATTTGTTACAATTATAAATTAGCGCCTTAAATAAATGCATATGTTAGTTAATAACTATAGCCTATGTGCTTTATCTGTCTATGTACTGTTGGCTTCCGTAGGCGTCTCTTACTGGGAAAAAGAAAGAGAGGATTCCATTTGGTTATTAACTAATATATGCATTTATTTAAGGAGTGACCCGCTCCAACACAATAGTTACAAAAACGAAAAAGCGAGTGGGGGGGGGGGCAAAGGTGGCGTGATCGTAGCCGACCAAAAGGAGGGCGCCATTCCAAAAAAAAAGCAAACCGTGACAGAGATATTTATTTGAAAACTTCTCATCATATATTGTCATAGGTAGAATACTGTAAACAAACAAATTTCAATGTAATAGAGTCATATATATGATTTAATATATGTAAATAAATTAAATTTTAGCACATATATATATATATATAGATGGAAATTTTGCCAGGAGGAAATTGATCTTAAGAGACTAGGGTCGGTTCTCCCGTCAAAACAGATGTCTAAAACCAGACGCAATCGATTGCATAAAATCTATTGACCGTCGTGGCTTTGTCACCGACCCGAGGCTGCTAGTTGCGGCGACGGTCAATAGATGCCGTCTGGTTTTAGACGTCTGTTTTGACGGGAGAGGCGACCCTAGTCTCTTTATATATATATATATATATATATTAGATAATAAAAGGCATATATTGGATTTGAAAAAATATTTATTTTGCCAATATTTCGGCTGGCTGAAGGTGTATACAAAAAAATGTAATGCCTCGATAAAGGTTGGCGTTCAGCCAGCCGAAATATTGGCAAAATAAATATTTTTTCAAATCCAATATATGCCTTTTATTATCTAATGAATTAAGTATGGATTGCTCTATTTTCAAAATATATATATATATATATATAAAATATATATTTAATTTCCCGTGTGTAAGAGTTTTTTTTTTTCTTTTTAAGATAGAAGTTATACTCCTAGTTGCTCCTGTTGACAGGCATGTTAGACTGAAATCTAGGGAAATGAAATTGTGCAAGAAACTTAGCCCTGGATGCTTTATTGATTTTATTAAAATAAATAAGTGTCAAATATTATCAGGAAATACAGCTGAAGACAAGTATAGTTAAACCTGTCTATAGCGCCCCCTCTTGGGACTCACCAAAATAGGATGCTATAGAGAGGGGGTGCTATAGACAGGTCAGTTTTAATGTAAATTGCATCCTACTACAAATTTAAAATCAGGGGCTATAGAGAGGGAGGCGCTATTTAGAGGGAGCCCTATAGACAGGTTTAACTGTATAGATCTAATGGTGAGTATCAAAGTGTGAAGTTGTTCCTTGGGTGAACAGAAACAAGTGTGGAGTAAGTGGAGAAGGTGATATGCAATTAAGAAAGTTGCACAATCCAACCATATGGAATGTCTCAGAGAGACTCAAGTAATGAATCTTTGAAAGTGATTAAGCACAATTTGGATTATAAACACAAGGTAATAAGACCAAATCCAAATAGATAAATAGTGTGTGACTTTTTGGTAACAGTGTTGTTACCATCATCAGACAAAATTACATTTGTAGAGTATTTTTGTCTGATGATGTTAACAACGCTGTTACTGAAATGTCTGACAGTGTTGTTACTGATATATCATACACTATTTATTTATTTGGCCTAATTACCTTGTGTTTCTTTGGAGGGAAAACTTATTGACTTGTATCATCTTCTCACAAGGTAATAAGACCAAATCCAAATAAATAGTGTGTGTCATTTCGGGAACAGTGTTGTTACCATCTTCAGACAAAAGTAAGGAATGAAGTGAATGATGGTAACAGCATAGTTACAGAAACGTCACTCACTATTTGGATTTGGTATTGTTACCTTATCTATATATATAAAAATGAATGTTTGTTGGTCCGTTCGTAAGTGATAATCTTCTACATCGCTCAACCGATCGTGATGAAACTTTGGGAAGTTGTTTAGTATACTACCGGGATGGTTTCTGGCTAATTACTCTTTAGAAATAACCTTTCGTTGCATTTTTATTTACAATAAAACGTAAATTCACTCGCAATCAGCGCCCCCTCGCGGCAGGCGTATGGCCTGAAATAGCCTCGGATGAGCATATTTGTAACGTCAAGCTTAGCCTATAGGGTAGGTACACAGCTTCGTACCCCCACAACCTAGGTTCGAGGCTCAGCGTGGGTGTTTTTTTTTTTTTCATTTCTTTTATATTATTGTAGCAAATTATTAAAAATATTATTTTATTTAAAATGTAGGCTTTTTAAAATAAAAACTAACATAAACAATTTTTAAATAATATTTATAACAAACCTAGGTTCGAGGCTCAGCGTGGGTGTCTTTTTTTTATTTTCATTTCTTTTATATTATTGTAGCAAAGTCTTTTTTTACAGCATTATTATATTTTAATTGGTTTATTTTAAATATGTTTGTTATGAAGGCTCTATGTAATACTATTTAGAGCACATTTTACATTTTAAACACCTAAGCACCCCTCTTTTTAATATTGTAGCAAAATCAAAAAGCAAAGCTAGATCAATTAATTCAAAAATAAAAAAAACAGGTTCACTGACATTTATTAATGCAGTGATTATAATCAATAATTACAATAAAGGGCTATATTATCTATATATATAAAAATCGCTTTCAAATTTTAACGTAACGTTCCATTCTCAATCCCGTAGGGCTTTAGATCGGCTAAAACATTTTTATCTTTATAAGTGAATATTAACTTTACTGTACTGAATAGTTTAGTATAATATTAATTTAACATATTACAACTTAGCCACAGCAACGCGTGGCCGGGTTCGCTAGTAATCTATAATCCAAATTGTGTCTTCACATCTTCTTTCTTATCTCCACTCAATCTTACTAAGGTGTTACCTGTCTCTAGATCCTTTGATGTGTCAGCTGGGGATGGGTAGAGCTCATTTATGATTGAGCTAATGCATTCAATGACGAGGGACTTTTATTAACTCTACTTTTTCTGGTCCCAAGCCTGGATGAATATTGTGGAAGGGGAGCAGTAACAAAAATTTATTAAAAAACCTAGGCTCAGACACATGACTGATAGTACCCTGTAAGGGCTCAAGGGATACAAGATGACTATGTACTCTATATTAGGAACAGCTGTACATGGCGTCTGTTCCTCATGTCAGAGGCGGCCATTTCATATTGGAGCTAAGTCTGCCTGCCACTGAGTAGTGCTCACAGACTTAATGACGCACATTCTACTTTACCCAATCATGTTGGACTTTCAATATGTTTCCAGGTAGTCAGCCAATCAGCTAGTAGATCATAAATCTAATCCACACATGTGTCTACAATAAACTCCTAGACACAGTCACTGGTGCTAGTAACGGTAGAAGGATGGTCTAAACCATTGGTTTTTGACTGCTATGACCAGGATCGGATCCCACATTGGGAACTTTTTTTCTCATTAAAAAAATATATATACACCAATGGTCTCCAAATCTTGCAAAAGTCCAACCCCACCAGCGAGTGCAAGTAACCAAACAGGGGCTCTGGCACATTTGTAAGTACAAAATTCGAACTGCTTTTCACATGTGTAGATATGTGGTGCACTTTCAGTAAAAGCAGTCACCAAGTTCTACCCAACATGATTGTAATGGCCTGTATCACGTGTACTAGGGATAATAAAAAAAAAAGAAGAAGTTTCCCAACACACCAAAGTATAAATATTCTAAAAAGTTCTTGTTCACTACATTTTCATAGACCAAAGCTCCAAACATACAAGTTTGAAACAAAGTTGTATACTAAAACAGCTATCTATTGGAGAGGTAGACACACACACAAGGAAAAAACACAATAAAGTTTCATTAAAGACATCAATGTGAAGATGAACAGAATTGATATAAACAATCTTCTTCTTTCTTATCTCCACTCAAATCACACTAAGGTATCAAGCTTGCAAAGACTTTTGATAGTTTATGAATAAACGTATCATTAAATGGAAGATAGGTATCTTTTATTTGTAAACGTTACGAGCTTTCGGGCAAACGCCCTTCTACAGGTTTGACAGAAATTAAGGCGAGAGACCTATATACAAGGGATGATTTACATAATAAACAATTTTTATAATTTAGCAGTAAGAATTTTTAATAAGTAACTATTGTATTGATATGGTAATAAGATGTTGTATACTAAATTTTAACTATGTAAAAAAGGAATAGATTAACTTGAAACAAAAATATCATAAATTTCAGGAATTTCTATTTTTCTATTTATGCTTTTAAGTTTGGTGGATACTATGGATTCTAACATTAATCTTTGGTGTAGGTTGGGTATGTTACGGTAATGGATAGTGGGGTGGTTGGTATTAAAAGAGTGGCCAGTGGATGCAACATGCTGATAGATGAGGGAACGTGGGTCGTTGTTATTAATGTTGCGGGTGTGTTCTGACATTCTAATGGCGACGGTTCTACCTGTCTCACCCACATAAGTGGCGGAACAATGTTCGCATGAGACAGAGTAGACCGCCCCAGAAGAATCCAAAGGACTGAGTTGGGTACCAGTTTTTGTAATGGGGTGTCGGAGAAGTGAGTGGATACTGGGGGTATTAATGAAAAAGGTGCGAATGCCAAATGGCCTGATGAGACGGGAGATGCTAACTGTTAAGGGAGAATAGGGCAACGTGCAGGTAGTCCTGAAGACTGGGGGAGGATTGGAGGGAGCGGGAGAATAGGTATGTTTATTAATGAATGTTAGTGGATAGGAGGCGGCGGTGAGATGGGAGATGATACGGGCTTTTTCTGTGGTTTTAAAGATGGGTAGAGAGCAGTGTGTGTGAAGGCGCCTGGTGAGTGTTTTAACGATGTTAATTTTGTGTACTATGGGGCAGAAGGAGTTGAAATGGGTGTAGGTGGGGGTACTGCTATTCTTGTAGTATACTGTGGTGTGGAATGATGCCGGGGTACGTATGATTAAGATGTCTAGGAAGGGAATGATGTGTCCCTGTTCTTTTTCCATGGTGAACGAGAGGTTAGGGTTGTAGCTGTTGAGGGTGGACAGGATGGTTTCTTCAAGGTCGGTTTTACATATGCAAAGGATATCATCGACATATCGTCGCCAGAATAGAATGTCATCACAATGGAGGTTGCAGACCCATTTATCTATTCTGGTCATAACCAGCTCAGCAGCTATGGAGGAGAGGGGGCTTCCCATAGGCGATCCCCTTATCTGTTTGAAATGGATATGGTCAAAGGTAAAGGTGCTCATGTTTAAGCATATCTGTGAGAGGGATGTGATAGAGTTGGTCTTGACGGGATCTGTGTTCCTTTTTTACATAGTTAAAATTTAGTATACAACATCTTATTACCATATCAATACAATAGTTACTTATTAAAAATTAAAAATTCTTACTGCTAAATTATAAAAATTGTTTATTATGTAAATCATCCCTTGTATATAGGTCTCTCGCCTTAATTTCTGTCAAACCTGTAGAAGGGCGTTTGCCCGAAAGCTCGTAACGTTTACAAATAAAAGATACCTATCTTCCATTTAATGATACGTTTATTCATAAGTTGTACACCGGAAGAGTTTTAAGTTTTTACTTTTGATAGTGTCTGCCGGGGAAGAGTAGAGCTCATGAATGGATAAGTCAATACAGTCAATAATATGTGATATAAACAATGATGTATGGCGGAGAAAACTGGAAAACATGGTGGAAGATAGAATCAACAAGTATCACAGAAGAGATCAAGAATGAAATATAAGAAGTAAAACATGTACTTTGAACATACCTGATTCATAAACTGGTTGTTTTGGAAATCTTCCAAAGCTATCAGTTGACTAAGCTGTAGGCACAAAGACTAGATTCCACAGATGAATTCTCTTTCAACTTGATTAGTCCTGTTTAGTAGAGTGATTGGTTCCTGATTGTTTTAAAGGAACACTGGTGAGTGAGTTATCAGTGAGAATAAAAAAATATATTAAAATATTACGTGATAAACATTGAAGGCAAAACTTGATGTGTGAGTTACTTTGAAAGAGAAAACACTTAGTAATAATGGATTAAAAACTGTTATAAAATGTGAGTTACTTCGAATGGAACTTAAAAATCTTGAAGATAGAGTTTGCCTGGTTGGCATTGATTGTTCTTGAAATAAGAGACACCTAGGCTAGAAGAGTGTTTGGCCGAAGTGTCTCAGAAAACAAAAAAGTTAACAAATAGAGAAGAAAAAACACAAGGTAATAAGACCAAATCCAAATAAATAAATAATATGTGACGTTTCGGTAACAGCATCGTTACCATCTTCAGACAAAAGTACTGAATGATTCAGTATCAAGTATATTCAGTACTTTTGTCTGAAGATGGTAACAACGCTGAAACATCACACATTATTTATTTATTTGGATTTGGTCTTATTTACCTTGTGTTTATAATCTATAATCCAAATTGTGCTTTATCAAATAGAGAAGAAGATTAGAATCCTTCTATCACAATCAGAATCAACAACAAGTCTTCAAGGATAAGTGTCTTCTTCAAAGAAGAAATTTATCCTTGGAGACTTGTTGATTCTGAGAGAAAAAGATGGATAAGAAGAGTATTGGAGAGAAGAAGATGGATAAGTATTGGAGAGAAGAAGATGGATAAGTATTGGAGAGAAGAAGATGGATAAGTATTGGAGAGAAGAAGAAGGATAAGTATTGGAGAGAAGAAGAAGGATAAGTATTGGAGAGAAGAGTTGGGAGTCCAACCTGGTAATCCAGGATGCTGAAGCCCAGTCCCCGGTCCCCTTTCACCAACTGGATGACATGGGCTTCTGAGCTCCACATGGCCAGTCCAGTGAGGGGCTCCAGGGAGCGAGACTTGAGCCGGCAGGGGGGAGCGGGAGCAGCTGGGGGAGCTAGGGAGCCATCAGACTTGGCCTTGACCAGACGGTCAGCACCATAGGCTGCTGGCACCACGGCCCTCATGTCCAGCAGCTCAGCTGGCTGCCGTGGTCTCGCACACACCAGCACCACGTGGAGAGGCAGTTCCTTCAGTGTCGCTACCACTTCCACATGGTGCAGGCCATAGAGCTGCTGGCCATTCACCTGCAGACAACCATACAGTTAACTAGAGTGTAGCTGATGTCTCTCAATGACAGCCATCATCTGTGCTTTCTCAATCAACCTTTATGTCTGTTAGTTCAGACTAGGAACACTAGCTGTGGAAATACAGTAAAACCCCTTTATAACAAACCCCAATAGGACTGAACCTGTAGTTCACTATAGTGAGCCAGAGTGTAGCTGATGTCTCTCAATGACAGACATCATCTGTGCTTTCTTGATCAACCTTGTTGGTTCAGACTAGAAACACTAGCTGCGGAAATACAGTAAAAACCCTCTATAACAAACCCCAATAGAACTGAACCTGTAGTTCACTATAGTGAGCCAGAGTGTAGCTGATGTCTCTCAATGACAGCCATCCTCTGTGCTTTCTTGATCAACCTTGTTGGTTCAGACTAGAAACACTAGCTGCGGAAATACAGTAAAAACCCTCTATAACAAACCCCAATAGAACTGAACCTGTAGTTCACTATAGTGAGCCAGAGTGTAGCTGATGTCTCTCAATGACAGCCA
Source organism: Cordylochernes scorpioides (assembly GCA_030710605.1). Lineage (NCBI taxonomy): Eukaryota > Metazoa > Arthropoda > Arachnida > Pseudoscorpiones > Chernetidae > Cordylochernes > Cordylochernes scorpioides. The sequence goes on from CP092865.1 coordinate 86,989,806, forward strand.
TCCTCTGTGCTTTCTTGATCAACCTTGTTGGTTCAGACTAGAAACACTAGCTGCGGAAATACAGTAAAAACCCTCTATAACAAACCCCAATAGAACTGAACCTGTAGTTCACTATAGTGAGCCAGAGTGTAGCTGATGTCTCTCAATGACAGCTATCATCTGTGCTTTCTTGAACAACCTTTATGTCTTTTAGTTCAGACTAGGAACACTAGCTGTGGAAATACAGTAAAACCCCTTTATAGCAATCCCCAATGGAACTGAACCTGTAGTTCACTATAGTGAGCCAGAGTGTAGCTGATGTCTCTCAATGACAGCCTTCAACCATCAATATAAACTGGGCTATCTCAATCAACCCTTATGTCTTTTAGTTCAGACTAGAAACACTTGCTGAATAAATACAATTAAACCCCATTATAATTGTTATATGATCTTATTTGTCCATAAAGAGAATGGGTGGCTTTGTCTACAACCCTATATGCTTTTCACAAGTTGGTAAAGTCCCTATCTTGGTAACAAAGTCTTTGTGGAGAGAAAGAGTGTATTGAAGATTGAAGCTACTTTTATTATATCATTCATATGAGATTATGAGAATTCTGAACTATTATAGATGCGTATGATTATTTTAAAAATTAAATAATTATATATACTGCCCTTACTGAAATGAAAAAAATAATGGGAGGGCCTGGCTTATCAGTGGTTAAATTTCCCAGCGGTTTTGCCAGTTTAATGGTGGATTAAACTGGCGAAACTGCTGGGAGGGTTCACCACTGATGAGCCAGGCCCTCCCATTATTTTTTTCATTTCAGTAAGGGCAGTTTATATAATTATTTAATTTTTAAAATAATCATACGTGTCTATAATAGTTTAGAATTTTCATAACAGATGGTGCGCTAATTCATCATAATATTTGAAACTATCCTTTGCAAATATACAACAACAACAAAAGGCTTTGTTAAGGCTATCATACACTATCACACAATCAACACTATCATATAATGCTAAAACTCCACCTTTGCCGGTCCCAAGTATGGATTAAAAAAGGAGGAGGGGGAGCAGTAACAAGCTCACTAAATAACCTGGGCTCAGCTGACCCGGCTGATAGTACCCTATAAGGGCTCCTAATCAGGGATACAGGATGAGTCTGTACTCCATGTTAGGAGCGGCAGCACATGGCATCTGTTCCTCATGTCAGAGGCGGCCATTTATTTTGGAGCTAAGTCGGCCTGTCACTGAGTAGTGCTCCCAGTCTTAATGACAAAGGCAGACGCATTCTACTTCACCCAGTGTGGAGATAAGAAAGAAGAAAAAGATATGATGATACAATGATAATGTAATGGACTGGAGTAAGGAGCTAGCTCTGTCAGCAGTTTCATTCTTCTATCCAGGTATGATTGTAATGGAATCCCCCTGATGGACTGAACCAGTGGTCCTCAGAAACCAGGACCTGGGTTCAAAACCTTAATTGAGGCACTCTTTCTTTGAAATAAAATGTTATATTGCTTCAATGGCCTCCAAATTTTTACGCAAGGCCATCCCCACCAAGGTGTGTGTGAATAACCAAATGAGACTTTTTTTGCTCCTTAAAAAGTTACAAAATTGGAAGTACATGAATGATGTACACTCATGGACAAAACTTAAGGAAGTTGTACCTTTAAGCACGTATATCGGGATTCAGACAATAACTCTGAAAGATATTACAGTGACCTTTATTGAAGAAACACAAGATAACCAACTAAATCTAAATAAAAATTACGCCATATTGCTATAGAAAGCCATGTGTAGATAAAAAAGTTCCAAAATGTGAGTGTGCAGTAAAATCTCTCTCTAAAGGACAACACCTAGTAGCAGAGTCAAAGTGTCCTTTAGGAAGTAGTGTCCTCTTATTAGTGAGTTGCTAAATAGTAAAAAAATGGCAATTTTGGCAATGAAAATTGTCCATTGTAGAGAGCATGTTCTCTAAAGGAATCATCCTCTTACAGAGGTGCTACTGTATTTGCATTATTGCCACCTTAAACTCAACAATATGCAACAAAGGTTTGAGAATGAAAAAAAAAAAAGAACGAAATGTAACACACAATGTTTTGTTAACAATCGTAGGTTGAAAAATTGGGACAGAGAAGAGGAGGTAAAAGAGAAATGGACAATTTATGTCATCTTTATTCCATTATTTGAAATGTTAATCTTTAGTTGGGGTTTCTCATTGAGGAGAACTCAATGGAGAGTTAACTCATGGACAAAACATAGGAAGGCTTCATATTTTGATGTCACCCCAGTCATCTATTTATTATTATTATTATATTTTTGAAGGAGACAGAGGTTGTTCACACTTGGTTATCTTATGTATCTTCAATAAAAGTCAATGTAATATCCTTCAGAGTTATTGTCTGAATCCCGATATACATGCTAAAAGGTACAACTTCCTTAAGTTTTGTCCATAAGTGTAGTTCACACTTGGTTATCTCGTATGTCTTTAATAAAGGTCACTGTAATATCTTTCATAGTTATTGTCTGAATCCCGATATACATGCTAAAAGGTACAACTTCCTTAAGTTTTGTCCATAAGTGTAGTTCACACTTGGTTATCTCGTATGTCTTCAATAAAGGTCACTGTAATATCTTTCATAGTTATTGTCTGAATCCCGATATACATGCTAAAAGGTACAACTTCCTTAAGTTTTGTCCATAAGTGTAGTTCACACTTGGTTATCTCGTATGTCTTCAATAAAGGTCACTGTAATATCTTTCATAGTTATTGTCTGAATCCCGATATACATGTTAAAAGGTACAACTTCCTTAAGTTTTGTCCATAAGTGTAGTTCACACTTGGTTATCTCGTATGTCTTCAATAAAGGTCACTGTAATATCTTTCATAGTTATTGTCTGAATCCCGATATACATGCTAAAAGGTACAACTTCCTTAAGTTTTGTCCATAAGTGTAGTTCACACTTGGTTATCTCGTATGTCTTCAATAAAGGTCACTGTAATATCTTTCATAGTTATTGTCTGAATCCCGATATACATGCTAAAAGGTACAACTTCCTTAAGTTTTGTCCATAAGTGTAGTTCACACTTGGTTATCTCGTATGTCTTCAATAAAGGTCACTGTAATATCTTTCATAGTTATTGTCTGAATCCCGATATACATGCTAAAAGGTACAACTTCCTTAAGTTTTGTCCATAAGTGTAGTTCACACTTGGTTATCTCGTATGTCTTCAATAAAGGTCACTGTAATATCTTTCATAGTTATTGTCTGAATCCCGATATACATGCTAAAAGGTACAACTTCCTTAAGTTTTGTCCATAAGTGTAGTTCACACTTGGTTATCTCGTATGTCTTCAATAAAGGTCACTGTAATATCTTTCATAGTTATTGTCTGAATCCCGATATACATGTTATATAAAAGGAAAAGGGGGGGGGGGGGGGGGAGAGAGAAGTCCGACCACACCAGTCCCCCCTGGACCCTTGGAATATTTGACCAAATTCTGGTCCAAGGTGACCAACGTGAAAACGGCACCCATTTTCCAATGAATGGACACAACAACAACATATAAAAGGTACATCTTCTATTGTGTATGAGTATAAACATATAAGAGTTTATTTTAACCTCGCAATAATCCAAAAATGTTATTTTGTGAAGGTCAACAAGAACAAGCCTTCACAATGTTCAAGATTGGAACAAATAAAAGCTCAAATTCCAGTATTTGCTGCCTTTATCAAACCACCAACAATTTGAGATAACTTGTGATTTTGACTCAATCATTTTGATAATTCAACACCCATCAGAGTCAAGATATTGTGAGAAAAGGAAATAAAAATGGCTTATAAGAATTTATCCATTATTGAACATCAATTAATAGAACCACAATGTCTCTATATTCATCTTTACTTGCTAAACTAAAAGAAAATAAGACCTAATCCAAATAATTTATTAGTGTGTGATGTTTCGGCAACAACATTGTCACCATCATGAACTCCCCAAATGGCAGGGATCTGTCTATATTCAAGGCGGCTTTAAGCTCCTGATCCGGACGTGCCCTCGGAGAGGGCTACGTCGATTGTATATATCTCTCTTCATTCCTACCATTATTATTACCTTATAACTCCCTTTGAGTGTAAATATTGATGAGATGTCAATAAAGTTGTTTAATTGTCAATTGTCACCATCATCAGACAAAATATATATATATATTTTTTTATTATTTAAAACATTTTTATTCTTTTGTCTGATGATGGTGACAATGTTGTTGCTGAAATGTCACATACTAATAAATTATTTGGATTAGGTCTAATTTTCTTTTATTATAATCTATAATCCAAATTGTGCTTTATCATTTGCTAAACTGAAACGTTGCCTCATGTAAAACTGACTTTACTATGTGTATATTGTTATTTCCTTATGTAAATACCACTATGTAAGTAATGCTATGTAGTTAATGTCTGAATAAAGAGTTTTAAAACATAAATAGAACCACAGAAGCCATGGTTATAAACACTTACTTAGTGCATAACAATAGCTTCAAGAACTAATCTAAATAAATTGTGTGACATTTTGGTAACAACGCTGATTTCACTACATACTTCACTATCAAAATTCGAAACTATTTTGAAGGCGTAAGATTCTTTTTGAAATTAAACAATTTCTACTGCCCTTACTGCAATGGAAAAATTAAAGGGAGGGTTCACCACGGATGAGCCAGGCCCTCCCTTTAATTTTTCCATTGCAGTAAGGGCAGTAGAAATTGTTTAATTTCAAAAAGAATCTTACGCCTTCAAAATAGTTTCGAATTTTGATAACAGATGGCGCGCTAGTGCATCATACTTCACTATACTGAAAAATATATTCAGCAAATTTGGTTTACACATCTTAGTTAATCAAGGGATCTAATAATATACATTTCTGACAACCATTACCTGTCATCAAATCCTGCCATTAGAACTTTTTCTAACAATGATGAGGTACAATTTGGATTATAGATTATAAACACATGGTAATAAGACCAAATCCAAATAGTGTGTGAGTTTTTGGTAACAACGCTGTTACCAAAATGTCACATACTATTTATTTATTTGGATTTGGTCTTATTACCTTGTGTTTTTCTAACAACTGTCTTCAATGACTAGTGTTTTTATATCACAAGTCTATTTCCACCACAGAAGGATTACAACCAAGAAAGGCTCTGGCACCTTGAAAGTGTAGAGTCAAACTGTTTCATACATGTATTGGCAGATAATGACATGATGCATTTGCACAGTAAGAAAATCCACACAAATTCTCCAAAACCCACCATGATTATCATGAACTTGGGATAGTAAAATATGCACTCATGGACAAAACTTAAGGAGGGTCAGTGAATGAGTGGTCTAAACTGTTGGTATTCAAATGTTATGACCTGTGATCAAATCCTGCATTGAAAGCTTAAGGAAGTTGTACCTTTTAACATGTATATCGGGATTCAGACAATAACTCTGAAAGATATTACAGTGACCTTTATTGAAGACACACAAGAAAACCAAGTGTGAACAACCTGTCTCCTTAAAAAAAAAACAGATTACCGACAATATCAAAGACGTTCCACTTCCTTAAATTTTGTACATGAGTGTATTTAGGAACTTTGTCATACCCTGCCCCCAGGCTTGTTGGTTCAGAACAAAAGGAAGGTGTAAATAGGATTTCTTTAAAAAATATATCAAAAGGAGTTCAACTGGCCTAAATGATGGGACACTTCAAGGTTATGGAGGTACAAGTATTGTACATGTCTCCACCAGCGAGTGAAAATAACCAAACGGGGCTCTGGCACATTTGTAAGTGCAAAGTCGAACTGCTTTTCACATGTGTAGATATGTGGTGTACTTACAGTAAAAGCAGTTGCCTACTTCTACGCACCATGATTATCATGGCCTGTACCACGTGTACTAGGGATAAGCAAAAAAAAAAAAAAATTGTACATGTCAGAGTTACTCCAGTGTCATCTGGGCCAGTAGCCTCAAATTCCATTCACATTTCAATAATGGGGTCAATAAAAGCTGCATCCTATTTCTCATTTTACAAAGAGGTAATCAACACAATTGCAGAGACACAAAGATTACACTGGATTATGAAAGATAAAGGCATTTCATTTAAGACAAAGAAGATAATTGTAGAGACATTGTTATTCCCCTGTGGTCACTTTGGATATGAGAGCTAGATTATCACAGAGAAGAGGAAAGAAAAATAATGAAGCTTTTGAAATGTGGACATGGAGAAAGCTACTCAGATTGCCATGGACATATAAAAGATCAAATGTTTCAATCTTGAATGACATTAACCTTGGTAGTTTCCTAGATTCCCAAATAGGTAAACAAAGACTGACCTACTTTAGACACCTAATAAGAGCAAATGGTCTGGTAAAGATGTTTATTTTGGGGAAAATTGTACGAAAGATCTGCAATGGCCTGGCTAGAAAGGGTCAAGAAAGCTACTTGAAGGCACTAGATCAGTTATGTTCACTAACAGATCAAATTGAAGAATTTTTGTCTATATAGTCATCAAAAGTTGAACTTGACTTGAAATACACTAACAAAAATAACAATCAAAACATTTAAACACAAGGTAATAAGACCAAATCCAAATATATAAATAGTGTGTGATGTTTCGGTAACAGCGTTGTTGCCATCTTCAGACAAAAGTACTGAATGAAAAAAAAAATTGATTCAGTACTTTTGTCTGAAGATGGTAACAACGCTGTTACCGAAAGGTCACACACTATTTATATATTTGGATTTGGTCTTATTACCTTGTGTTTTTAATCTATAATCCAAATTGTGCCTTATCAATCAAAACATTTACTGGGCAATGTATTACTTCTGCCTTGTTACTGACATTTACAAAAGGTAGTTTTTTTTTCTTCCTCAACATGTGATAACTGAGATAAAGAGACAATTCTTTCAATTCCAAAAAGGATATGGTGTAATTTGGATTATGAAAAAATAAAGACATTTCATTTAAGACAAAGAAGAGAATTATAGAGGCTTTGGTATTCCCTTGTGTTCACTTATAGATGCCCTCGGCAGAGCTGACTGCTCCAGGGCACATCCCCAGGTGGCGAATAGGGGAACAACCTTCAGATATGAACCAGGCCAGCTGTGAAACAAGCAGAATAACTGACCAATAAGCAGTCGTGGACCAACAGCAGCATTGTTAGAGAGAGGAGAAAGACCTCTTTAAAAATCCTGAATTAAACTGAACTGGTTGATAGACCTCAGCAAGGGTTCCTCTCCAGATATACGGAGGTCTGTACTCATGTTAGAATCGGCAGCAAAGGTTTCCATGTTAGGAACAGCCTCAAATTACAGGCAAAGTCAGACTTTCACCAAAGTGTGACCGAATCATGGTGCCATGATCAATGAAAGTTGCACCCCTACACCCCATTCCATGAGATCAGATGTTGATTTGCATGCTGCATCACCTGTCGCGCAGAATAAACAGGGGTGCGTTCAGGACTTAGGTAGAGGGTTCTGTCCGATAAGTATAATACAGTCTTCACAAACTACAAACTTTGCAACTTCCAAACAATTGAGCATTTTGCAATGCAACATAAATGGATTGTGCTCAACAGCAACAAAAATAAAATTAGAAGAAATAATGTAAATAGCTGACTATTATTGGACACTGATGTCATTATTCTATGGAGCAGCAACACTAATTGAAAAAATCTGAAAGGAATTTGAACAAAATTCTTCTCCATCTAGAAAAAAATTTCTAATAAGCATAAATTAGAATTTAACCCCCAAAAATCTGAAACCTGTCTTTTTACTACCGATAAGAAACTATACAAAATAAGACCAAAAATTATTCTGAAAGAACAACAATTACAATATAATAAACATCCTAAATATCTCGGCTACACCCTGGATCCAGAAATGAACTCCAGTAAACATATTGAAGGAGTTGTTAGAAAAGGAAGAGACCAGACTAAATCTTGAAATATATTTCAGGAAGAGAGTGGGGAGCCGATGCAACCACACTAAAATTAACTTACACATCTCTAATTAGACCTATCCTGGAATATGGATATCAAATCTATGGTACAGCATCTGAAACAAATCTAAAATCATTGGAAAGGATACAACTAAGTGCAGCTAGAATTATTACAGGTCTTCGAAATATCTGCCCTAATGATATTGTACTTTACGAGGCAGACATTATGCCCTTAAAGGATAGAAGAAGCTACAATCTGCCAAAATACAAGGTATGTCCCATAAGTTCCCGGACTGGGTCCATAAAAAAAAAAGTTAAGATTTTTTTTTAATTTTTTTATTAAAACTTTTCAAAGTAATCCCCCCTTGCTTCAACGCACCAGCGCCATCGTTTCTCCCAATTGTCGAAACAGTTTTTATAGGCCTCTTTTGGAATGCTCTTCAATGCCAGCAGCGATTTTTCTATTATGTCTTCCCTGGTGTCAAAATGTCTTCCTTTTAGAACTGCTTTGAGTTTGGGGAACAGGAAAAAGTCATTTGGTGCGATGTCTGGGGAATAGGGTGGTTGAGGTAGGATTTCTGTCCCGTTTTTCGCCAAAAAACTCGTCACCAAGTGCGCTGTGTGAGGGCGGGCATTGCCATGGTGTAGGATCCAGTCACCATTAGTCCATTTTTCTGGCCTTTTTTTTCGAATTGCTTCCCTTAGACGGCGAAGAATGCTCAAATACATTTCCTTAATAACTGTTTGGCCTGCAGGAAGATACTCGTGATGAACAATGCCCTTGTTATCCAAAAAAGCGACCAGCAACACCTTGTTTCTGGATTTCAATATCCTGGATTTTTTGGGTCTAGGCTCACCCTGACCTCTCCACTCGGCAGATTGACGCTTGGTTTCAGGGTCATAGCCATAGACCCATGTCTCATCGCCTGTAATTATCTTGTCTTTCCATTCCGGATCCGTTCTTGTCATTTTAAACATGTCTTCACAGGTTGCAAGCCGACACAGATATTGCTCATTAGTGAGGAATCTTGGGATGCATTTTGCAGGAGTCTTTTTAAGCTTCAAATCTTCGGTTACGATCTTTCCAATCGTTGTTTTAGAGATGCCTGTGTCTTGCTCTAGCTCCAGCAAAGTGGTTCGAGGATTTTCTTTTATCAAATCGGTGATTTTTTGCACATTTTATCAGTACTTTGAAATTTTGGGCGTCCTTGACGAGGAGCATCTTCAATGGAAATTCGGCCAGCTTTAAATCTAGAATGTCATTCAAAAACAGTTGTTTTCTTTGGGGCGTCATTGGGGAATGCTTTATTAAGCATTTCAAAAGTTTCGGTTGCTAATATTTGAAGTTTCACACAAAATTCTATGCAAATCCTCTGCTTCAAATTTTTTCCATCGTAAAATCGCCGCAGCGCTAGGTGAGACCTTTAAATAAATTAGAATTACCTTGGCGCGCGCGCACCTACCGCCTCGATATTGTTACCACCGTGTTGCCAGATATTTTTTCTATAATAAACAGTCAAATTTATTTACATTTTCCATTTATTTATTTTTTTATGGACCCAGTCCGGGAACTTATGGGACATACCTTGTATATAAACAAAATCAAAAGTTATGGAAACAAACACAGAACTTCCAATTACATACTTAATTGGGAATCCAATATAAGACTCAAAAAAGCAGGCCCTTCCTCCTGGCTAAGAGAAATAGATTTTGAAATATAAAGCAGAAAAAATATCTTCATGCGAACCACTACAAAATGTTATTTTTAATGCCACTTTAAATGAACCCACCAACAAACAATACCAAAATCCATAATACTTAAAACAATTATCATTAGAAATAATTAATAACATTCCTAAAAATGCAATAACTATCTATACCGATGGTAGCAGAGATGAGCTGGGACATACTGGCAGTGGCTCTCTCATCAAAACCACAAATGGCATTGAGAAAATGAACAGAAGAAACCCAGATTTCAGTCTTCAGATCCGAACTTATATCCAACTATGAAGCCTTAAAATCCATCAGAAATACTAATTATCAAGATATCTGGATTCTCACTGATAGTACAAATGCCATACAACACTTGAGTCACTCAGGGGAACTTAGAGACAAAGTAAGCAGGAACATAATTGGTTATCTCCAAAAACTCTCAAAAACCTAAAAATTCACCTTCAATGGTTACCCTCACATGTTAGCATTGAAGGCAATGAAGCTGCTGATGTGCTAGCAAAAAAAAAAGGCACAAAAGAACTCTTGCCATGGAAAAATAAACTTACTTTTAAAGAAATAGAAACAGTAGCCAAAACAAAAATAAACAAGAACTGGAGGATCCCACCTAAGCACAGTTGGTACAGTGGAGTGAACCCAGGATGAGCTCTGAAGATCAGAAATAGACAGCATCAAACAACACTAACAAGATTTAGAACAGGTCATCTCAAGCCATTGAAGATAGAAAATAATAACAAAATCTACCCCACTTGCCCAAAATGTAGCTTGGCACCTGCAGCTCCAAAATAAATTTTGGCTTGCATTAGATGCACTAAACAGGACCTTTGGGAGAGGCCGCTGCTTATCTTCAAACATCTCGAGGAGCATGAACTCATGGAATTTGTGTAATTTTACACAAGGGGGATAAGAAACAATAGCAGTATTATAGAAATATTGGACAATTTTGTCCATATGGTCACCAAAAGTCAAACTCAACTTGACGGACACTAACAACAAAATTATAGCCATGCCATCAGCCATAGGATAGATGGTTCTTCTTACTTTTAGCTTTCACCTCCAGTCCAAAAATGGGGGTCTCTACCATCCAATCAAGTATAGGAAAGGGAGAACAGAAACTTTGCTATGTAACTCAAAGGTGACAGAGCAAGGAACATTTAATATTCAAGAATCATCAATTGTAAGGCTTAATAATAAAGATGGAGAAAGAAGAATTGGCGTCACATGAAGTGAATAAAACATGTAAACAATGTAGATAGTACTGGGGTCAGGTGGATAAATTAAGAAAGAAAGGCATCTCCTGATTATGCAACTAGCAGTTGCTGATGGCCTGCACTATCTGTCAGAATAAATATCAACTAATCCTTGATTAAAAGATAGAACAGAAACTTTGCTATGTAACTCAGACTAAAAGGTACCAGAGCAAGGAACATTCAATATTCAAGAATCATCAATTGCAAGGCTTAGTAATAAAGATGGAGAAAGAAGAATTGACGTCACACAAATTGAAGAAAACAATATAAACAGTGAAGATAGCGAAAAAATAATACAAAAGTGAAATTGTACTGGGATCAGGTGGATAAATTAAGAAAGAAGCACATCTACTCATGCAAATAAAAGTTGCTGATGGCTTGCACCATCTATCAGAATAAATATCAACTAAGAGTTAATTTTTAATTTATTCCAGATTCTTGAGATTATATCATCAAGAAAGGGAATTCTGGAATAATTTAAAAAATCAACAATCAGTTTATATTTATTCCAATAGATGGCGCAAGCCATCAGCAACCTTTAATTACATGACGAGGAGATGCCATTCTCTTTAATAAAGATAATGTTTGATAACAAGATAACAGGAAACACTATATCACCATTGTTTCAGAGTGCAAAGGCATAACTATTTGATCAATTTTGACATTCATATAGGTTGAGTGTATAATTATTTTTGGGTTTTGATATTTCCACAGCTTTAGAAATATATAAGACTTCTTGATAGAGAAAAAGAGCCTAATGACAATTGGAATCTTTCAACTAACATAGTTTAACGGCACAAGGTAATAAGACCAAATCCGAATATAATAAATAGTGTGTGACGTTTCGGTAACAATGCTGTTACCAAAACGTCACACACTATTTATTATATTTGGATTTGGTCTTATTACCTTGTGTTTATAATCTATAATCCAAATTGTGCCTATCATTCTAAGTACCATCTTTGAATCTCTCTACAGTAGAACATGCTCCATGAGAGGACACCCACACTAGAGGTAACCTCTCTACAAAAGATAAGTTTTCATTTTCAACCATTTTTACTATTTATCAACTCTACGATAGAAGGACACCTCTTAACTCCGCCTTTGCCGGTTCCAAGCCCGGATGAAAAAGGAGGAGAGGGAGCAGTAACTAGCTCACTAAAAAACCTAGGCTCAGCTAGCCTGGCTGATAGTACTCTGTAAGGGCTCCTAATCCAGGGATACAGGATGAGCAGCATTTGTACTCCATGTTAGGAGCGGCTGCACATGGCGTCTGTTCCTCATGTTAGAGGCGGCCATTTCTTTTGGAGCTAAGTCGGCCTGTTACTGAGTAGTGCTAACAGTCTTAATGACAAAGGCAGACACATTCTACTTCACCCAGTCATGATGGTTGTCAACTTTACAAGCTTGATACCGTAATATGATTGAATGGAGATAAGAAAGAAGAAGAAGAGGACACCTCTCCCTAAAGGACACTTTGGCTTTGCAATTAGGTGTCCTTTACAGGGAGGTTCTACTGTAAAAGGTAAGGGGGGGGGGGGGAGTTTTAAAGACAACTTCTTAAAGGCATTGAAAGAGAAACCAGTAAAACACTAACAAGAAGGATAAACAAGGAGTTATTCAGGTTGAGATATACACATGGCACCAAGACACATCTACAATATCCAACATAATGGTATAGATCTCTATTCGTGATAAAATAGTGAAAAAAGTTTTAAAATTACAAATATATTCTCACAATGAGTATCTTTTTTATTTAAAAAACGCTAGCTTTCAAGCGTTAATCGCTCTTCAACGGGCTTACTACAAAATCGACTTTATCCCACCAGAAATATTTTCAAAAACAAACGCGCGCAGCGTGGATATTTATAACTGAAAATTTTTAACTAAAATTACAAACCAATTTTAAAATTTACAGTTATAAATATCCACCCTGCGCGCATTTGTTTTTGTAAATATTTCCAGTAGGATAAAGTCGATATTATAGTAAGCCAGTTGAAGAGCGATTAACGTTTGAAAGCTAGCGTTTTTTTCAATAAAAAGATACTCATTGTGAGAAAATATTTGTAATTTAAATAATGGTATAAAGCCAGCTGACCACAACAGCTGTACCACACACCTCAAGAAGCTCATCTCCCAGTCTGAGCTGACCACTCGCCCCCACCGGACCCTCTGGGAGTATGGAGCGGATGTAGTGGTGGGGCCGGACTTCTTGTCCATCCTCCACATCCACTGTTCCCTCCAGACTGATCCCCAGTCCCCCGTTGTGCCGGAACTTGCTCAGTGATGCTACCTGGAACACCACAGTCACATGTAATACACAAGGCAGAGGAGAACAAACATCTGAGAACAGAAGGGAGAGCCAAAAATGCAAATGAATAAATAAACTAGGTGAGAGAGTGTCTCTGAGTGTCCCCACTTTAGAGAAACCACAGAAACAAAAGGTAACAAAGCCAAATCCAAAAATATAGTATGCGATATTTCGGTTACAGTGTTGTTACCATCATCAGACAAAAGTACTTTTGTACACAATTTGGATTGTAGATTAGAAGCTCAAGATAACAAGACCAAATTCAAATATATAAATAGTGTGAGGCATTTTAATAACAGTATTGTTACCAAAATCAAACAAAAGTACTTTTGTACACAATTTGGATTATAGATTAGAAACAAAAGATAACAAGACCAAATCCAAATAAATAATTAGTGTGTGATATTTGGGTAACATCATTGTTACCATCATCAGACAAAAGTGCAGAATTTTGCAGTGTTTTCAAATAGTTGTTACTGTTAGTTATCAGGTGTGTAAACAAGATAGTAAATATGAAGAAATTCGTTTTCTAAGAATCTTAACATTTTATTCTTAAATTAAGTAGTTAAAAAAAATTGGGATATAATTTTTTAAAAATTTGTAAATATCATTTCTGCTTTCTTCCATTCTGTTTTGCTTACACAATTGCAGTATTTACAATGCTATGACATTAAATATAGTGATGGTATCAATGATATCATTGTTCTGTCTTAAACCAGGAAGCGATTGCAAATGTAAAGAGAATTTCAATGAAAAAAAAAAAAAAAAGCACTTGACTGAGACCAAATATAAGTTGAAATGAATGAAAAGTTTTACAAATACAGTAGAACCTCCCTTTAGCAGACACCCTGCTAGCGGAAACCTCTCCACAAAGGACAGTTTTCATTTACAAAATTACCATTTTTACAATTTAGCAACTCTCCAGTAAGAGGACACCTCTCCCTAAAGGTGTTGTCCTTTACAGGGAGGTAGTTCTACTGTAGTAACTCTCCAGTAAGAGGACACCTGTCCCTAAAGGACACTTTGGCTCTGCAATTAGGTGTTGTCCTTTACAGGGAGGTAGTTCTACTGTAGCAACTTTCCAGAAAGAGGACACCTCTTCCTAAAGGACACTTTGGCTCTGTAATTATGTGTTGTCCTTTACAGGGAGGTAGTTCTACTGTAGCAACTTTCCAGAAAGAGGACACTTTGGCTCTGCAATTAGGTGTTGTCTTTTACAGGGAGGTAGTTATACTGTAGCAACTTTCCAGAAAGAGGACACTTTGGCTCTGTAATTAGGTGTTGTCCTTTACAGGGAGGTAGTTCTACTGTAGCAACTTTCCAGAAAGAGGACACCTCTCCCTAAAGGACACTTTGGCTCTGCAATTAGGTGTTGTCTTTTACAGGGAGGTAGTTATACTGTAGCAACTTTCCAGAAAGAGGACACTTTGGCTCTGTAATTAGGTGTTGTCCTTTACAGGGAGGTAGTTCTGCTGTAGCAACTTTCCAGAAAGAGGACACCTCTTCCTAAAGGACACTTTGGCTCTGTAATTAGGTGTTGTCCTTTACAGGGAGGTAGTTCTACTGTACTACAATGATATGGTATTGAAGAGCATTGGCAGCATTAACAATGATATAAAATGTCATATATACTACAAGGATATGGCATCAAGGGATGTTTACGCACTTCCAATCAATTGACATCAAGGTTGTTTCACAACACTCTCAATGATATAATATTATATGACACTACCGTCAATGATACGACATCAAAGGGTATTGCAACAATGTCATGAAATTCGAAGGCATCATCAACTCCAATGTTTAGAGAATAATCACATTACTTACAATAATATGACATTAAGCCAATGACATCAAATGAAATCAACTGCAATGATGCAACAACAATCACAGGACTTACAATGATATTACATACACTCATGGACAAATCTTAAGAAAGTGGAAAGTCTTTGATGTTGCCTGTCATCTATTTTTTTTTTTTTTTAAGGAGACAAAGACAATTTTGTTCACACTTGGTTATCTCGTGTGTCTTCAATAAAAGTCATTGTAATATCTTTCAGAGTTATTGTCCGAATCCCGATATACATGCTAAAAGGTACAACTTCCTTAAGTTTTGTCCATGAGTGTAAGTACAATGATATCAAATAGTATCAACTCCAATGATGTGACAGAAAAATACATTAAGTACAATAGCATCAAATGGTATCAAGTCCAATGAATTGACAATAATCACAAGACTTACAAAGAAAAACATTACGTACAATGACATCAATTCTACATAGTGTTGAGACAACAATCCCAATATACTTACAATGATATCAAATTGAGAACCAAGGAGTTTACTCCAGCGGGACTTGATGGCAGCTTCTGCCTCGGCATCCAGGGGCAACCCACCTGCGGCAGTTTAGGTAAGTTCCAGTACATTCATACCAACTCACATAGTACAGAATACTATCTCTTCTACAATGCATACTACACCAATAACATTGATATACTACATGTCTGGGGGTGTCAAGGGATGAGTAATCTAAACCTTTGGTTTTATACCGCTATGATCCAAATTCGAATCCCGCATTAGGCGCTTTTTTCTAATACAAAAAATGGCCCAATGTGGACCCCGATTCTTGAAAAAGTCCAACCCCACCAATGATGCAAGTAACCAAAAGGGGATTTGGCACACTTGTGAGTGCAAAATATTAACTTATATATGTAGACACATGTGGTGCATTTACAGTAAAAGTAGTCGAAAACTTCTACCCACCATGATTATCATGGCCTGTACCACATGCACTAGAGATAATAAAACAATTTAAATGTGGGTTTCTCAGCAGTAGGGGATCTCTGGTTTTCACCAATAGTAGAGGAAAGTAAAATGTTTGTTGTTTTGATAAGTAGAAAAGTCCAGTGCACATTGGGTTTAACATGAGAATGATTAAGGGGACACATTGACATTATGTTGAAATATACAATGTGTGATGCATGGTTTTATCTGTTTGAATGATGGAAGGAGCAACAGCTGTTAAAAACATCAACAAAAAGTTGATGCACCAATCCTTTAAAGCAAAGGTTCCCAAGTGATCTCAAAGAGGTCTGTGAAAAATATTTCTTTCTGATGCAAACACAAGGTAATAAGACCAAATCCAAATAAATAAATAATGTGTGACGTTTCGGTAACAGCGTTGTTACCATCTTCAGACAAAAGTACTGAATGAGAAAATTTTACCACAGCATGTTTTTAAATATTTTCTGTTATCAAGTGTGTAAACAAGATAACAGATAAGAAGAAGATATTTATCTGATAAACAGAAGGGATAAACATATGATAAAAAAAATTATTCTTAGAATTAAAAGTTTTTTTCAAATATAATTAAAGGTCACACATTATTTATTTATTTGGATTTGGTCTTATTACCTTGTGTTTACAGATCCAGGTATGCCCTTTTATATAATCTTAATTGATGGATCGCCTTTTGACTCAAACAAGGTAATAAATTGTAACAACACACTGTTTCTGTGGATAAGTTTATTGCTTTATTTAAATGACCTCTCAAACCTTTGAGTATTACAAACCCTTCTGCAAGAGTGTACAACTCCTATAGAAAGGTTTGTGATACCCAAAAACTTTAGAGATTGTCTAAATAAAACAAGAAACTTATCCTTGGAGACAGTGTGTTGTTACAACTTATATTTCAGAGGATTCTATCTTCCAACAAGTTAATAAAACCAAATCCAAATACAGTTAAACCTGTCTATAGCACCCACTCTAAATAATGCCTTCCTCTCTATAGCGCCTGATTTTAAATACGTAGTACGATGTGATTTACATTAAAAGTGACCTGTCTATAGCACCCCCTCTAAATAGCGCCTCCCTCTCTATAGCACCTGATTTTAAATACGTAGTACGATGTGATTTACATTAGAAGTGACCTGTCTAGAGCACCCCCTCTAAATAGCGCCTCCCTCTCTATAGCGCCTGATTTTAAATACGTAGTACACGATGTGATTTACATTAGAAGTGACCTGTCTAGAGCACCTCCTCTAAATAGCGCCTCCCTCTCTATAGCGCCTGATTTTAAATACGTAGTACACGATGTGATTTACATTAGAAGTGACCTGTCTAGAGCACCTCCTCTAAATAGCGCCTCCCTCTCTATAGCGCCTGATTTTAAATACGTAGTATGATGTGATTTACATAAAAAGTGACCTGTCTATAGCACCCTATTTTGTTGAGTCCCAAGAGGAGGCGCTATAGACAGTTTTAACTGTAAATAGTGTCTGATGATGGTACCAACGCTATTACTAAAACATCACACACTATTTATTTATTTGGATTTTGTGACATATTACCTTGTAATTCTAATCTACAAACCACAAATTGTATCTTATCAAACACTGAGAACTAGAAGAAGGTATGGTACAAGGTAACTGGGAGGGTCGGTGGAAGGGTGGTCTAAACCATTGGTTTTAGATTGCTACGAGCCGGGATTGAATCCCCCACATTGGGCACTTTTTTATAATTAAAAAAAAAAAATGCTCTAACATGTGTAGATATGTGGTGTACTTACAGTAAAAGCAGTCGCTAACTACCCACCATGATTATCATGGCCTGTACAATGTGTACTTGGAATAAATAATATATATATATATGAAAAAATGATAGAAAAATAAAAAGGTCAGGTGTTGATATTAATAATAAAAAAGGCATATCCTGACCACGAGCACATGTGCTTTTTAGATGGCAGAGCGTCATATAGTGGAGCAAAAATAAACTAAACGTTGATTTAGCCTGTTCCGTGATATTTAGCCAACCCAATTTCTTGATAAATCAAGAAATTGGGTTGGCCAAATATCAGGGAACAGGCTAAATCAATTTTTAGTTGATTTCTGTTCCACCAGATGGTGCTCTGCCTTCTGTAAAGCACATGTGCTACTGGTCAGGATATGCCTTCATTATTTTAAATATATATAGGGTAGTAACAGAAGGTCCTACCGAAGATGTCCTCAGGAGGCAGAAGCGGGCTGAGGGTGGAGGAAGGGGGGTCAGGGGGCTCCGTTACGTCTGGCTCGTCTTTGGCTGAAACACCACGCGCTCTCTCCAGAGAGGTTGGGAGACCCCCCAATTCGAGTCCCCGAGACATCCGGCACAAAGAGGTGGTGCAGAGCTGGGTGGATATGAAAGAAGGAAGAAGAGGAAGAGCGAGGTGGAAAGTTTATTGAGAGGTACCTAGAGCCAGCTGGATCCTGTGACAGTGTTGGTCCTTGAGGTAGCGCGCCAGTCGCAGCTTCACCACCTGCCCCGTGTTGCGTAGCACCTCCACTGCCTGGTGGTTGGTGTAGCCGTGTAGAGGCCGTCCGTCCACCTACACCATTTTGTTTTTATTAACAAATTGTATAGTTTGAGAACTGATGTAGCAATATTTTATGGGCACAACAAAGGATTCATACAAACAATGCTTTAGCAGGCAGATATCTAGCTCAGTAACTTGCACAGCTACATTATGTGTGTGTGTGTGTGTGTTTTTTTAACAGATAAATTATTATATTTATTGACTTTTGACAGCTTTTTGATTGTACTTGAAAGGAGGTTTCAAATAGGAACCTGAATATTAGAATTTTTAACTTGTTTGGGGGTCTTGAATAATCTGTGAAAAAATCAATTCACAAATCCCAACAGTTTCAGACTCGTCTTCTTGCCACTTATAAGATGTAAAAAGAAATATAGAAATTTCATTATTTCTCAGGCACTCCGACCACCCAGAAGTCTGAAAATTTGTACATTATGTGTGCTGTGTCTTTGCATATTTGCTCTTTGCATATTTGTGCTTCTTTAATTTACATAATTTAACGTATTTATGCTATAAATATAATGTAAGAATAAAGTTAAAAGTCCAGTCCAGCCCCTTAGTAATAGAGTAGTCTTGTTGCTTTAAACTCCTTTTGCTACTGTAGCTTTTAGCTTTGACAAATAACATCTGTTTAAGTATAGGAGTGGTTTCGTGGACCAGAGCGACATGACTGTGGAATTCAATTGGAGCCTATCTAATGTTTCTGAGACTAAGAAATTATTGTGTGTCAACAAGTAGAAGACAACCAGATGGAGCATGTGATCAGAATAATTGTCATTATCTATTAAATTAAAAACCCTTTATTTTTCTGTTGATTGTATTTTATTCTTTTATTATTATTCCTTTAAGATGTATCTCAGAAACTGTACCACAGAAATGAAAGGTAGAATTGTATTTGACCATTGTGTGTGTGTGTGATCATCGTTTTTGCAGCAACATGTTGGAGATAACGAGCCAGTTATCTTTTACCCCACAATCAGAATACACCTTGATGGTAGATTATATAACATGTCGTGCTACAGCAACAACACCCCCTACAATGGGCCTGACGGATCCCAAGACTCAAAGACCCCCTCGGCCCCTAGTGACCATGGCCTACCAAGATGAATCACTCCCCATAATAAACACTCTGAAACCTACATCCCCGCTTCTGTCTCGTAATTTTTAGCCCAATGTTTTAAATTTAGAACTTAGTTCTTAAAGTGAGAAAATATGATTGCTTGGGCTACTAACCAGAGTGAAAATTAGTTCTTTAGTGATATTGCAAAATTGAATATCTTTCTATTTTTTGTATGGACAAGTGGTAATTTTATCAAATTCTTCTTCAAATACACAGAAAAAACGATTATCAGAATAGATACCTCCAAACAAACAAGTGGACGAACTTATAAGACTGCCAATCTAAAAATGTTTTAGAGGTGATTTCTCATATGTAAAATCTATTTTAAATGTCAACATGTTTGCTAAAAATATGGCTCAGTCTGTCTCTGTGTATGTGGGCTGTAGAAAGAAAACTCTTTCTGAAAATGTTCCAGAAAATAAAAATTATTATCTTTTTGTTGTTGTTCTGGTTTTACTCAAAAAGGTATGATTGGAATATGGTAATTTCCACGTGTCCTCCTATTCCTTCTTTTGTCTATCCATTAAATCTTTGAAATTTGTCTAAAAAACCGAATAGTCGAGTGTATCTCAGTCATATTTTATTTACCATTAAGTAGATCGTACAAACGCACGTCGAAAAAAACTTGCAACAACATCAAAACATATTTAAGAAAATCAACGATTAATTTCGTTTCGTAGCTACCCAATTGTAATAAAAGTCTGGTAATCGTTTCACAAAACACTGATTCGAAATTCGGTAGAAGAATTCGAAGTGATTATTATTTTGTGGGCTGTTGCAAGGATTTAAATCAGATCACTAAATAGCAGAAAGGAGAGGGTAAAAGTCTCCTTCAAACTAACTTTATTTAAAACATGTTAAGAGAACAGAGGAAAACACCCAACTGGTCAGCAGACCAGGCCGTGCTATCTTCCTTTGTTGCCAGCTGGCGGGTATGTTTGTTTGATGTCACCCAATCCGTCTGGCCGACGTCCCGAAGTGGATCTCCATTATTCCACACCAATCTTGCTAACCTAAAGAATACTATTGTTGACTGATTATACTTTTTAAATTAACTGATTCAAAAAGTATTAATCAAATATTATTGATTTACAAGAGAGAGAACTGTTGGAATAACGATCAAATATTCATAGAACATTAAAGGAATGATCAACCAATCAACAGCCATGGCGGCGCTGCAGTCGACGTCTTTGCATATAGTTTTTGTCTCTTGTCTTTCCAACAACCACATTTTTGTATATTGTCATGCTAACATCTTGTTTTTAAATACTTAATAAATCACTTTTTTCCATGATTCAATCTTCAACAAGAACAAAATAAAAGAGAAACTTATAACATAGTAAACAAAGAGAAACTCCTCAAGGTTAGCACCTATTTACTTGTGATCTCACACACATACTCTGTGATAACAATTAATTAATTAAACTTAAAACATATATACAACAGATATTCATACACACATAAGCCTTTATTAAGACATTCCGACTTATACAGACGATTCTCCTGTGAGAAATGGATCTAAAAAAAATGAGAAGCAGGGAGAGAAATGGAATCCTCGCTCAGAAAAGAGAAAAAGAAAGGCTGAGGGAGATTTTAAATAGAAAAAGAAAACACAAATATCCTTATATTTCATGGCTTTATATTAATAGACAATTAGAGAATGACTATATATAACTACATTCACTATATAGATATTTTGTAATGTAGTTGTGATCCTGGGGGAGATATTAATAGACTACCAACAGGTGATACAACAAGTTGTATCATGCCACGTTTTCCCACCGTTAGATGTCCCAGAATGTCATCTCTGGTCAGATGGTGACAGCGACAGGCCAGGGTAATTAGAGAATGACATGAAGACGACAGTAGTATGCTATTGAGTAGTTTACAACGATGGGGAATGCTAGAACGAGAGAGTAAGGGCTGAGTTAGCTCACAACAGAACGGCGATACTCACAAAGTAGGACCGACTAACCGAACAAACAATTCTGTGAAATAAAAAAAAAAAGCGTTCTTCCAACTTAACGACCGAAGTTTCTTCACTTAACTTCTCGGCTTTCAACAGACACAATTACTGAATTACTTCTCTAACCTGGTGTCGGAATACAACCGGCAGCTGCTGCTTCCATCTCTCTTTTCTCGTTTATCCAAAGTTGGAGACGTTGGTGAAACTGATTCCACTCTCTAAGTTGTTTCTTACTTTCCACCATATTGAGATCGAATGATCTCAAAAAATATCTTAAAAAAAAAAAAATCACTAGCCTGAACACAAGATTATTCTTGTCGAATTCCTCAACACTGTCATCAAGTATGCTGGGGACATGGAATCCACAACGGCCTGTCCGAACTCAAGGCGGCTTTAAGCTCCTGATGAAATCCAGACGTCCCTCCGTCTGTTGTATATATTTCTCCCTATTTTAAAAATGGCTGTAAACCTTCTCCCTACTGTTGACTAGATGTCAATAAACCATTTTTAATTGTCAATTGTCATATTGAGATCGACCTATACATCATATATCCATCATGAAGATTTCCTCCCTGGCTAACCCCCGCGTACTGAACCAACTGCTGTGACCAAGGGCCAACTCGCACGAAGCCAGATCTGCCTCCTGTCCCATCCTGAGGTCTGAGAGTGTGAGGTTTTATGCCTCTAGGACCCACCCCTGCTTTCCCCTGATCTCCCCCTGCCCCTAGACCTACCCACTCTATGGGAGAGAACTCTCGCAGTCCATCGGTGGCGGAGTCTTTCCCGCGGTGGGCCCCACCAATGAAGACCTTGCATATATTATATATATATGTATATTTATCAATTATTTTTTATCTATTTTTATCTATTTATTCATATATTTATCATTATATAATCATATTTATATTTATTCTGTATTTAACCTTATATAATCTTATATGGACATTGTAATAAATCAATTTCAATCTCAATCTCCCTGCCCCTCTGCATCCTGGGCAATCTTGGCACTGATCCCTGGCCACCCATTCCTAGGCTCCTACCATCTGTAGCTTCGGGTTTTTCCAACAGTGCTTTGCAAGTTTTCTGCTTGCTAGAGTCGTTTTTTTGGCCCAAACATCAACCTCTTGGTTAGTATCCCTTAAAATAACATTAAATATCTTGAAGATGAGAGGCTGCCTGGCCGGCATTCATAGATCTTAAAACTAAGAGACACTTCGGTCAGAAAAAAGGTTTTATAAACTTTTAAACACGTCTCTCAACTTTTTATAAGAAGCAGTTTGCACATTTACTTGTGGTTGATTACTTGCATGGACACTTCTGTGTGCAAACGTTTAGAATAATTATTTAAATACCTAATGGCTTTGAATTATTTTTAATTATTTATTGGGAGCTCTTTCAGATCTTGCCCTTTCTTAACCCATAATAATAAAAAAAATATAAAATAAAGCATACGACCGGCGACATTAAAAACTTTCCACAAGGGGGTCGGTGGAAAGCTGGTTAAACCGTTTGGTTTTCGACCACTACGACCCGGGTTCGATTCCCGCATTGGACACTTTTTTCTGTTTAAAAAAAAATAGTCCAATGGCCCCCGATTCTTGCAAAAGTCCAACCCCACCAGCGAGTGAAAGTAACCAAACGGGGCTCTGACACATTTGTAAGTGCAAAGTCAAACTGCTTTTCACATGTGTAGACATGTGGTGCGCTTACAGTAAAAGCAGTCGCTAACTACTCACCATGTCATCATGGCCTGTACCACGTGTACTAGGGATAAGCAAAAAAAAAAAACTTTCCACTCCCTTATTTTGTCCATGAGTGTGGTTAGGCATCACAGAGTTTATGGGAATTAGCTGCACAATGTTATCTATATATATTGTTACATCATGATTAATGGCGTATTTATTATATTATTTTTAATATATTTGAAATTTAAATTATATATTTATTTATTTTTATATTCTATGATATTTATTTAAAACAGATTATTTTTAGATTATCATCATTTGTATTTAGGTACACTGTGACTTCACTGCTCTCTTTGATGTGAGAAAATAAATAAATTATTCTGGTGGCTACATAAAGTAGACTTATCTCATTATTCCCTTTTATAAATTTGTAGGATGGTTGAAACACGCTCTGGTAAGATGCAAGACCCAGCACAGGAGAGAATCAAGGCTGAAGAGTCTGCCAAGCCGCAACCTGGTGCAACAATTGGTAGAGATGCTAGTTCCGACCCAGTTGTCCTGAATCCCAACATCGACATCCCCAAGTATGATGGAACAGAAGACCCTCGCCCATGGATTGAATCTCTTGAAGAAATTGGCTTCCTGTACCATTGGGCAGACTACATTATTTCCCGTTATGCTGCCATGAATATGATTGGTAGCGCCAAAACCTGGCTGAACCTACACAAAGTAAGTTTCACCAGCTGGGAAAATTTCAAGAGCCGCCTAATTGAGGATTTTGCCTCAGACGCCAACAAAGAAGAAATGAGGATGAGATTAAACAGGATACAACAGTGGAATGAACCTGCAATCAGGTTCGCAGAGGATATCCTTGTACTGTGCAACAAGGTCGACCCCCAAATGGAAGAAGAGACTAAAATAAACTGGGTTATTGGAGGGTTAAAGAAAGAATACTCTTTTGCCCTTCACCTAAACCCTCCTAAAAATACCAATGAACTTCTAGAAATTTGTAAAAAGCTGGATTTGTTCGAAAAGAATTACCAAGAACGTGCAGAAAAATCAAAAGCTCTTTATAATGGACCACGCTCTCCTCGTCCCCATCATCAAGAGCAATGGAAGAATGCTACGTCGTTCAGAAGACCATATCAGAACACCTCCAAGCCCCAGGCCCCCGCTCCGAGGTACTACCAGAACACCTCCAAGCCCCAGGCCCCCACTCCGAGGTATTACCAGAACAAGCCTCTGCCCCAGGTATCTGCCCCTAGACGATCTTACACTCCCAATCCTGAGCCAAAACCGGTCTACCCAAGTAAAACATACAATAAGAATCCAAATTCAAATAGGAATAGGACAGAAGACGGGAGACCAATATGTTTCAAGTGTAACAAGCCAGGACACGTAGCGCGGTATTGCAGAGTCAGGTTTGTAAGATTTGTGGAAGAGGACCCCATAGTTACAAAAGACAAGGTCGAAGAAGAAATCCGAATGGATAATGGAACTCAGAAGTCGAGACCTCTGCTCTACTCTGACGTAAGTAATAGCCCGTACTCGAGTATCCCTACAAGGAATAGATATGCTGCATTAGAAGATTTAAACTAAACATCGCGCCTGAGTCCGTCAATCAAAGCAAGTCGACCATAAATGGAATTAAAAAGTTAGACCCCAAATATAAAATGAACATTAACGTGGATAGAATCGGTATCTGCGAAGCTTTGATTGATACAGGCGCCGATCTTTCAGTGGTCGACCTTAGTACAGCTCTTAACACAGGTCTTGAAATAATAAATCCTGATAAAATGTGCTCCGGACCCGATGGCAAAGAATTAGATATCGTAGGAAATATTATTTTAAATATAAAATTTGATGACAAAACAATTACACATCAATTTGTGATAATGAGAACACATTTGCGAATATTTATACTTGGACGTGATTTTCTTAAGAAAATGAACGCAAAAATTGATTGTCAGCGTGAAATAATCAAATATGACTTGACAGAAAATCGTGACGTAATCAAATATCAACAGAAGAAAATAAAAAGTGAAAAGGATGCCATTATACCAGAACTTTCTATTAAATTGATTAATGCATTTGTAGAAGCAGAGGATGGCGAATACATCATCGAGGAGAACCATAAAATGTTTCAAACAAATGGACTTCGACTAGCGAGAAGCTTAATAAATGTTGTGAATAAGGAAACATATATCTGGATAACAAACCCTTACCCTCGACCATTAAAAATATTAAAAAACCAAACATTGTGCTTTGGAAGCCAGCCAGCCGAAGTGAATCTTATGGAAGAAAGTGAACAAAAAGAGCATGAAGAACCCCAATTTCAGATAAACGAAAATTTAGCATATACGGAAAAGGAGCAATTGAAACAAGTTTTGGAAAGGTACGAGGATTTGTTTTCGTCGGGATTAGGAAGATCCAACTTAGCGAAACATCGGATCGATACAGAAGGCGCGAAACCGATCAAACACAAGCCGTATAGGGTGAGCGCGAAAGAGCGAGAAATCATAAAAGAACAAATTGATGAAATGCTCAGAGACGGCATAATTAGACCATCCTCGAGTCCATGGTCCTTCCCTGTAATCTTGGTCAAGAAGCGAGATGGTAAGTACAGATTTTGCGTTGACTACAGAAAATTGAATGATGTAACAGTGAAGGATGTTTACCCAATTCCCAGAATTGATGAAGTATTGGATACACTTCAAGGATCCAAATACTTTTCAGCAATTGACCTTAAATCAGGATATTGGCAAGTAGAGGTTGAGGAGAAAGATAAAGAAAAGACAGCCTTCACTACAGCACATGGCCTATATGAGTTCAACGTAATGCCCTTTGGTCTATGCAATGCCCCTGCTACATTTGAGAGGAACATGGAAAATATGCTTGGTAATCTTAGATGGCAAATTTGCTTATGTTATCTAGATGACGTAATCATTTATAGCTCGGATTTTTCAACACATCTCAAAAGAATAGAAGCTGTTTTAAAATGTTTTCGCGAGGCTAATTTAAAATTGAACAACAAAAAATGCCAATTTGCTTTCGAAGAACTGGAGATTCTTGGCCATATAACTAATCAACATGGCATAAAACCAGCGGAGCATAATATCAAGGCTATTAGAGATTTTCCTCGGCCCAAAAAGATAAAAGAAGTTCAATCATTTTTAGGAATGTGCTCATATTATAGAAAATTTATCAAAGGTTTTTCAAAAATTGCCGATCCATTAACCAGTCTTATAAAAAAGAATGTACCTTTTACCTGGACAGAAAATCAAGAAAAAGCATTTCAAACCCTTAAAGTAGCATTGATAAATCCTCCAATCTTAGGGCACTTTGACCCGAATGCAATTACTTACATTCATACTGACGCATCTAACATCGGCCTGGGTGCAACATTAGTCCAAAAGTTCGGCGATAAAGAAAAAGTTATCTCATATTTAAGTCGAACACTGAGCAAACCTGAGCAAAATTATTCGACTACCGAAAAAGAATGTCTAGCTGTTGTGTGGTCAATGTCCAAGTTACGACCCTACCTATATGGAAGGCACTTCAAAATCGTAACTGATCATCACGCACTATGCTGGCTTAAGAATCTGAAAGATCCGACCGGCCGATTAGCACGATGGGCACTGAAGATTCAGGAATATAATTTCGAAATCATACATAAATCGGGTAAAAAACATCTGGACGCTGATGGTCTATCTAGAGGACCCTTACCTGAAAACGAATGGGACGAAGATTATGAAAGACTATTTCTGAATCAAATAATAGACGAAAAGGATGATTTTATTGAGAATATTAAGGAGAACCTTAGTGGAAACAAGCGTTCAATTACACAGAACTTCAAAGAAGAAAATGGGTGTCTCTACAAGAAAAATCCAAATCCTGAAGGTAGGGCATGGTTGCTGGTAGTGCCAAAGAAGAGAAGGAAGGAAGTCATGAGTGAATACCACAACCATATGCTGAATGGCCATCTGGGCGTCGCCAGAACCACTTACCGATTGAAGAATAAATACTATTGGCCTTCCATGTTGAAAGATGTTTCAGAATTTGTAAAGACGTGCCATCTTTGCCAAAGTCGGAAAGGTTCAAATCACTTGCCTTCTGGACTTCTACAACCTATTCCCCCAGCTAACTACCCTTTTGAAAGAATCGGAATTGACTTTGTTGGCCCCTTGCCATCAACGAAAAGAAGAAGGAAGTGGATAATTGTGTTGACTGATTATTATACCAAGTATGCTGAAACAAAGGCAGTATCAGAAGCAACCGTGAAAGAAGTCTCTACATTTTTAATCGAACATATTATTTTACGTCACGGGGCCCCAAGATTTCTTATTAGCGATAGAGGTTCACAATTCACTAGCAATTTGATGAAGGAGGTAATGAAAATGTGCAAAGTGAAACACTGCTTCACAACGAGCTACCACCCCCAGACTAACGGACTAACGGAACGGCTAAATAGAACTTTAATCAATATGATCAGCATGTATGTGAACACAGACCAAAAGAACTGGGATGAAATCCTCCCTTTTATCACCCACGCGTATAATACCACGATTCAAGAAACCACAGGCTACTCTCCATTTTTCCTGTTGTTTGGAAGGGAACCCATGTCCCTCTTAGACGACGAGAATATCCCAACGGACAGTAACATGGACGATTACGACGAATATATAGAAAACTACTTAGATAAAATAGCAAGGAGAGACGAGACAGGTAGTCATTAACAACACAGAGAAGACTCAGGAAAGAATGAAAAGAAACTATGACAAAAAACACAATGAGAAAATCTATGAACCAGGACATTTAGTGGCAGTTTGGACACCAGTCAGGAAAATCGGAAAATGCGAAAAACTATTGAGAAAATATTTTGGCCCATATCGAATATTAAAGAAGCTGTCTAACGTAAATTACTTAATTGAGCCGAAAGATAATCCTGGCCAAGACCCATTGATTGTCCATGTCTCAAGACTCAAACCCTATTTTGAGAGAATTGATGAGGTAACTCACGAGGACGTGACGACCTCTGGAGAGGGGGAAGTGTTACATCATGATTAATGGCGTATTTATTATATTATTTTTAATATATTTGAAATTTAAATTATATATTTATTTATTTTTATATTCTATGATATTTATTTAAAACAGATTATTTTTAGATTATCATCATTTGTATTTAGGTACACTGTGACTTCACTGCTCTCTTTGATGTGAGAAAATAAATAAATTATTCTGGTGGCTACATAAAGTAGACTTATCTCATTATTCCCTTTTATAAATTTGTAGGATGGTTGAAACACGCTCTGGTAAGATGCAAGACCCAGCACAGGAGAGAATCAAGGCTGAAGAGTCTGCCAAGCCGCAACCTGGTGCAACAATATATATAAAAATGGATGTTTGTTGGTCAGTTGGTCCGTCCGTCCGTTGGTCCGTCCGTTCGTCAGTGATAATCTTCTACATCGCTCAACCAATCGGGATGAAACTTTGGGAAGATGTTTAGTATACTACCGGGATGGTTTCAGGCTAATTACTCTTTAGAAATAACCCTTCGTTGCATTTTTATTTACGATAAAACGTAGATTCACTCGCAATCAGCGCCCCCTCGCGGCAGACGTATGGCCTGAAATAGCCTCGCATGAGCTTATTTGTAACGTCGAGCTTAGCCTATAGGTTAGGTACACAGCTTCGTACCCCCGCAACCTAGGTTCAAGGCTCAGCGTGGGTGTTATTTTTTTTTTCATTTCTTTTATATTATTGTAGCAAATTATTAAAAATATTATTTTATTTAAAATGTAGGCTTTTTAAAATAAAAATTAACATAGACAATTTTTTAATAATATTTGTAACAAACCTAGGTTCGAGGCTCAGCGTGGGTGTCTTTTTTTATTTTCGTTTCTTTTATATTATTGTAGCAAGGTCTGTTTTTACAGCATTATTATATTTTGATTGTTTTATTTTAAATATGTTTGTTATGAAGGCTCTATGTAATACTATTTAGAGCACATTTTACATTTTAAACACCTAAGCCCCCCTCTTTTTAATATTGTAGCAAAGTATTAAAAGTATTATTTTATTTTAGATGTTTGCCATGAAACTTTGGGAAGTTGTTTAGTATACTATCAGGACGATTTCTGGCGAATTATTTTAGAATAATATTTATAACAATAATTATAGCGAAATTAAGACATAGTGATTATATTCTGTGTTTGTGCATATATAAATATTTTACAGAAAATGTGAGAACGTTCTATTAGAATATCTCGAAAACAAAAAACAATACATATAAACGAGTTCACTGACATTTATTAATGCAGTGATTATAATCAATGATTACAATGAAGGGCTATTTTATCTTTGTAAGTAAATATTAACGTTACTGTACTGAATAGTTTAGTATGATGTTAATTTAACATATTACAATTTAGCCACAGCAACGCGTGGCCGGGTTCGCTAGTCTTTATATATATACCAAGCTAATGTTGTAGCGCAGTATTTGGCGGGGGGTCTGGTTTCTGACACCTTTGAAAGAAAGAAAACTCTATAGAGAAGTTACCTCTGACCAACATCGAAAGTTAAGTTGTTCTATTAAAAGTAACTTTCCATCGAGCCGCTAGGTGGAGTGTGGGAGAACAAAGGTCCAATTCAGCCGCTAATTAAATTCGCCAATTAGAAACGAGGGGAACACAAAGGAAGTGGCGGCCCAAGGGTCTCGGCGATCAATACGCCAGCGGCGACAGTCGAAAACGGACAGAGGACCGTGGTTTCGCAGTAGTGACAGACAGGGTAGAGAGTGGACAGGGAATGGCGACCAAGGGTTCGCAGTAGGGACAGACAGGGTAGAGAGTGGACAGGGAATGGCGACCAAGGGTTCGCAGTAGGAACAGACGGGGTAGAGAGTGGACAGGGAATGGCGACCAAGGGTTCGCAGTAGGGACAGACAGGGTGGAGAGTGGACAGTGAATGGCGACCAAGGGTTCGCAGTAGGAACAGACAGGGTAGAGAGTGGGCAGTGAATGGCGACCGAGGGTTCGCAGTAGGAACAGACGGGGTAGAGAGTGGACAGGGAATGGCGACCAAGGGTTCGCAGTAGGGACAGACAGGGTAGAGAGTGGACAGTGAATGGCGACCGAGGGTTCGCAGTAGGAACAGACAGGGTAGAGAGTGGACAGTGAATGGCGACCAAGGTTTCGCAGTAGTGACAGACAGGGTAGAGAGTGGACAGTGAATGGCGACCGAGGGTTCGCAGTAGGAACAGACAGGGTAGAGAGTGGACAGTGAATGGCGACCAAGGTTTCGCAGTAGTGACAGACAGGGTAGAGAGTGGACAGTGAATGGCGACCGAGGGTTCGCAGTAGGAACAGACAGGGTAGAGAGTGGACAGTGAATGGCGACCAAGGGTTCGCAGTAGGAACAGACAGGGTAGAGAGTGGACAGTGAATGGCGACCAAGGGTTCGTAGTAGTGACAGACAGGTTAAAGAACGGACGGAGAATGGAACCGAAGGTTCTCAAGGGCAGTAGCAATAGGCAGGGTAGAGAACGGACAGGGAATGGCGACCGAGGGTTCGCAGTAGGAACAGACAGGGTAGAGAGTGGACAGTGAATGGCGACCAAGGGTTCGCAGTAGGGACAGACAGGGTAGAGAGTGGACAGTGAATGGCGACCAAGGGTTCGCAGTAGGAACAGACAGGATAGAGAGTGGACAGTGAATGGCGACCGAGGGTTCGCAGTAGTGACAGACAGGGTAGAGAGTGGACAGTGAATGGCGACCGAGGGTTCGCAGTAGGAACAGACAGGGTAGAGAGTGGACAGTGAATGGCGACCAAGGTTTCGCAGTAGGGACAGACAGGGTAGAGAGTGGACAGTGAATGGCGACCAAGGGTTCGCAGTAGGAACAGACAGGGTAGAGAGTGGACAGTGAATGGCGACCAAGGGTTCGCAGTAGGAACAGACAGGGTAGAGAGTGGACAGTGAATGGCGACCAAGGGTTCGCAGTAGGGACAGACAGGGTAGAGAGTGGACAGTGAATGGCGACCGAGGGTTCGCAGTAGGAACAGACAGGGTAGAGAGTGGACAGTGAATGGCGACCAAGGGTTCGCAGTAGGGACAGACAGGGTAGAGAGTGGACAGTGAATGGCGACCAAGGGTTCGCAGTAGGAACAGACAGGGTAGAGAGTGGACAGTGAATGGCGACCAAGGGTTCGCAGTAGGGACAGACAGGGTAGAGAGTGGACAGTGAATGGCGACCAAGGGTTCGCAGTAGGAACAGACAGGGTAAAGAGTGGACAGTGAATGGCGACCGAGGTTTCGCAGTAGTGACAGACAGGGTAGAGAGTGGACAGTGAATGGCGACCGAGGTTTCGCAGTAGGAACAGACAGGGTAGAGAGTGGACAGTGAATGGCGACCAAGGGTTCGCAGTAGGGACAGACAGGGTGGAGAGTGGACAGTGAATGGCGACCAAGGGTTCGCAGTAGGGACAGACAGGGTGGAGAGTGGACAGTGAATGGCGACCAAGGGTTCGCAGTAGGAACAGACAGGGTGGAGAGTGGACAGTGAATGGCGACCAAGGGTTCGCAGTAGGAACAGACAGGGTAGAGAGTGGACAGTGAATGGCGACCGAGGGTTCGCAGTAGGGACAGACAGGGTAGAGAGTGGACAGTGAATGGCGACCAAGGGTTCGCAGTAGGAACAGACAGGGTAGAGAGTGGACAGTGAATGGCGACCAAGGGTTCGCAGTAGGGACAGACAGGGTAGAGAGTGGACAGTGAATGGCGACCAAGGGTTCGCAGTAGGAACAGACAGGGTAGAGAGTGGACAGTGAATGGCGACCAAGGGTTCGCAGTAGGAACAGACAGGGTAGAGAGTGGACAGTGAATGGCGACCAAGGTTTCGCAGTAGTGACAGACAGGGTAGAGAGTCGACAGTGAATGCTGACCGAGGGTTCGCAGTAGGAACAGACAGGGTAGAGAGTGGACAGTGAATGGCGACCAAGGGTTCGCAGTAGGGACAGACAGGGTAGAGAGTGGACAGTGAATGGCGACCAAGGGTTCGCAGTAGGAACAGACAGGGTAGAGAGTGGACAGTGAATGGCGACCAAGGGTTCGCAGTAGGAACAGACAGGGTAGAGAGTGGACAGTGAATGTCGACCAAGGGTTCGCAGTAGGAACAGACAGGGTAGAGAGTGGACAGTGAATGGCGACCAAGGGTTCGCAGTAGGGACAGACAGGGTAGAGAGTGGACAGTGAATGGCGACCAAGGGTTCGCAGTAGGAACAGACAGGGTAGAGAGTGGACAGTGAATGGCGACCAAGGGTTCGCAGTAGGAACAGACAGGGTAGAGAGTGGACAGTGAATGGCGACCAAGGGTTCGCAGTAGGAACAGACAGGGTAGAGAGTGGACAGTGAATGGCGACCAAGGGTTCGCAGTAGGAACAGAGGGTAGAGAGTGGACAGTGAATGGCGACCAAGGGTTCGCAGTAGGAACAGACAGGGTAGAGAGTGGACAGTGAATGGCGACCAAGGGTTCGCAGTAGGAACAGACAGGGTAGAGAGTGGACAGTGAATGGCGACCAAGGGTTCGTAGTAGTGACAGACAGGTTAAAGAACGGACGGAGAATGGAACCGAAGGTTCTCAAGGGCAGTAGCAATAGGCAGGGTAGAGAACGGACAGGGAATGGCGACCGAGGGTTCGCAGTAGGAACAGGCAGGGTAGTGAATGGACGGAGAATAAGACCGTGGTTTTGCAGGAGCAGTAGTGACAGACAGGGTAAATATTGGACAGAGAATAGCAACCAAGGGTTCGCAGTAGTGACAGACAGGATAAAGAACGGACGGAGAATAAGACCGTGGTTTCGCAGAGGCAGTAGTGACAGACAGGGTAGAGAGTGGACATAGAATGGCGACTGAGAATTCGCAGGGGCAGTAGCGGCAGATAGGGTAGTAAAGAGCGAACAAAAGACGACACTGAGGTGTCGCAGGAATATCGATACAGAAAAGGGTCCATCAAAGTTAGCAGCTGTGCCTAGAACCTTCATTGATCGAGTTGGGTTAATGGGTGCTTCTAAACCGCTTTAGGACAGGTCAGGGAAGGTGTGCAGAGCTGATGAAGTTATGGGGCTACACCAAAGATCCAAATTGTGCCTGCAACGTCCCACAATCAATGTCCCATATACTAGATGACTGCCCGCTGTACAAATTCAATGGAGGAATCTCCAATCTCCATTCTGTCACCCCGGAAGCCCTGAACTGGCTGAAGGCCTTGCCTCTCAGACTTTAATGACCGATATGTCCTCACTTCTTTTTTCTAGATTTAATTCATTTTGTCTCCTCTCTAATTGTAAATACGCTGCTGTATCACCTCATAAGCATAAATAAATAATTGATCGAGCCAGCCGTGATACCTATACTGTGAAAGTTTGATAACCGATTATAAAGTTTTAAAATCAAAGAGACATGCATACGTGACAAAGACCCATTGTAAAAGCATGTTGTGGACATATCCATTGGAAGTTAGGTGCAACGCTGTCGGTAAACCGTGCTGTTTACATCCCCACCATACCGCACCTCTACCTTACACCATACATCGAATTTAAAACACTTAAAAACAAAAAGAAAGAACAAAAAAAAGAGAGATAAGGCGTAGCACTCTATATGTAGCTGGGACCATTCCAACAGAGATCTGTTCCGTTCTCACATTTTTTCCCATTCCATTTCTTTTAAAGAGGGGAAAGCTCCGAGGTATTGGGGGGGATGTAGAAAAATTGATTCCGAGGACAGATGCTTCGTTTCTATTGTTCAGCCCGATATCGGCATTTTGTAACCACGCCAGCTGCGATGGTAGAGAATGTTGGAAATGGATTTTTTGGCGTCCGGTTTATTATCGCCAGAAACTTTTTTTTGTTTGTTCTGGTAACGGTTTTGAGGCCCGAACACAACAGTGTAACGACATGTCCTACCATCTGTCTGTCCCTTGTTTACTTGTCGATTTAACTAGTTAGTCTCAGATGGCTGGAGATGTTAACTCCTTTTTTTATATTTTAAAAGTTAACAAGAGAGACATCAACTTGAGAAAAAAAAAGTATTTTGTTTGTTTCGAAACGTAAATACAAGAAATAGAACTACAAAGAACCAATATATATTTATATATTTTTTTCCAAAACCAAATAAAATATACCTTATACTATCCTTACTGTGATTAAAAAAATATTGGGAGGGCTTGGCTCATCAATGGTGAATCCTCCCGGGGGTTTCGCCAGTTTAATCTACCAAACCGCTGTTATATTGCATTTTTGGAACTTCCTTTTATAGTGATACTGTTGCTAGACTCTTGGAATGGGTATTTTTGATGAACTATGGACATAAACTTTGAGGACAGCAGAATTACATACAATTATAAATTTTGAAAATAGAGCAATCCATAAATAAATCTTTAAATAAAAATACATATATTGGATTAAAATATCATTTATTTTATCAATATTTCAGTTGACTGAACGCCAACCTTTATCAAGGTAACATTTTTTATATTAATAATATTTTGATAAAGGTTGGCGTTCAGCCAACTGAAATATTGGTAAAATAAATGATTTTTTGATCTAATATATGCCTTTTTATTTAAAGATTCATATATATTTATTCATATATTTATCATTATATAATCTTATTTATTTATATTTATTCTGTAATCAACCTTATATAATCTTATATGGACATTGTAACGAATCAGTTTCAATCTCAATGATACTTCGAATTCGTTTATATATGTATTCATTCAATAAATAAGAGGTAAAAAGAGAAATCGCACAAATTTTTAAAACTTTTATTAGTATTATAGTGTCCATCGTATATTAGGTTCAGGTTCCTAATATATATTATTGTTTCTCTTTTTATTTTCGATTACTTTTTCTTGTATAATATATGTTTATAACTGTTTCTGTTTAAAAAATGTAAATCAACGCAATTATCCCTAGCCTTTTATTCAAATAAATATAAATATATAATGCACATCATAACAAATAATAAATAGAGATGAGAAATACCATGGGTTAGGAGAAACACATAATAAAAAGGAAATGGTTGTGCTACATGGGGGACTAGGAAGTGGCGGAAGAAGAAGAAAACAAATGATTGGACGACGTGAAAACAAATGGTCAGCCATATTGGAAGCTGGGAACACTCGTCACTAGACAAAAACTAATGGAGAGTCACAACCCAAAAAACTGTTACGTACTCTTCTATAACTAATATTCAATAATCTTAGGTAGTGTAGTTTCTATTAAGGGGGGGTCGGTGGAAAGCTGGTTAAACCGTTTGGTTTTCGACCACTATGACCCGGGTTCGATACCCGCATTGGACACTTTTTTTCTGTTTTAAATAAAAAAAAAATTAAAAATGCTCCAATGGCTCCCGATTCTTGTAAAAGTCCAACCCCACCAGCGAGTGCAAGTAACCAAACGGGGCTCTGGCACATTTGTAAGTGCAAAGTCGAACTGCTTTTCATATGTGTAGACATGTGATGCAGCACTTACAGTAAAAGCAGACGCTAACTAGCCACCATGATTATCATGACATGTATCACGTGAACTAGGGATAAGCAAAAAAAAAGTTTCTATTAAAAGAGATTGTATGTTACTGTTATATATTTGTATAATATTATCACAGAATTATCATAAGAACTAAAAACATGGATATCTCACGCTATATAGTGATTACATCACACAACAACAACCAAGTCCTTGGTCAAAACCATATATACATATTATATATTACAGAAACTATAGACAGAACAACACTAAAGATTAAGATTTGGGTATTTTTAAAGTAGATTTCGATCAAAAAGAGAAATAATTTGATTTCAATCTTGAGAAATTTGGAATGAACTGGCTGTGACTTGTCATTTGTCAACTTTTAGTGACATAAATGATAAAATGGCTTGTTAAATAGAGGCAGTTACAATCCACCAAGACATCCTGGTACTACTTTTTAAATTATTATTATCCCTAGTACACGTGGTATAAGGCATGCTAATCATGGTTGGTATTTATCAACTGATTTTACCGTAAGTACACCACATATCTACACACATGTGAAAATCAGTTCGACTTTTCCCTTACAAATGTGCCAGAGCCCCGTTTGATTACTTGCATTCGCTGGTGGGGTTAGTCTTCTGTGAGAATAGGGGGCCATTGGAATATAAATATATATATTTTTAACACAAAGCAATAACGCGCCATCTATACATATAAAATAAAAGGATCTAAAAGCGCGAATGTTTCTTTTATACATAAAACGAACTTCTACTGACCTTACTGCGATGAAAAATATATTGGGAGGGCTTGGCTCATCAGTGGTGAACCCTCCCAGCGGTTTCGCCAATTTAATCCACCAGACCGCTTCTCAGAGCTCTAATACTGTATTGGATCATTCTGCTTTTATATGCTACACTGAAGGATGGAATCTTAGAAATGGTTTTCAAGTAAACTATGGACATAAGGTTATAGGACAGTAGAATTACATTCAAATATTTGCTTCGAGCAGTGCTCTTCAGCAAACTATAAAGACAAGGCCAGTTAGGAATAAATTATGAGCCAAGCCCTCCCAATATATTTTTTCATCGCAGTAAGGACAGTAGAAGTTCGTTTTATGTATAAAAGAAACATTCGCGCTTTTAGATCCTTTTATTATATATATATATCAGTGTTGGGCATTAAAAAATTATTTTTCAATTAAATTGAAGTGCAATTAACAATTAAATAATTGTTAATTGTATGAATACAATTAACAATTAATCAATTGTTAATCTTTAATAAATCATTTTAATTAATATTTGCCCAACACTGATATATATATATATATATATATATATATATAGTGTAAAAACTATATAACAAAAATATAACAGTGATTCCACATTTAAAACTCAAGGAGCAAACTGATAAGAATGATAAATCATATCAAGTAGATTTGGTTAGATTAGCAAGCTAAATCTAAATTAATTATAACAATAAATAGTTGTATAGTTTTATAGTTAAGTTTTATATTAAAATTATCTTCATTATTTTGATTATTTAAATTCAAATTATAAAATTTGTAAATTGTTATTATTTAGTATAGATAGAGAGAAAAAAAGTCCTTTACTTCTAAAACATCATCTAGTTAATTATATATTTATAATTAATAACAATAAAATTTAACAACGTAACGTCTTTTGCATCGGCTTTTACACGTCATTTAGACATACTCTATCCTATATATAGAATAATAGAAGTGAGAATATATATAATATTATAAATTTTAGTAGTTAGAGAAAAGAGAGAAAGACAGAACCATGCACTTTTATTCAAACTAATAATAAGAAAACAAAAAGTTTTGTAAAGAAGGTAGATAAGATTGTTAGTATATATATATATATTTTTATAATTTTATATTTGATCCTTTTTTTTTAAATGATTCTTTAAAAAAAATTTTATTTTAAAATATGAATATAAATAGTTGTATTTAGTAATATATCTATACTATGAATTAACTTTTGTTATAAGTTTGGTTATTATGTTTTGAAACCCTAATGGTAGACCAGACATATACAAAAAAAATTAAATTGGAGTAATTATTGGAAAAAGAGATCTGCTGAACCGGGAATTCTCAAATAGAAGTTCAGCGACATTTCATCCCTTCTCTATTATGTCATAGATCTCTTTTCAACCGGATTTTATGTGTTAATATAAAGTTACTTCAGTGAAACATTTATATGAACAGATATAACAAATATAAGTGTTAACAAATTACAACTGTGAACCTACCTCGTCCGCGACGCCTTCAACTGTAAACATCTATTTCTGGATGACACATGTTGTGGGGGGGGGGGGGGACAAAATTAGACCGTTTATTCTGAATTTTTAGAACAACAAGACATCCAAAGAAGAAAGAAAAGATAGTTAAGGGAAGAAATCCAAACTTTATAATCTTTACAGCCAGTTATATTAATATAAATGATTCAACACTTATTCATCTTTCAATATTCCTTTAAAAAGGCAAATTATTAGAGTTTAATAAAGCTATTAATTGTGAAAATTCATGTTTATTTAATTATTTATTTATATATATATATATATATTTTTTTTTTTTTATTAGAAAAAAAGTGCCCAAGGCTGGATTCGATCCCGAGTGGGAGCGATCGAAAACCAATGATTTAGACCACCCTTCCACCGACCCCCGGTACTACATGTAGTGTAGCTATAGAGAATGAGCAATCATAAACCCCTGGTTATCATGGCCTGTAACAATTCTGTATGGTAAGGTGGGTAGGTGGAAGGATGGTCTAAACCTGTCTGTTTTCGACCTCTACGACCCGGGTTTTATTCCCGCATTGAGCACCTTTTTTTCTTATTAAAAAAAAAATAAATGCTCGAATGGCCCCTGATTCTTGCAAAAGTCAACTCCACCAGCGCGTACAAGTTACCATAAGAGGTTCTGAAACATTTGTAAGTGCAAAGTCGAACTGCTTTTCACCTGTGTAGACTTGTGATGCACTTACAGTAAAAGCAGTCGCCAACTTCTATCCATCATGATTAACATTGCCTGTACCACATGTACTAGGGATAAGCAAAAAAAAAAAACAATGTGTATTAAGTGTTCTAAGTACCAATGACCTGTGTCACGTCCATACATTGAAAGTCGGAGATAGAGGTACATTCCAATAGGGAAGAAGGTAAATCAGGTTTTGTTCTGGGTAGTTGGTTTACCCACCCTAACTATGTGAAAAAGTCGGTGCTTAGCTAGAGCATACTAGAACATAAATATCCCATAAACCCACACGCTCAACATTGAGGTAAAAAAAAACTAAGTTGAAGCGACTTGTGAACGGCGCGAAATAGAAATAAAAAAGTGTGCTTTGAGTGAAATTAATTATTCCGTTTGTGCGAGAGTAAAATTCCCACTTTTTTTTTTTTTTTTTTTTTTGTATCTTGGATTTCTTTCTGTCGATATATCTCATTAATTTTTCCTTTTTCTCCCTTCATACAATTTTAGTTTTTTTTTTTAATTCAACTTGGAATTGCTTTTGCGTGTGTTTTCAAATGCCCAATCCAACCAGATATTTAAAGTTTTCCAGTTCAAAATAACTTTATTAGGTGCCGTTCAAAAAGAGCAACCTAGATTATCATATATACAATATACTGTGGGGGATGGTTATGTACAGGTTATATTAATTTATATTGATGTCGTTGGGTCCGGATTCTCAGGTCCTTTAAAGTGAGGTACACCATTACAATGAATACAAATACAACAACAACAACAACAAAAAGCCTTTATTCAGGGTCACTGACCCTATACAGGATTCACCAGAGGTATGCATAAGAACAAAGCAGTGAGACAAAGGAAATAGCGATATATACAGAAGAAAAGGGGAAAAAAAAACAAGAAAGAGAAAGAGGGAAGCAAGAAAAACAACACAAAAAGAGTAGCAGTAAGAAAGTGAGGAGTGAGTGTCACTTGGCCTTCTTCTGAGATATGGACTTGTGGAAACCATAAAACGCCGTAGCAATATACTTATTCTGGGTCATATTGTCAATTATTGATGGAAGTGAAGCACAGAGTTGCCCAGTTTTGAGCATAAGGGTTCTTCTTTCTTCTTTCAGAGCATAGCAATCAAAATATAGTGAGTGATTTCATTTTTTAGTTTTGAATTACAGAAGGTACAAATCGGGTCCTCACCGCAGAGCATCTTGGTGTGGTTTTCTCTAAAAAATTTTCATCTGCTATTTGCTTTTGAATATATGGAGACAGTTTATCTAAGTTATGCAGCTGTATTTGGTTTGGAGGAAGGTATACAAATATCAAACAGATAACATGTTGGAGGGCTCTTGTGTTTGTTGATAAGAAAATAGATAACCAAGTGCCATCCAATGAATACAAATACAATTTTACACTTCACACAATTTTGGCTTTTCAAATTCAACTTGGAATTGCTTTTGCGTGTGTTTTCAAATGCCCAATCCAACCAGATATTTAAAGTTTTCCAGTTCAAAATAACTTTATTAGGTATAAAGATGTATCATTATAATGAATAAACCCACAATTTTACACTTCACACAATTTTTTTTTTTTAATTAAACTTGGAATTGCACTAGCGTGTGTTTTCAAATGCCCAATCCAACCAGATATTCAAAGTAATGTACACAATTATAATGAATAAGCACACAATTCTACACTTCACGCAATTTTAGTTTTTCAAATTCAACTTAGAATTGCTTGAGCGTGTGTTTTCAAATGCCCAATCCAACCAGATATGTAATGTGAGGTACCTTTATAATGAATACATATCCAAGTACAGACTTTATAAGAAGCAGAATGAACAACATGGAATAATAGTAGAACGATCTGGTGGATTGAAATGGCGAAATAGAATATAAACCTATGGAGTAAACTATGATTGAAACAGACAAAATCTTCCCAAGGAAATCTCAACTATATAAAATTATGTCCTCCCATAGATTTAATCAAGTCTTCTTAGAATGCAAATGCAGTCAATCCACTAGCGAACGTTGCTGAGTTCCCTAAGGTACAATTATAAATCCACACAAGCATATTTTGTAAGATTATAAATTCAAAAGGAGTTTCTTCTATTTTGTCTTGAGTTTATAATCTTACAATATAGTTATGGTAATGTTGGTGTCTACATCCCAAACAAGCATATTCTTTTAACTCTATCAAATGAATAGATTACAAACACAAAAATAACAAAGCCGTGTTATATACGTTTGAATAAAGACAGGAGTTTAAAACAGTAGTTTGTGTCTGTATTGAGAATATAATTTATCAGAATTCACGATGTGCCTACCATCATTAGGCCCTTCTTTTTAAAATAAAAAAAAAAAAGTTCCATGTATCAATATTCAATAGTAATCAATAGGTCATACGCTATATAGGAGAGAGTTTGGGTACTTTTGTAGTCGCTAATCTGGCGTGGTCGCTAATTTAGCGTAGTCGTTAATAAGGCGTGGTCGCTAATCTGGCGTGGTCGCTAACTTAGCGTAGTCGTTAATAAGGTGTGGTCGCTAATCTGGCGTTGTCGCTAACTAATCCTAGTCGTTAATGAGGAGTGGTCGCTAATCTGGCGTGGTCGCTAAGTTAGCGTAGTCGTTAAAGAAGTATCGTCGCTAATCTGGCGTGGTCGCTAACATAGCGTATTCGTTAATAAGGTGTGGTCGCTAAGTTAGCGTAGTCGTTAAGGAAATATGGTCACTAACCTGACGTGGACGTTTTCTGAGGTGTGATCACATACAGTGTACCAAGTTTCGAGACCAAAACTATAGAATTGACCGAGCGAGCGAGCAGCTATTTCTCCCCACCAACGGTCGATAGCAAAGTCTTAATATTTTAGGAAGAGAAAAAAGAAAGTGGAGGAGAGGGGATTACCAGCTTAGGCTACTCTGGCCTTTCCTCCGTATCGGACAGAGGTTGGTTGGATTGATGGAAGAGAGAAACTGGCGACCAAAATCTTCATGATTCCGTCACTCTATTGCATATTTACCCTGCGTATTCTTTGCATGAATCCTTCTACTGACATATATAGAGAAAGAAACAAGTTAGCTATAATTAAACCCCAGTTTGGTACATTGTAAATAACATTCAATCAAACGAATATTTCGAGAAATACCTTTATAGAAAATCTCTCAAAATTCCTTGGACAGATATGGTATAACAAATAGTCCTCGATCGAATGGGTACAGAACGCCAGCTGATAAAGTTCCTAAAACAACGAAAACTGACGTTTGCTGGACATGTGATGTGCGGATCAGCAGGAGAAACATTGCTGACAGTGTTGGAGGGAAAGTTCCGGGGGAAGAGATCGAGGGGAAGGAGACGACAGGGATACACAGACGATCTATAAAACAATGGACTGGACGACACGAGGAGATGAAGAGGATGGCAGATGAGATATGGAGAGACCATGTGGCCCACCCTCAGTAGAGGAAGGTACTGAAGGAGGGAGATATGGAGAGACCATGTGTCCCACCCTCAGTAGAGGAAGGTACTGAAGGAGAGAGATATGGAGAGACCATGTGGCCCACCCTCAGTAGAGGAAGGCATTGAAGGAGGGAGATATGGAGAAACCATGTTGCCCACCCTCAGTAGAGGAAGGAGGGAGATATGGAGAGACCATGTGGCTCAGTAGAGGAAGGTACTGAAGGAGGAGATATGGAGAAACCATGTGGCCCACCCTCAGTAGAGGAAGGTACTGAAGGAGGGAGATATGGAGAAACCATGTGGCCCACCCTCAGTAGAGGAAGGCACTGAAGGAGGGAGATATAGAGAGACCATGTGGCTCAGTAGAGGAAGACATTGAAGGAGGGAGATATGGAGAAACCATGTGGCCCACCCTCAGTAGAGGAAGGCACTGAAGGAGGGAGATATAGAGAGACCATGTGGCTCAGTAGAGGAAGACATTGAAGGAGGGAGATATGGAGAGACCATGTGGCTCAGTAGAGGAAGGCATTGAAGGAGGGAGATAATGGAGAGACCATGTGGCTCAGTAGAGGAAGGCACTGAAGGAGGGAGATATGGAGAGACCATGTGGCCCACCCTCAGTAGAGGAAGACATTGAAGGAGGGAGATATGGAGAGACCATGTGGCCCACCCTCAGTAGAGGAAGGCACTGAAGGAGGAAGATATGGATACCATGTGGCACACCCTCAGTAGAGGAAGGCACTGAAGGAGGGAGATATGGAGAGACCATGTGGCTCAGTAGAGGAAGACATTGAAGGAGGGAGATATGGAGAAACCATGTGGCCCACCCTCAGTAGAGGAAGGTACTGAAGGAGGGAGATATGGAGAGACCATGTGGCTCAGTAGAGGAAGACATTGAAGGAGGGAGATATGGAGAAACCATGTGGCCCACCCTCAGTAGAGGAAGGTACTGAAGGAGGGAGATATGGAGAGACCATGTGGCTCAGTAGAGGAAGACACTGAAGGAGGGAAATATGGAGAAACCATGTGGCCCACCCTCAGTAGAGGAAGACACTGAAGGAGGGAGATATGGAGAGACCATGTGGCTCAGTAGAGGAAGACATTGAAGGAGAAAGAAACAACATTGCTGATTACTTTAAAAACTACATCAACCAATAATTTATTAAATTCTAGACATTTCAGGGACTTACTCTCCTCAGGGGAATCCTTATTTTTGAATCCTATTTCTAAC
Organism: Cordylochernes scorpioides; assembly: GCA_030710605.1. NCBI lineage: Eukaryota > Metazoa > Arthropoda > Arachnida > Pseudoscorpiones > Chernetidae > Cordylochernes > Cordylochernes scorpioides. The sequence continues at coordinate 87,033,378 of CP092865.1, forward strand.
CATTCCCCTGATGTTAGTGACATCGAGTCACTGTAACATCAGATATTAAAATAAATTATTCGTTAATGTAGCTGTCTCCAAACCAATTTCCAACCAACAAATACTATTCAAAGTTACTATTACTGTTATTTCTGTATATAACCTCTCTTCTATTCTACGTTGGGGACAAAAACCCTTTATAAGCACGGGTCTTTCCGAACTCAGGGCGGCTTTAAACATTTGACATAGTCCAGACGTCCCTTCAGAGAAGGCTCATGTGTCTGATGTAAAAACTTAATTCTGTTGACGTTATGTGGTGCTGAGTTTGTTGTTGACACACATTAAATATGTTTTAACATCTTGATAAAGGTTGGCGTTCAGCCAACTGAAATATTGGTAAAATAAATGATTTTTTGATCCAATATATGCCTTTTTAATTAAAAAAAAATTAATATATTTATTATTATTTTTACAACTCTCTGTATTATAATTTTATTGTATTTTGCTCTTAACTTTTTTTTTCTTTCACATTTGTGTGGCACTATATGGGCGATTAATAAAAGTAGATTCAATCTCTTCTATATTCGGAGAATCTGTATAAGACTTTATAAAGAAAGACATCACCATTACTAGATGCATAATCTTCTGAAATACCTGAGAAATACGTAGGCATAGAGTATATTCAATTCAGCCTATATAATATCTTGTCCAAGACTGTCTCTCCACAAAACCAACCGCCGTAAATGGTTGTAAATAACAAAAACCGCCAGTTAATCTTCAAATTTACAACAACATTGTAAGATGATTCCACTCGGCGCAATAAACATTCGACCCGCCGAAGGTAAACAACAATGGGAGCTACTACGTGTAATGGAAGAGAGTAAACAATGGCAACAGAAACTAGAAAGAATATTTTCTTTTAACAACAACATATGGACTCTTCGTTGGATTCCATTACTTTAATTCAATAATGTTGTTCTGCCCTTTTCTCCCGATTCTTTTTGTCTTCTTAGAAAACGTCCACAGAGTGACCATGAACACTCTCATGGAGTTAAGAGAAAAGACATCTTCTGATCGTAAACTAAAGGTTGTACCGGTTAGCGCCATCTATCGGAATAAATATCAATTTTTCGTTAATTTTTTAATTATTCCAACCAAAAATACACCTTCTTGATTAATCAAACTAATCACGTTTCAGGCTGTTGGTCTTCATTAGAAAGGTGCAAGCTGTACCTAAACGACCAGAGAAAAAAAAAACTGGTTTTTCAGGCATCCTGAAAAAATCATGAAACGGGTGTTTAAGGCCAGAAATGCATGAGAACACCAATTTCACTTTTGAACTATTTTTTCTACTCTCCTGGGGATTGGATTAGGTTAGGAATAACCTCGACTTTCGGTCATTCATTAGATAATTTTACTGTATAAGTGTATGTAAAGGACAACTATGGACTGTTGGCGCGCTATTTTGAAACGAGATTCAAAAAAGAGCAATAATTCAAAATATAAATTGAATTGTGTTCTTTCTAACTAACCTGTCAACCTAAGGTTCAACGGAAGCTTGGCCTAATTTTGTCGGTTTTTCTTAGTATGTATAGCTGGCAACGTTATAGCGTTTACAATTTCTTCCTTCTTCAATGCCTTCCTCTACTAAGGGTGGGCCACATGGTCTCTCCATATCTCCCTCCTTCAGTGACTTCCTCTACTAAGGGTGGGCCACATGGTCTCTCCATATCTCCCTCCTTCAGTGACTTCCTCTACTAAGGGTGGGCCACATGGTCTCTCCATATCTCCCTCCTTCAGTGACTTCCTCTACTAAGGGTGGGCCACATGGTCTCTCCATATCTTCCTCCTTCAGTGACTTCCTCTACTAAGGGTGGGCCACATGGTCTCTCCATATCTCCCTCCTTCAGTGACTTCCTCTATTGAGGGTGGGCCACATGGTCTCTCCATATCTCCCTCCTTCAATGCCTTCCTCTACTGAGGGTGGGCCACATGGTCTCTCCATATCTCCCTCCTTCAATGCCTTCCTCTACTGAGAGTGGGCCACATGGTCTCTCCATATCTCCCTTCTTCAGTGACTTCCTCTACTGAGAGTGGGCCACATGGTCTCTCCATATCTCCCTCCTTCAGTGACTTCCTCTACTGAGAGTGGGCTACATGGTCTCTCCATATCTCCCTCCTTCAATGCCTTCCTCTACTGAGAGTGGGCCACATGGTCTCTCCATATCTCCCTCCTTCAGTGACTTCCTCTACTGAGGGTGGGCCACATGGTCTCTACATATCTCCCTCCTTCAATGCCTTCCTCTACTGAGGGTGGGCCACATGGTCTCTCCATACTTCCTCCGCCATCCTCTTCATCTCCTCGTGTCGTCTAGTCCATTGTTTTAGATCGTCTGTGTATCCCTGTCGTCTCCTCCCCCTCGATCTCTTCACCAGAAGCTTTCCCTCCAACACTATCAGCAATGTCTGTCCTGCTGATCCGCGCATCACATGTCCAACAAACGTCAGTTTTCGTTGTTTTATGAAATTTATCAGCTAGTGTTCTGTACCCATTCGATCGAGGACTTGATTATTTGTTAGAATTTATTAATCGTAAATATGGCCACGGTAGATTTTGATGCTGATAAGTGGTATTGATTACGACAACAACAAAGTTATATGGCCCCCACGAGCAGAATCAATACGCCACCCACAGGTGTCTATCGCCCGCTGGGTTGGAGATTAAGGAGAAGACACGCGCGGTAATTTATTATTCCGCCGAGATTAATGTAGACGGCGTAGATTGGACACGACAACGGAGAAAAGATTTCCCTCGAGGAATTGTTCTTCGGGCTGTTGTGACAAGAGATAAACGGCGCGTCGGACTTCTTTAGGAATACTACAAGGGAAATAAGATGTTCGTTTCTGACGGATTCTGTCGTATTGGATGGATTTATAAGACTATCTCCTCTTCCTTCGATGCTTTCCTCTACTAAGGGTGGGCCACGTGGTCTCTCCATACTTCCCGGTCCTCCGCCATACTCTTCATCTCCCAAAGACCATCTGGGGCTGATACTGTGTCCCAAGAACCTGCCACAGCCTTTGGTCCACCCCGGGTATATCATTTCTCCGGTACTACCCATTTATGGGAGGCATTCCTTGATAAACTTGAATATGGTGCAGTTATTAAATTATTCATTTTAGATGGATTAACCCCTGAAGAAATTGATCCGAAGTTGACAAAAGTTTACGGAGACTCTGTCCCTTCAATTTCAACTATTAAAAAGTGAGGAGCTGGATTTAAACGTGGTCGCACGTCGCTCGAAAATGACCCATGTGAAGGACGGCCAAAAACTGCAACCACACCGGAAAATATCGAAAAGGAGCACAATATCGTGTTGGACAATAGGCGAATAAAAGTGTGTGAGATAGCTGAGGCCGTGAGAATATTGGAAGAAAGGGTGTGGAACATCTTCCATGAAGAATTAGGGATGCGAAATCTCTACGCAAGAGTGCCGCATCTGCTGAATGCAGATCAAAAGCAAATGCCCAAACGACATTCGCGTTTGGACCTATTCAAGAGGGATCCGAACGATTTTGTGCGGCGATTTGTCACCATGGATGAGACATGGGTCTACTACACGCCAGAAACCAAACAGCAATCAAAGCAATGGATGGAAGCCGGTGGTTCAGTGCCAAAGAAAACGAAGTCGATCGCATCTGCCGGAAAAGTTATGGCCAGTGTGTTTTGGTATGCCAAAAAGGGATCCTGTTAATTGATTACCTTGAAAAAAGGCAGAACTATTACAGGTGAATATTACTCTAACCTTCATGACCAGCTGGATGTCAAAATTCATAATAAGAGGCCTGGCTTGAGGAAGAAAAAAAAATCATCTTTCACCCTAACAACGCACTTGCTCACAAAAATGTGTTGACAATGGCAAAACTGTGGGATTTGAGATACGATTTGCCCGGCCATCCCCCCTATTCTCCTGATTTGACATCTTCAGACAATCATCTCTTTCCATACCTAAAGAAATTTTTTCTGGAAAGCGCTTTGGGTCCAATGAAGAAGTTTAGAAGGCTGTAGATGAATATATCAACAGCCTTCCAAACTCTGTTTCCTGGAAGGAATAATGATATTGGAGAGACGCTGGACCAAGTACAGTTAAACCTGTCTATAGCGCCCCCTCTTGGAACTCACCAAAATAGGATGCTATAGAGAGGGGGTGCTATAAATAGGACTTGAAAGCCGCTTTCATGGGCAGTTTTGGCCAAAGATTGGAACGTGAGGTTTAGAAGAATCGAGAAAATGTCTTGTTAACCTCTTCTTCATTGATTTCTTAACTCCGCACCCAATTAAAATTCCTTCATTACGCGACACGAGTGTTTATTTGATTTCCATTACCTCGGGGATTGTTGCTAGCGACTTCTCAATATGTCATTAGAGCTCTCCCAGCAAACAATTCAGGGATTTTATACGTCAATACTGCTGCTGTTGTTTTCCTCTCAATTCCTTAACGTGGGTCTAACACTCGAGTCTATCCTATTGACACATCTCTTTAATATAAAATTGAATTTGTTTTAATGTCACACACACACACACACACATCTATCGAATACATTTTACATTCTTTAACACCCATCGGCCTCCATCCCGAGGCAATGACAAGTGTAGCGAAGGCTACCATCTACAAGTACCATCTTAGTCTTGAGGTGGGTAACACCAGCCATCACATCGACCTGCCCACTCTGTGGGAAAGAACTCTCGCAGTTCATCGGTGGCGGAGTCTTTCCCGCGGTGGGCCCCACCAATGAAGACTTTATATATTTTAATCTATTTATCCAAGATTATCATGGCCTGTACCACGTGTACTAGGTAGAGATGTAAACTATGTAAACTTTTAACAAATCGATATTCGTCTGTATTTAACCTTATATAATCTTATATGGACATTGAAATAAAGTAGTTTCAATCTCAATCTTTAACACCCGTTCTTCTTTTCAAATAAATCAACAACAAAGCCTTTATTAAGGACATACGTCCCATATAGGATTCTCATATATAGGTAAACAGAAGTAAACATAATAGTTATCTATATAAAGTGGAGAATAACATCAATCTTTCCTCAAATTGGTGTCCTCATGCCAACCAGTGGACGCTGAATAAGAATGATTCTACTTTCTAGATGATCCTATAGGATTTTACAGTCGAGAGATTTAGAAAATGAACGACCGTGTTCAAAAAAATTCGATGTAAACTTTTAACAAATCGATATAAAAAAAAAACAGAAAGAGAGAGAGTGATAAATAAAAAAATGCACAAAGATTTTTAAAATGTTGTTTTCTTTTCATTCCATTAAAAAACACGAAGAAATCAGATGATAATAAGGTAAAAAAAAAATCTTAATTAGTTAAAATATTTTAAAATTGATTAGTATAATCGGATTATATTTTTTTGCTTTAAAAAAAAAAGAGAGAAAGATTTGAAAATCAAATTTGAAAACTTTTTTTATTTATTAACTTTATTTGCGATTTTTTGTTTTACCTTATGGCATTGTTCTTTGTACAGGTTTTTTATATAGTTTTAACTCTTCAAAGTAAAATTTGCTCCTAGAGCATCAATACATTTATACTTTTTTTTTCCGCTTTCAAATTCTTCCAAAAAATCAGGGATAGTTTGGAAAAAGATATGTCTATATACATCACTATCATTTTTTTTTTCTTCTTTAGATCCCTATGTTTCAGTGCCTTGCAGTCATTCTCTTCGGGGGGGGGGGAGTAATGATTCCCCCCGAACTATCAGAGGGATGTTTGGAGGATTGGAAAACCAAAAGTCGTGGTATAGATGTATTGCTGAAGTAAATAATGAAACTTCTATTGGGTTCGGTGGAAGGGTGATCTAAACCTTTGGTTTTCCACCGCTACGACCACGGATCGAATCCCGCACATTGGGCACTTTTTTATTATTTAATAATAACACTGATAGACAAAACTTAAGGAAGTTGTACCTTATAGCATATATATATATCGGGATTCAGAAATTAACTCTGAGAGATATTTTCTGAATCCCGATATATATATATGTCATAATTTGTATATAATTAAATGCAACCCCGACCCACTATGTATGTACCATGTATGATTTTCAAAGATTTAATAAAAGAATAAGGTAACTGGAGGAAAGAAAGTAACAAAAGACATAGAAAGTAGATCTAGAGGAGAGCATATTTATTAATAACGACGCAGTTAACCTTCTGACCCCAGGTCCCTGCGAGCTAAGTTTAAACCAACACTTCCTGGAAAAACAGGACGTATCTAGTGACCAGAAGTTATAAATGTTAAAGCTAACACCCAATATTTCCGGCAAAGACAGGACGTATCTAATATCCGTCGAAGTTATAAGCGTCAAGCTACCCGACACTTCCTGACCCAGGCCGGGCGTAACTAACACTAAAGGAAGCCGCCGGCCAATCAGAAGATAGCATCTAAATAGGTCAACCAATAGGGAAAGATCATGTGATCATCTCTCAACCAATCAGAGAGAAACTGAGTCTTGGTGTTAAATCGGAAAGCAAGAATGGTCAGTCACGTTTTCGCTCTCATAGGAACAACACCTACAGTTGTTCAGTGGCTCTCGCCGAGTTCGGACAGTTGCTCCTTCACTTCCAACAAGGTAACATCTACTCTAGAGATCTCTCTCCCTCCGCTCATTTCATCTAAATCCCATCATCGCCATGTGATCAACTAATTAATAAGTCAAATCGCTCAGCTCTTCTCAAGCTTTCTTCCCTCCAATCCAGTTGCCTTTTATTTTCAAACCTCATCATGTGTCCTGATTATTCCTAACTGTGTGCTTCACTTACCACTCAACGACTGCGCTTCAACCAAATCTCACCATTCGCATCCAACAACAAGAAACCCCGCAACGATATTGCCACAGAACGGTTAAGTCGACAGAATTCTACAACAGTGTAATACAACAAATATTGCAGTGTAATAATAACAATAACATCATCATATTACACAGAGTCGACAGGATAAAGATTATAGAGCTTAATCAGGATAAAGATTATGGAAATTAGCCCAGGCACCAGCAAAACAAAAGGCAATGACAAACCAAGAAAGAACAAACTGGCAACGAGCGGAAAGGAACTGACAACGAACGAAGCGACAAGACACACCCTGGCGACGGTAATTTTAGAACTGACCGCCGCGCTACAAGGGGCAAGATCCACGCAACTGGAAGCGGTCTTCCGGAGCGCCACCCACGGGGCAACCGCCGCCCGCACCGCCGGTACGTGTCCGAACAACCTGACACCCACCGAGGAGTCGCCACCCGCCATGCCGTACCCGTGCACCCGGAAGCAAGCCACGCGACACGGGCCCAGTGTACCGACAACGCGATCCACTCGAATGGAAGCAGTACAAAGGACTAGATTTCCCTTTCAATTGCGCGGACAGTGCAAAAGGTCCCGACCCGGTCCAACAGATATTCCAAGCCAGCCATCCCAAACCAAGACGTTCCAGAGGAGACCTGTTGAACTGAGGTAGGCACCCACCCTATGGCGTCAAGAAATTGACTTTGGACTCATAGCTAATCCTACCTACCCCTTTAACAATGTATCTAAACATGTACCAAATGAATGCAAGCACGGGCTAGACCAAAACCTGTCCCAAAGGACTCGTACAGCACACAAAGCTTTCACACATGGAAACCCTTGCCTGCATTCATTGCCCAAACCTCCAATATTTACATGCCACCATTCTAATCTCACACCACGCAACTTTTCACTCAACCCAATTGCCAATACTTTATGCCCACCACATATAAAGCCACCACGACTTCAACCTACAATTCCAATAATGCCCAAAAAAGTGTCCGTACACCGACACAGCTCACCCACTTACCACACAAAATCCACACATGACCACACTTCGCCACGCCATAATTACGCAAATGTACCTCACAACATACACGCACCCATACGTCACCACACAACAAACACGCACAATCCGCACAACAAACGCAACACGCGCGCCAAAAGACGACAACCACCAACAAACGCATGCACCGTCGTTAGTAACAATCATCTCGTCTACACAAAACACTAAAAAAATGTTCACCTTAAAAGATGCCATATACACTAACAATAGAAATTTCGATATATGACTTTAATAAATTTGTTGTTCATAGTGAGAACAGGTTAAATTTTGTACAAACAAGGATTTCGCGTGACACCTTTTCATTCACAATTTTTTTTTTTCGATTCGTGTCACAGGTCACCCCACAAACCTTTTCACTTCAGGCCACAGACGCCTTTCAACACACCTGTGACACGTCTCCACCCAACACGTGTTCACGTCGTAAGCCTCATTTTCACTCAATTCCACTCTAATATCACTGAATAGCTTTTTTTCTAAAGTCACGACGACCATTCGATTTAATAAATGGATACAACATCCGGCTTTTCAAAATACAAATAACGTCGAACTTACACCAACTTATCTCTTCACAATGTATTGGCAGACCATAACACATGACACAAGACATCGTCAAACAAGTAAAACCCACAAACAAAACAAAATTTCGTACACCAAACATATCACACACGCAACGCAACCAATGCCAAAAGTAAAAGATTCAATTATAAAAAACAAGATCTGAGCCGCACCAAAAATAAATAGGCGGACAGGAAACGTAGTTCCCCCACTCCATGACTCCAATTACGTGCAAATAGTGGGTGGATAAGTTTAGACCGGACCTCGCGTCCCCGACACGTCCCGCTTCCGGCATCTCATTACAAGGCCCCGCTCATCCAAATTAGGTCACCACTCTCCCCAGCCACAGATTCCTCTATGCCACCAATTGTGGATCCCAATTCGAACTACGTATCGATTTTTACAATGTAGTCAAATCAACTGTCACTCGGAAATAAAAAAAAAAAAAAAAAAAAGAAAAAAAAAAAGGTACAAGACATCGCACACATTTAAATGAGTTCATACTCCCATCATAATTGATCAAATACTTTACAAACTTTCAAAAAAAAAAACGCTACACCTTCCATCTACACATAAATACCACAGACCTTAGGATCTCGACAACACATAGAATTCACACACACATTTCTTACACCAAAAACTACTAACATTTTTCACAATACACACAAAGACAAGAAATTTATAGGGCATGTAGATACAAAAGGGTCAAACCAATACACCTTATCGTTCATATTAATCATTTTCATTATTTTCTCTCAATTAAAATTTAAATATTTAATCAATTTATCAATTTATTCAACTTATTACCACTTTTAATCATTAATTATCATTTTTTTTCCAATTAGTTTATATTATCATTTTTATTTATCAATTATCATTCTATTTACCACTTAACTTAAACTGTCACAACTCAATTATCAACGAAAACTCATTGGTTTTCGATTAAACTAAAAACATTAAATCACCCTTTGTTGTTGAAACCTTTTTATTTTTCATTTTTCTTTTTTTTCCAAGCACTCAACTTTGATTTCGTTCAACTCTTATTTTTATTTTAATTTTATGTTGATTTCTCAAAAGCCCTAATAAAATTCCCTCGGTCTCCATTCCCAATTTCGAGCTAGAATATGGTTAGGCATTTTTCCTTTTTTTTTTTTACCATTCAACCAAGCACTCAACTTTGATTTCGCTCAAAAAACTTTTATTTTATTTTTATTTTTGATTTCTCAAAAGACCTAATAGAATTCCTTCGATTTCATTCCCAACCTCGAATAGAATATGGTTAGGCATTTTTCCTTTTTTTTTCGCCATTCAACCAAGCACTCAACTTTGATTTCGCTCAAAAAACTTTTATTTTATTTCATTTTGATTTCAAAAGACCTTATGAAATTCCCTCGAATTCTTTTCCAAATTCGAGCAAAAAAGTAACTAGGCATTTTCCCTTATCACCATGCAACAAAATAATTTTTCTTTTTCAACCAAAAACATTCAATTTTGATTTCATTCAACTATTTTTATATTGTTTTTATTTTGATTTCAAAAACCTTAATAGAACTCCCTCGATCTTCTTTCTTATATCGAGTAGAATTCGTTTAGGCACATTTTCCTTTTTAGCCCACTATGTACCATAACATTCATTGATTTCTTACAATTAAAAATTTTTGATTTCTATTAATTATACTCAACCTATATCATCAACACCATTCTATCTTACTTTTATGTCACCAGCAATGCTTGTATATAGCCCCTCAATACCCACAACTAATTTTCCCACAAAATTATTTTTCACTTTACAGAATTCTCTCAGGCTAACCCCTTCTTGAATTCTTCACATGTAGGGGGCGCATCTGTCATAATTTGTATATAATTAAATGCAACCCCGACCCACTATGTATGTACCATGTATGATTTTCAAAGATTTAATAAAAGAATAAGGTAACTGGAGGAAAGAAAGTAACAAAAGACATAGAAAGTAGATCTAGAGGAGAGCATATTTATTAATAACGACGCAGTTAACCTTCTGACCCCAGGTCCCTGCGAGCTAAGTTTAAACCAACACTTCCTGGAAAAACAGGACGTATCTAGTGACCAGAAGTTATAAATGTTAAAGCTAACACCCAATATTTCCGGCAAAGACAGGACGTATCTAATATCCGTCGAAGTTATAAGCGTCAAGCTACCCGACACTTCCTGACCCAGGCCGGGCGTAACTAACACTAAAGGAAGCCGCCGGCCAATCAGAAGATAGCATCTAAATAGGTCAACCAATAGGGAAAGATCATGTGATCATCTCTCAACCAATCAGAGAGAAACTGAGTCTTGGTGTTAAATCGGAAAGCAAGAATGGTCAGTCACGTTTTCGCTCTCATAGGAACAACACCTACAGTTGTTCAGTGGCTCTCGCCGAGTTCGGACAGTTGCTCCTTCGCTTCCAACAAGGTAACATCTACTCTAGAGATCTCTCTCCCTCCGCTCATTTCATCTAAATCCCATCATCGCCATGTGATCAACTAATTAATAAGTCAAATCGCTCAGCTCTTCTCAAGCTTTCTTCCCTCCAATCCAGTTGCCTTTTATTTTCAAACCTCATCATGTGTCCTGATTATTCCTAACTGTGTGCTTCACTTACCACTCAACGACTGCGCTTCAACCAAATCTCACCATTCGCATCCAACAACAAGAAACCCCGCAACGATATTGCCACATATATGCTATAAGGTACAACTTCTTTAAGTTTTGTCTATCAGTGTAATTTTTTAAAAATGCTCCAATGACCCCCCGATTCTTTCAAAAGTCCAACCCTACCAGCGAGTGCATTTGTAAAGGCAAAAGTCGAACTGCTTTTCATATGTGTAGATATGTAGTGCACTTACAGTAATAGCAGTCGCCAACTTCTACCCACCGTGATTATCATGGCCTGTACCACGTGTACTAGGGATAATACAATAATGAAACTTTTGGTAGAACATGAAGGAAAAATAAATAAGTTAAAACAAAGCATCTAGGGCTGCGTATCTTTTATTACATAATTATAACACAAGCTTTCGGGCTCATACGCCCTTCTACAGGAGTTAATAAAGGACTAACCATCTAATCTGAGATTACGTTTTATATATGTAGCTATTATTTTGTATATTGGCCTGATTGAATAATTAACATATTTAGATTTACATATAGGTTGCATAATTTGGGAAATATTAATTCTAATTAATATGTGGTTATATGAATTATTTTTATGTGAATATTACGTTGCATGTAATTTTCGTTTTATGTCATATTATTTTGAAATTTTTACCAATAATAATAATAATCAAGAATCAATTATGTTTCTAATACCTTTTAAGGTCATTTTTTTTTACACAACGCTCACGTCTGATATAATCGCAGATAATGACTGCAGGACAATTCTCTAATACCAACATTCAATGCATATATCAGAGAGTATAGAGATGTGATAATTTACCTCTAGATCAGAGAGGGAGAGAAACCGCAGGATAAATTTACAAAGGAGATATTGAGAAAGTGAAAATAATAATAAGAAGGAATTAAAATAGAATTTGGTTCTCCACCTCACCAAACCGAATATTTACCTGCGTTTTCCTAATTAGTTCTTTATTGGTTTAAGACAGGAGTGGCGGCGAATTAAGTCATCTCTCAGAGTCAACACTGAATCGAATAAATCAATCCAATAGCTCGTTCACTGTCTAACTGTTGGTGGGAGGAATATAGCAATCGAAAAGTCTCCAAATACAGAATGGAAAGACAGTATATATTTTTTTTTATCCCCGGTACAGGTGATAAAGGCCATAATAATCATGGTGGGTTGTAGTTGGCGAACGATTCTACTCTAAGTGCACCATATGGAAATTTTGCCGGGAGGAAATTGATCTATAAAGGCATAGGGCGCCTCTCCCGTCAAAATAGACGTCAAAAGTAGACGCCATCTATTGACCGTCGCCGCAAACTAGCGGCTTTGGGTAGGTGACAAATCTCTCTCTCTCTCTATATATATATATATATTAAAAACAAATTAAGACATATCCTGACCAGTAACATGAGCGTTTTTTTAGATGACAGAGCGCCATCTATTGGAACAGAAATCAACTAAACGTTGATTTAACCTATTCCTTGATATTTGGCTAACCGATTTTCTCGTCAGCTGATGAGGGCCAACGGCCTGAAACGAGTTTGTGGTTGGCTTTTGTCGATTTATCAAGAAAATTGGGTTGGCCAAATACCAAGGAACAAGTTAAATCAACGTGTAGTTGATTTCTGTTCCAATAGATGGCGCTCTCCCATCTTAAAAATGCTCATGTTTGTGGTCAGGATATGCCTAATTTTTTTTTTTTGCTTATCCCTAGTACATGTGGTACAGGCCATGATAATCATGGTGTTTAGAAGTAGGCGACTGCTTTTACTGTAAGTGCACCACATGTCTACACATGTGAAAAGCAGTTCGATTTTTCACTTACAAATGTGCCAGAGACCCGTTTTGGTTATTTGCACTCGCTGGTGGGGTTGGACTTTTACAAGAATCGGGGGCCATTAGATCATTTTTTTTTATTATTAGAAAAAAGGGCCCAATGCGGGAATCGAACCCGGGTCGTTGCAGTCGAAAACCAACAGTTTAGACCATCCTTCCACCGACCTCTTTTGTTTTTAATATCAACACCTGACTTTTTTTATTAATTCTATTTTTTCACACACACACATATATATATATATACGGTAGTCAAGCGAAGTTCTATTGAAGACATTACTAGCCTATTAGCAACATTGAGGCTATCTAAAGGCGATTAAATTACTTTAAGTTTCCATTCGGCTTTTCCGAAAATTGAAACTTCATTTTTATAAGTGCTAAGCTGTGTAGAGAGGCGGCAAAAAAACTCTAAACTTGTTTATATCTGTAACTTCGTGGATACAAAAACATTTAACCTGTTCCCTGATATTTGGCCAACCCAATTTTCTTGATAAATCAAGAAAAAGCCATTCACAAACGCGTTTCGCGCCGTTGGCATTCGTCACATTTCACATATAACTATATATATGTTCCCTACACATTTTATCTACCCTTTATTTATTCCATTATATATATATATATATATCCTTTATTATATAAGAATCAATTGAATTGTTTAAATTGTGAATTGTTGGTGCAAAAAAAAAAACAATGCTCTGGGGACTGAAGAGTTGTCATTATGTGAATGTGTTAATTAGAAGTTTGTTGAGAGAAAGTTACTACCACATTTACAAGATATAAAAAAAGAGCTCTTTTAAACATGTCTTTGGGAAACATAGGTTAGTAAAGCCCCGAGACAAAAGCCAACAAAACAAGCCGGTATTACTAAATAATTCCATCTAATTAGGTGCAGGGGGAGTTGCCCACTCCCCCAGGGAGAGATACAGAGCGGCGGCAACAATCAACAAGTGGAGTCATACACCCCCTCTCCCCTAGTGTGGTCAACTCCATTATTTAAGTCACCTATACATTCTTCTTCTGAGTTTCTAATCAAGGTACAGATGTTGGGTACGCCCCCAGTTGTATGTTATTCTACATATTGATGAGATCATTATTCAGGAGCTTGTAAAAGTTCTTTTTTTTTTTATCTCTTCCTGCTTCTAACAACAAGCTGGATAAATTAATCCGTTGAATAAAAAAAAATAGCGATTCAGTTGTACATATGGTTTAATAGAATCGACAAGCAATCCATACACACCGGGTTAATACCTCTTTATATATATATACAAGGTGGGATCAATAAATAAGGTGAATTATAATTTATTTAAAAAAATAAGAACGATATTAAAAATTAGGACTTGATTTATTCAAAATAATCACCTTGGCTTTCTATACATCGTCTCCATCGTTCTGGCAACTTGTAAATACCCACTTTATAGGCACTCTTAGGAAGCGTGTGAAAAAAATCTTGCACCACTTTCTGGACATCTTCATCCGAGTCAAATCGCTTTCCCTTTAACTCCTTCTTTAGTAGTCCAAAAAGGAAATAGTCAGAGGGGGCTAGGTCTGGACTATATGCAGGATGTTCTAAAACTTCAAAACCTAATTTAATGATTGTAGATACAGTTTTACATGATGTATGCGGCCTTGCATTATCATGAAGGAAGAGATCACCTTTACTAAGCTTCCCTCTTCTTTTGTTTCTTATACCGGGCTTTAGCTTATTTACAAGAATGTCACAATAAAGGTAGCATATTCAAATTGTCGGCTATGGTAAAAATGGATATTTTTCTATCCTCCAAAATTAAGTTTTCAACCGCATTTATCGTGCTTGGCGTCGCTGTAACACTTGGTCGTCCAGGTCGCTCAATATCGGTACATGTAATTCGTCCATTTTTGAACTCGTTAACCCATTTATAAATGTTTTTTTGAGACAAACAAGACTCGCCATAGATATTTTTCATTCTTTGGCATATTTGAGATGTTTGAATACCTTCTGCATTCAAGAAACGAATAACTGCACGTTGTTCAAGCGTGGTGCAATCCTTCAAGGGAGCTTCCATTTTAATTTATTTATAAGTCTCGCGCCGCGCGTGGGAAAAAAAGAACAGAACACCTTAAATAGTCTCTCGATGTTATATTTTATTATTCTGTGGTTTAAATTATTTTTGCTTTTTTAATTTTTAAGAAATAAGATAATTCACCTTATTTATTGATCCCCCCTTGTATATTAAGACTGGCATATCCTGACCAAGAGCACTTGTGCTTTACAGAAGGCAGAGCCATTCTTAATATTGATTTCAACACCTGATCTTTTTATCTTTTATTTTTTTCTTTCGTTTTTTAATATATATATATGAATATATATTTTTTTTTTCATAAGAAGAAAAACTGTAAATAAGCTAATTTCACTATAATTTCAATTATATATAAATGATTTTAAGATATGTGAAATATAAAATTTGAGGTATATACGATATATATTAAATTAATTTTATATTATCGGCATGTATAGTTACCTGGAAGTTATACTTCTAGTGTTCCTGTTGAAGGGCATATTAGTCACCGAAAGAATAACAAAAATAAACTTAACCCTGTGAATTGCTTTTTATTATTATTATTAAATTATAAATCGAGGATATTACATATGATATAATACGATGCATTAGCGCTCCATCTAATATAAGAAATGTAAACTATATTTGACGCGTATGCTTTTTTTTTTTTTAATAAAACAAATTTTTAATGTCCTTACTGCAATGATAAAATATTGGGAGGGTCTGGCTTATCAGTGGTGAACCCTCCCAGCATTTGGCTGTTTTCCTCTTATACCAATACTGATGCTAAACTTTTGGAAAAGGTATTTTGAAAAAAAAAAAATGTTAACAGCTATCCTCTATTTAGATTGACCCACCTCAATCCTACATCTATGGCCAGACTCAGCATGGAATTTCTTGGTCAACTGGTTCAACTCAGCAATCAAATCAGGACGAGACTAAAAACGCTTAGCACTCGTCCATATAGATGAACTGGACAGTCCGGGTAGTTGGCGTTCTGTGCTCCAAGAGAACCTGGGTGTTATAAATATCTATCTATGTATACAACTGAAGCTAACGTTGTATGTGTTCGATTACAGGTTACAATGTGTAATAGAGAAAATAGAGGTAACCCGGGCTCCTGGAGTATAAATCGCTAATCCCCGCAATGTGTAATATTCCCCTTGACAGAGCTGACTGCTACAGGGCGCGTCCCCAGGTGGTGGATAAGGGAACAACCTTCAGATATGAAGGCAAGCTGCCAAACAAGTAGACTAACTCTGACGAATAAGCAGTCTCGGACCAACAGCAGCATTGTTAGAAAGAGGAGAAAAATCTCTTTAAAATTCTGAGTTAAACTGACCCGGTTGATAGACCTCAGCAAGGGTTCCTCTCCAGGGATACGGAGGAGCTGTGTCTGTACTCATGTTAGAGTCAGCAGCAAAGGCTTCCATGTTAGGAACGGCCTCAAGTTACAGGCAAAGTCAGACTTTCACCAAAGTGTGCCTGGATTATGTGATCAACGAAAGCTGCACCCCTATACCCCATTCCATGATATGATGGGTTCATAGAATTTGTGTCATCTTTGCACAAAGGGATAAGAAACAACATGTGTATTATCCACAGCATGGCTGTTTGACAAGATGGGTGTTCGATAGGAGGAAGGTGTCATGTTGTTTTCGAGCGACTTACCTCGATGATCTGGTCGTTGACGCGGATCTTGTGGCAGAGATCGGCCGAGCTGTTCTTGGCGATGCTCTTGACGAAGATGCCAGAGAGTTCCTCTGTCACAAACACCAGCATGTTTTCTACACGTACCTATATTGTCGTTGTATGCTCCTGTATAAGGGGTTTACAGTACCAGAAAACTTGAGAGAATGCTTACTAAAGTAAGAAACTCATCTTCGGATATTGCGTTTTATTGTAACGTGCATATATTGTCGAGAGGAATCTGTGATCCTGAAAACAACACTACCTCTCCCTTTAAAACAATCCTCAAAATCAGGCCCCATCTATTTGACAATTTCTACAATTAATTGTATGGTGACCATCGTTTCGGAATATGGCCCTTGTCAGATCAGAGGTAAATTTGATTTAATATCCACAAGAAATTCGTGATTTTTAATTTTTTTTTTTTTATTACCAAAGAGGTGATTAGTTAGTAAATGGGTCAGTTTAAATTCTATGGCCAATATTTAGATGGAAAATACATTTCTTTGCAGTCAAGAGATTAGCCAAGCTTGGTTCATCAGTGATGGACTATCTCAGCGGTTTCGCCAAATTTAATCTCCAAAACGCTCTACTATTGTACCAAACCAATCCAATACAATAATAAAGCAGTCTGAAGATTAATTTTTCGATTTCCAACAATTAAACTCCAGAAGAAACCAACACAGATAAGCAACAAACACGGCGATATTAAAGTGTTTTGTACGACGTCCCCGGTCTGGAGGAGGCGAGGAAATGAAAACGTTTTAAAAGCAATTTTACCCGACGCCGCCACAAACAATTGGCGTCTAAATTGGAAGTGGAGTTGACATGTCTCTGGAGGATCCATTTCTGTGGTTTGTGGCGAACATCCATTGTGGGACACACACCTCTACCGCTATATTGAAGCCACTGTATCCATCCGACTGATATTTCAACATACATTAGAGCGCATACCTATTTGGACAACAGGAAAACCTCGGTATTCGATTGTTCTTTTTTTGCCATTGAACTTTAGTGCTGAAGAATGTACAATTTGAATGACTAATATAACAAAGTAGCAAGAAAAATACAAAGAGGTAAAGTACAAGCTGTCTATGTTAGATGTATACATATTTGTATATCTACTATATTCACATGCCCCGTGTTCTACCTACATTTACATAGAGTAGAAGATACTATGCTACACCTCTATAAAACACGGATACTCCTGATATATTTTTGGCCTCTAAAAGTACTGGAGGGTTTTGAGAAATGCCATTTGGTCTCAATCCCAATGAATAGAAAACCTCTATTTGTACCTCCCAGTGTGGGTACATCTCTGGTAGAGGACAGACAACATCCTAATGGGATGGCTGACACAAAAGGATACAATATGAAAGCCAGGATAATCTTTCGACTTCATTCTTATAATGAAGAAGGACACTTTCTTGTCCTTTGGAGAAGAAATCTCCCCAAAAGGTGAAAGAGTCAAATTTATTTAGCCAATGGCATAGATGGAAGAAGGCATTGGTAAACCACTTCTGTATCAAGCACTGATAATAAAAAAATTCTAGGGACCAAATATCTAATCTATTAGATGAGATTGAAACTGATTTATTACAATGTCCATATAAGATTATATATGGTTAAATACAGAATAAATAAGATTATATAATGATAAATATAGATAAATAAATGTAAAATATAAAATTGTTAAATATACATATATATACAGTCTTCATTGGTGGCGCCCATCGCGGGAAAGACTATACTAGATGAGTTGTGAGTGATGTTCAATAACAGATCAAATTGGAGAATTTTTGTCACCATAGTGTCACCAAAGTCGAACTTGGACTTGATGGACGCTAACAACAACAAATTCCTGGAGGTGGTCTTTAATTGGAGGTTGTATAAAATCAGGACAAGTCATATTAGGACTTATAAAAATGGTCGTTCATCAGAATTATCGCTCAAGGGAGGTTTTACATATAAGTTACTCTAGGGAGTTTATGCAACAACTAGACGTATGACCCGGCTTCGCCCGATAATTCTCCCGATTGCAATTTCCTTCATACTGAAAGTACATCAATAATAAATATTAGAAGTGCCATAGAATAGCAATACAGAAGTAACACATAAACTACAGGAAAAAGTGTGTGTGATGGCAAAAATTGTATTATTTTAGTGTTTAGGTATTTGATTTAATTAATATAGTTAATATAATAATATATATTTATATTATATATAATATAAATGAGTTTTAAAAATTGTAAAAAAAAAAAATGCATCGGTCGGGAATCGAACCCGGGCCGCCCGCGTGGCAGGCGAGCATTCTACCACTAAACCACCGATGCCTTTAAAAAATGGCCATATTTCGGTATTCATTCCATTCCGGATTACTCCGCGTAAAAAAAAGTTCTTCAAATGAAAAAAAAGAAATAGCCAAAAATACTAATCAAAATGTAGCCGAAATTTTTCCTCAGGTTTATAAAAAGCGACATGCAAAATTTGGTACCAATTTGGTACCGTTATTACTTTTTTTAGATAAAAACACAGTCACATCACAACCAATGATTTATTTAACTCCTGACATTTCAATGACTTCCTGTCCTTCTCCTCAGAGGAATGCAGAGTCAGAGCAATTCACTGAAACATCGGGAGTTAAATAAATCATTGGTTGATATGGTTTTGTTTTTTCTGAATCAACTTCCAACCAAAAAAAATGATATTCGAAACCATTACTTCTTTGTTATTTCAAAAGTGTGGCACGCTGGATGAAAAAGGAGGTACTCTCAACCAGTAGCAATACTTGGCTAACAATTCAACCACCGTAAGTTAGAGATGGGGAATGTGAGGAAAGTGTAGACGCTAGGCTAGCGTGGGAGAAGAGGATTATGTGGAGGGAGTAACGACTACTGATAAGTAGAGCTAAGTAATGACACAAGCCACAGGTTGTTGTCATTACAGTAGGCAGCTCATACCTTATTTACAGGGCGGCCCTCGTAAACCGGTGGGGTCCCCGAGGTAGCTCTTCCTAATGAATTGGCCGGACTTTAATGAGATCCTCGGACTCCCATTAATATATGTCGGATTCTAATTGACTCTCATTGATTGTGTTGTTGTAGGGAGGGAGGGGCTTATGACGGCTTCTCTCTATCCCGAACTACTCATTTCCATCGTGTAGTACAGTCTTCTGTCCGTGTATGGAACTAACATTGTTCTCTCATGTCCAGCAATGGATACCGCAGCCTTGCAGAAAATTGACCTAGAGCAGCAGCTTTACACACCCAAGATAGTGGACATTGCTGCTGCTGTGATAGAGATCTATAGAGACTTCTGAGGCTCTTCATTGGACACAACAACAACAACAGTAAAGCCTTCTTGTCCAGGTGCGGACCTAACACCTACCCACATATTCTCATGTCCAGCAATGGCCACCGCAGCCTTGCAGAAAATTGGCATGGACCCAGAGCAGCAGGTTTACACACCCAAGATAGAGAATATTGCTGTGATATAGATGTATGGAGACATCTGAGGCTCTTTATTGGACACGACAACAACAGTAAAGCCTTCGTGGATCTCACACTGTTCTGTTCTCTCTTCGTCACCTCAGATGAATCCATCCACGTGTAAACACAACTATGGTAGCTGACGCGTGAAAAGAGGAATTCTCAAAACTACATTACCCACCGTTAATCACAAATAAAGGGAATTATACAAGGTACAGCATAACGCTGATCCAACATCCCGAAACACCTATGTTGTTAGCCGGGTAGTTGGCGATTTACGCTTCAGGGTTACCTCTATTTTCTCTCGTATGTTGTTATCTTTTCTTGATTAACCAAAAAATGGCATTTGGCTAATTCTTGAATAATTTAAAAAAATCAACGATTATTTGATATTTATTCTGACAGATGACGCAAGCAATCAAGAGATACCCTTTTTTTCATAATTTATCTACCTGATCCCAGTACAAATTTCACACTTTTGTACTATTTTTTATATCATGTCTTTATCTATCTCCTTACTTTTATTCCCCTACTCCAAGTCAATAACGCGATATCTGTGTGTGTAAATGGAAACAATCCAGCACTATATTTAACTATAGAGATTTTCACCAATTAATTTGTTACCTATTATGTGTGTTTGGATAACCCATCGAGTTATAATATGGTGATGATTAATAAGTATCACTATAATGTCGAGAACTCCGCCTTTGCCGTTCCAAGTCCAGATGAAAAAGGAGGAGGGGGAGCAGTAACAAGCTCACTAAAAAACCTGGGCTCAGCTGGCCTGGCTGATAGTACCCTGTAAGGGCTCCTAATCCAGGGATACAGGATGAGTCTGTACTCCATGTTAGGAGCGGCTACACATGGTGTCTGTTTCTCATGTCAGAGGCGGCCATTTCTTTTGGAGCTAAGTCGGCCTGCCACTGAGTAGTGCTCCCAGTCTTAATGACAAAGGCAGACGCATTCTACTTCACCCAATCATGATAGTTGTCAATTTCAAGGGTCACAACTTGACACCCTAATATGAGTGAGTGGAGATAAGAAAGAAGAAGACTATAATGTCGCTGAGGAACAGCCGGTGTTTTACTGCGCGTATAGATTGAGGTAAATGGCTTCTTCTCATCTGTTCAGATTTCTTCTGTTATCTAACACCGTCAACAGTCTGAAAACTTCCCTGTTATCAACAACTAATGTCAACAGGTTTGAATTCCCCCCCGTTATCGACAACAGAGGTCAACAGACAATAGCTCCTTGTGATCTCATAGAGCGTCAATAGCCTATAAGTTTGTCCTCTCACTGTTTTTTTTTTTTTTTGTATTTGTAAACATATTTAACAAAATCAATATGGAATCTTGGGTTTGGTTTCTTTTCTCAATTCTTTTATTTCTCGAGCTTTAGGGATAACATTCTGTGTCTCCGTGTTGAAGGGAAAGTTAGCCCGAAAACTCGAGAAATGAAAGAAATGAGAAAAGAAACTAAATCCCAAGTTTCCTTATTGATTTTGTCGAGTGTAAAATCAAGGAAGAATCTTTATTATAAACATATACTTAATAAAATCATTCGATGTTCTATTCCCGCATTGGACACTTTTTCTGATAAAAAAAAAAAAAAATGCTCCAATACCCTCCGATTCTTGCAAAAGTCCAATCCCAACATCGAGTGCAAGTTAATTAAACGGGGCTCTGGCACATTTGTAAGTGCAAAGTCGAACTGCTTTTCACGGGTGTAGACATGTGGTGTACTTACAGTAAAAGCAGTCACTAACTACCCACCATGATTATCATGGTCTGTACCGCGTGTACAAGGGATAAGCAAAAAAAAATATTTTTTTTTTGTTTAGGAGATTGTTCTTGTAATCCATTTAGACAACACCACGTTCAATGGCAGTTCGTAGACAACAAAAATAAATTCAAACATTCACCAGTTAAATAGAGAGACACCGGGCTAGAGAGAGAAAGTGGAACGAAGGAAAAACATTCCATAGCGACTTCAAATAGAGAAGTTGATAAATGGCAACACAAGCTGATCAATGTAGATTGGGACACTGCGGTGGCGGGTGAAAATATAAAAAAAGAAGAAAACACTTTAGGTAAGTTAATATTTAAAAACGGCCTAGCGAGTGGGTTCTCGTGTTCAAGGCGCCTTGGAAGGATTTTCATGTTTATAAATCTCTTTTTTTCCTTCCCCACAAGTTGAGAGTCTGGAAATGGAAGCAGTCTCGGTGAGAAGTGCTAGGGAACATTTGTCATTTTTGGATGGCTGGCCGTTTGTTGACGACCTAGCTTAGATATTCCATTTATCGCGTTGAAATTGGTAAGAACCGCTGCATCGATTGAGACGCTTGATGCTACTCATACTGTTTACCATTGACAGTACTTCCCCACTATATCGTGGAGCTGCAACACTTTGGACTATACTTAAACCCTACCATCAGACCTTAAAGGAATGTCGTACAAAGTGTAGTCCGAATTCCTTGGAAACACAAGTTGGTATATCAAGATAGAGCGTCAGAATTGGCCAAGAGGCCGCGGCGATTCAGAAAGGCACAGAGAAATAAGCGTAGACCCCTCTGCTATTCCTTTATAATTCTCTAAAAATTTGAAAATTCAGAAATTCCCCGAAAAAAAACTGGCTTAGATTTAGCAATACTTATTTGTAGCCAAAACTTCATAAATCCAGACAGTTGCTAAAAAAGGAAAAAACTAGCCTATAGACCTAGCAATACTTATTAATGGCCAAAACTTCAGAAATCTGGGCAATCTCTAAAAAAAAAAAAAACTATCCTAGACTCAGTGTTTGCGCCTAGCTATGTAAATAACTTGCTAGGCTGCATTGTTCTATAATCATGTCATTCAGCTAAAACGAGTGAGGCGTCCTTTCTCTATTCAAACAGCTTGCTACATCGCAGTCTTGCGAAAGGAAAACATTCAATCCGCCGGTCTGGTATCGTAAAGTACAGTCAATAACAAGCTCTGCCACATATCGTCACCACCTGAGACCAGACTAGAGGCTGAAGGAGCTAAAGGAAGTCCTGGCTAACATTGTCAGGAACCAAGCCCCAACACTCAGCAATATTTATCTATTTCCAAACTACGCACATGTAAGAACACAGAAAAAAAACTACTAATGACCCTGCGATACATGTTGTTTGGTACAACTACACCAGAAACTTCAGAAAGACACCAAATGGACTCCTAAAAGGTAAAGAAAAGAAAGTCAACAAAAAGGCACGAGAATGAGGTTTAAAACAAGCAGAGATGAAGCAAACAAAAGCCAGTGTACAAAATTGGAACAACGACCACCACCAAACAAACAAAATCCACTTTGTGCTCGCGAGATTAGATTAAACAAAAAGAGGATATTATGTGGGAAGACAAACAGGATTAACCAGGTCCTAACATCTCATTATGTTCTGTCCCCATATATTAGATTAGAGGAAGCCAGCCTGCCATGTTGAATACAACAACGGTTAAATAAATGTCATATTTTCACCGGGGATGGAAACAACAATTCCTATAACAAAATCTAGTTATTTCTTAGGTTAATAACATAAATATATATATTTGCATATAATATATATATGTCGTATTTTATATGTTGTATATAAAAACAGAAAACCCATGTGTAACGACAAAATGGCACCAATAAAAAAGATACCCAGGAGAGAAAGAGACGGTGAGCCAGAGAGGAAGGATAATATAAACAAGAGAGATTTATAAACATATTGGTAGTGGTGGTCCCTGATTGGACGTCCTCCCTCTCTGACGTCACCAGTATGATATAGACTGGGTTGTTCTGAGCCCAGACAGACAGACCAGCAGGGTAGGAGAGAGTTGTTGACCAGAGCGGTCCCAGGACTCCCCCTTAGTCTCACCTTCCCGGGAACCATCCCTAAACCGAGGTAACCTTGTTCTGTGGTCTTCTTTTGTCTTCAGGCTAGTGCGACTTCACTTCCGGCCCATGACTGCATGTTGGATGGGGAGCCCACTGTGACGTTGTCGTCTCCACTCATTTTACAACATATATATATAAGGCATATCCTGACCACGAGCACATGTGCTTTTTAGAAAGCAGAGCGCCATCTGGTGGAACAGAAATCAACTAAACATTGATTTAGTCTGTTCCCTGATATTTGGCCAACCCAATTTCTTGATGATGAGATATCAGGGAACAGGCTAAATCAATGTTTAGTTGATTTCTTTTCCACCAGATAGAGCTCTGCCTTCTGAAAAGCACATGTGCTCCTGGTCAGGATATGCCTTTATTATTTTTAATATCAACACCTGACCTTTTTATTTTTTCATATATATTTGTAACGGTATTGAGGACGAGGAGTCGTTCAAATTAAAAAAAAAAAAAGATTTAAGAATTTATTGATAAAAGAATGGCCATCCAACTTTGCCTGTCAGCTTAATCATGTCAGTTCAGTCTGAAGTCTTCCCGAGGAATTTCACCATCATAGTCTTACTAGAATTTCTTACAAATCAATAAATTCGGATATAGGAGACATTAGCTTTTTACCTCACGCCATTCCATCAATACACAAAGCGCGTAGCTCAATTTAAGAAAGTTTCCAAATAATAACACCCCAATATTTTTCATAAACAAGCAAACAAAAATTCCAAACAGAACGAAGAGAATGGGAGAGAGAGAGCTGTATAAATTTCAATAATGGAAGGAGGAGGCAAAAAGGAAGAAAGAAAAACCAAACAAAGAAGCAACAGAGCGCCATATTTCAGGCGTTAACTGCTTCGGTTAGGTCGTTAAAACGAACGGCTGGCAATCGGACCTAACAAACCGAGAACTGCTTAACCTGATTTCACGGTACGATTCCGTTGCGACACCAGTTTCTTTCTGCCGCTTGGAACCTCCTTTTTTTTATTTTAAACGTCGGCGAGGAAATTAATGAGGACAAAAGGAAAGTTTGGGAGAGAATTACACGCCGTGGAATATTTCATAAATGTAAAGAGATAGGTGGTGTTGGGCTCTCAAAGATAAAACTTTGAGAAAACTCATATGGAAGCAGTTCAGAATGAATGTAACAGCAACCAGCTTACACTCTATTGACCATTGTTACGTTGCGTCTAATCAAGTATGCATGATAATCATGGTGGGTAGAAGTTTTTTTTTTTTTACTGCAAGTCGACCAAAAATGCCCAGATGTATCACTTTGTGCATACACGAGGTGCCAGAATCCCACCTACTGGTGGGGTTGTACAGACTTCGCGGTACATTGCAGTAATATATATATATATTAGGATTTTGTTTCTTGTAGAAATAATCCTTGTTTCATCCAGACGGATGTGTATTTAGTAATCAACCAAAATATATAACAACTCCAGTACGTATATGATAAACAGGTTATACCATCCCCTCTGTTGTTCAAGTCAAACTAGCGCTGTACATCTATTTCTAGCTGAAACTTCCCTGTACATATAGAATCCTGGTAAAACTATCCCTGTGCATCTATTTCTAGCTGAAATTATCTTTGTATATCTATAGAATTCAGGTGAAATTATCCTTGTACATCTATTTCTAGGTACGCCATCACCTCAGCGGCGAAGTACGCGATCTAGGCATTCTTCGTTGATCACGAAATACGTGGTGTCGCTGGAGACCTGCTGGTGATTCTCCACCAAACTCTGCAGCGGTGGTAGAGGCGCCGTGTTCTTTGTACATAGTGTATATAATGCATATTATATTTTTAAATAGTGCAGACTGTGCACTTTGCATGTATTGACAAGATGTCAATAAAATTATTTTAATTGTCTATTTTTTCCAAGTTCCAAATAACTTTATTAGGTGCCGCTCAAAAAGAGCAACCTAGATCATCATATTTACAATATACTGAGGGGGATGTACAGGGGTTCATTTACAATTATAATTTATATTGATGTCGTTGGGTCCTCAGGTCCTTGGGAATATTTTTCTTGAGAAGGTTTTTTCTGGCTTGTTTGATATTCAAGGTGGGTTTGTTTTTCCTTTTTTCCCACTTTTCGTCATTCTGGCTTAATTGATGGAGAATTTGTCTAGGTTTTAAATTTCTTATTTTCCCTTTTCCGCATTTGTAGTTTGTGGCTTCCTTAAAGGTGGGGTTTTCTAATTTTTCGGATTTTTCGTAGAATTTAAATGATTGTCTAATAATGTAGTCATTGATGTTTTCGATATATAGATCGTTCCTGAGGATTAATTGTCTATTTCTAGATGAAAGTATCCTTGCACATTTATAGAATTCAGGTGAAACTATTTCCGTCCATATATCTATTTCTAAGTTGAAAGTATCCCTGTAACTCAACAATGTAAAACCACCGTCCAGAAATCGATCGGTCTCCAGGTCAGGCTGTACGCTCGAGTTAGGATATACCTCAGTGCATCAAAGAACTGGAATAAAATGACAGCCATTTTAAGAGAAATGTTTTTCAGGGGATTTTCGTTTTCAATTTTGTAAAGTGGGATCGACCTTTTGAAATCTATTATTTTATTTCTTGGGGGGCATCTTCCATTCTCTCCTGGTATTGTAGGAGCTTTGATTGGTGATATGTTTGTATTGAAAAATGTCTCAGCCACTCTCTGGTGTAAAACATGTGTGTACCATTACTGGGAGTTGAAAAAAAAATCGATTACAACAAATTAATATATTTTTTTAAAAGTTCAAATTTAAAAAGAAAGTATTAAGGCATTAAAAATTGGAAATTATGCTTTTTCTGATTGATCAACTAATATTCTAACAATGACTAACACGGTCTATCAGGAGAAATTTATAGAAGTGGATTTGTTATCATGAATATTATTGCCACGTGGAAAATTAGGGAAGACAAACTTCAGGATGAGAGAGCAATTTATTTCAGGTAAGAACGAACTATGAATGATAAACAAAAGATAAGGAATGAGGGAAGTTTACAGAGTAGTAAAATATAATCATAAAAAATGATACTCTGTTAATACTAGTGTAAAATAATAAATGCTTTTAAAATCATAAATACTTCGATACAATATTTTGGGGGTAGAAAAAAGAGGTACAAAATTTCAACATTTCGTTTATACTAATCCTGATGGTAATAAACATCATCCAGGTACATCATGAGAAGTCCATTTTCAAGAATAAAATTTGAAAAAAAAAAAACGACTATTAGTAATCATTAATGAACAAAGGAAGGTTGAAAAGAGAAAGACCATTATACTTTGGATATATAGAAGAGTTTGATCTTCACGCTGCAACAACTCCGACTTTTTCTTCTTCTTCTAGGGTACTTCATTATATCATACTAGGTCTTTAATGCAATAGCATGACATCTAGCTGCAAGTATTGAATCCACTATCAATACAAGAGTATACACTCATGGACAAAACTTAATGATATTAAACTTTCAACAAGTATATCGGAATTAAGACAATAACTCTGAAAGACTTTATTGAAGACACACGAGATAACCAAGTGTGAACTACACTCATGGACAAAATTAATGAGATTGACCTTTTAACATGTATATCAGGATTCAAACAATAACTCTAAAAGATATTACAGTGAACTTTATTGAAGACACACGAGATAACCAAATGTGGACAAAATTGCCTCCGTCTCCTTAAAAAAAAAAAAAAATAGACGAATGGTGACATCGAAATATTAAACTTCCTTAAGTTTTATCTGCGAGTGTACTCGCGGAATGCAGGTAGCGAATCTGTGGCCATTTTAGCTTTCGAGGAGTGTTGAAGTAGGAATCTAACTTACCTACCGTTTGTTGTGTACCAAAAGCAATGTACCAAACAAAGTACCATCAAAGAGATTGCTAACTAGATTAAAATCCAAAGAAAACAAGCCTTAAAAACAACAACTATAAAAATATTAAGAAATAAATATTTGTATGTAAATAGCCCCCTCTAAATAGCGCCCGATTTTAAATATGTAGTACGATGTGATTTACATTAAAAGTGACCTGTCTATAGCATCCTATTTTGGTAAGTCCCAAAGAGGGGGCGCTATAGACAGGTTTAACTGTACTATTGTTAAATTTTTAAAACAAATAATATTACTATGAAAAATGAAGGCCATCTACTCCCATCAAAACTAGACGCCATCTATTGACCGTCTTGTTACAAGATTGTGAAAGATTTGTCTGAACTAACATTTGATCAACACACACACACTACGCTTGATAAAATTGTTATCTGAAGACAAGCAAGGATCTTGGGCTCAATTCACGGGCGTGGAAGTCTGTGAACGCCTATGTCGGAACCTGTTCCAGGCAACATTACAGTTTGTTTTTTGATTTTGTGTTTGATTTGATGAAAAAAAATATTGGCGAGTCGGGGGATGTCGAACTCTCGAAAACACGAGATTAAAAATTATCCACTTCTACTAGGCTTAAAATATCACTGTGTCGGGATCCTGGAAAGAACAAATCCACTACGCCAACTAAATGGAATAAAGGACAACTGGCATTATTCCAAGGTTCCCACAAGGACATGTCAGGGTCCTGGAAAGAACAAATCCACTACGCCAACTAAATGGAATAAAGGACAACTGGCATTATTCCAAGGTTCCCACAAGGACATGTCAGGGTCCTGGAAAGAACAAATCCACTACGCCAACTAAATGGAATAAAGGACAACTGGCATTATTCCAAGGTTCCCACAAGGACATGTCAGGATCCTGGAAAGAACAAATACAGTATGCCAACTAAATGGAATAAAGGACAACTGGCATTATTCCAAGGTTCCCACAAGGACATGTCAGGGTCCTGGAAAGAACAAATACAGTATGCCAACTAAATGGAATGCAGGACACTGACACTATTCCCAAGGTCGCCACAAGGACATGTCAGGATCCTGGAAAGAACAAATACACTACGCCAACTAAATGGAATAAAGGACAACTGGCGCTATTCCCAAGGTCGCCACAAGGACATGTCAGGGTCCTGGAAAGAACAAATACACTACGCCAACTAAATGGAATAAAGGACAACTGGCGCTATTCCCAAGGTCGCCACAAGGACATGTCAGGGTCCTGGAAAGAACAAATACACTACGCCAACTAAATGGAATAAAGGACAACTGGCGCTATTCCCAAGGTCGCCACAAGGACATGTCAGGGTCCTGGAAAGAACAAATACACTACGCCAACTAAATGGAATAAAGGACAACTGGCGCTATTCCCAAGGTCGCCACAAGGACATGTCAGGGTCCTGGAAAGAACAAATACACTACGCCAACTAAATGGAATAAAGGACAACTGGCGCTATTCCCAAGGTCGCCACAAGGACATGTCAGGGTCCTGGAAAGAACAAATACACTACGCCAACTAAATGGAATAAAGGACACTGACACTATTCCCAAGGTCACCACAAGGACATGTCAGGGTCCTGGAAAGAACAAATACACTACGCCAACTAAATGGAATAAAGGACACTGACACTATTCCCAAGGTCACCACAAGGACATGTCAGGGTCCTGGAAAGAACAAATACACTACGCCAACTAAATTGAATGAAGGACAAATGACACTATTCCAAGGTCGCCACAAGGACAAGTCAGGATCCTGGAAAGAACAAACGCACTACGCCAACTAAATTGAATGAAGAACAAATGACACTATTCCAAGGTCGCCACAAGGGCGTGTTAAGGCCCTGCGCCATTTCAAACTAGACAGAAAGTTTATTAAAGAGGAAGGCTGTGGAGCAAATCCCCTCAGAGAATCCTGAATAATGTAGTCGAAGGTCTCTCATCTATTTAATAGCGTCTCAAGAGGGCGGTGACGCACAATTCCATATTGCTTTAAATATGAAACGGCGGTGGGTCGTGGCTGCTTTACAACGTCGAGATTCCATCTGGAATACTAATTTCACCATCTTCGTATTTTGGATTCGAATATCTCGCGCTATTTTTAACATTTTAAATAAAATTATTAAAAGAAGCTGAATATATTTACTCATGAATAAAACTAAAGGAAGTGGAATGTATTTGATATCGCCGGTCTTCTATTTTATTTTATTTTTAAGGAGACAGAGGTAAATTTGTTCACATTTGGTTATCTCGTGTGTCTTCAATAAAGGTCAATGTAATATCTTACAGAGTTATTGCCTGAATCCCATTATACATGATAAAAGGTACAACTTTCTTAAGTTTTGTCCATGAGTGTATCTTTCAGAGTTATTGTCTGAATTCCGATATACATGATAAAAGGTACAAGTTCCTTAAGTTTTATCCATGAGTGTATCTTTCAGAGTTATTGTCTGAATCCCGATATACATGGTAAAAGGTACAACTTCCTTAAGTTTTATCCATGAGTGTATCTTTCAGAGTTATTGTCTGAATCCCGATAAACATGATAAAAGGTACAAGTTCCTTAAGTTTTATCCATGAGTGTATCTTTCAGAGTTATTGTCTGAATCCCGATATACATGATAATGGTACAACTTCCTTAAGTTTTATCCATGAGTGTATCTTTCAGAGTTATTGTCTGAATCCCGATATACGTGATAAAAGGTACAACTTCCTTAAGTTTTATCCATGAGTGTATCTTTCAGAGTTATTGTCTAAATCCCGATATACATGATAAAAGGTACAAGTTCCTTAAGTTTTATCCATGAGTGTATCTTTCAGTTATTGTCTGAATCCCGATATACATGATAATGGTACAACTTCCTTAAGTTTTATCCATGAGTGTATCTTTCAGAGTTATTGTCTGAATCCCGATATACATGATAAAAGGTACAACTTCCTTAAGTTTTGTCCATGAGTGTATCTTTCAGAGTTATTGTCTGAATCCCGATATACATGCTAAAAGGTACAACTTCCTTAAGTTTTGTCCATGAGTGTATCTTTCAGAGTTATTGTATGAATCCCGATATACATGCTAAAAGGTACAACTTCCTTAAGTTTTATCCATGAGTGTATTTATATTAGGAGAGGTCAGTTCATCAAAGTGGCACGGAGAAAAAAAAAAGACACATTGGATGAAGAAGATAATATATATATATATATTTTTTAATGCATCACCATCGGTGGCAAAATTTTTATTGCCAAGAGATAGAGATATTTATAACCCAGGGAGCGCCAACTACCCGGGGAATCCAGCTCACCAGTATGGACTAGTGTTGAGCGATTTTACTCGCGTCCTGTTTTGATTGCTGATTTGAACCAGTTGACCAGAAATTTCCATTCTGAGGTTGAGTCTGGGAGTCTGGCCAAAGAGATGATTTCATCTTGTTTATAAAAAGCAGGTTGTCTGGGGCCAATTTCTCGGTAATCTCACCAAAAATTAGGTTTAGGTTACAAATTGAAAATAAAACACACGAATTGGGAGGTACAAGGCTGGAAGGTTGCGATCATTCCTGGTAAATAAAAAGCCAGCTCTCGATTATACACGTTGTTACAGTGAAGAATTTAGACACAATTTATTTTATTATCGAAAATCAAATTTCGTGTGTCACCAAAATTCAATAGAACGTTGACGTGTCTCGTCAAAACTCGATATAAAACTGAAACACGTCGTCAAAAATTTACCTAACGTTGCTGCAGGTAAAGGCTGTAGAGGAAGGAGAGAGCCAGGCTGACAGGGTGTCACCAAAACTCTATAGAACGTATGTCACCAAAACTATATATCAAAATAAAGCACGTCGTCAAAAATGCACCTAACATTGCTGCGGTTAGAGAAAGAAATGCCGTGTAGTAATGAGAGAGCCAGGTTGTCAGGGAGCAAGCAGCAAGATGGGGTTTTAAGAGAGCTGGGAAGAAGTGTTAAATCACAATTAAGTCCCTTATTAAAGATGCGGCGGCGACATTTTAAAACAGGTGTTGTCACTTAGAGAGGCTTAATTAATAAGGTGATTAGAATAAAGAAGGCAGCTACTCCCCCGTTGTTACTAGGTGCTAATACATAATGGAACATCAGATACCTATACATTTTTCAATACAGCCTTTATTGAAATCGTCACAGTCTTATTACAATTACAATTATTTTATTTCCAAAGCGCTATATCCCGCAAGGGATACTTGCGCCAAACAAGGAGAAAAAATTATTTACATAAGTTATTTACATTATTCAACGCATGAAAACACTAGAGATCCAGATTTTGTAGAAAGTTTAGAATGTATTTACAAAATGAATTGAACTTTAAATATGATTTTTTATCGGAAATCAAATCGTTAAGTTCACAAACAACTAGTTCATTCTTCATTCTATAATCTTGAAATGCTGGGCAATCGATCAGTAGATGTCTTGAGGTTTGTTCCTCAATACCACAAAAGTAACTTGAATCCTCCACTGCCTTTATTCTATTTAAAAAACATTTGAAATTTCCGTGGTTTGTGTCTTATATATATATATATATAAAATATATATAATAAAAAAGAAAATAAAAAAGGTCAGGTGTTTGTTATTAAAATCAACACGCACATTATATGTTGTTACCTTACCTATTATATTGTCATTGTTACATTGTCTTATTGTTGGTGAATCAATAACATTGATTCGGTGCATTGTTATTACGTCCACCCATTGTTACGTCACCGATTAAATGATCTTTTTTTACATCGTCTTAATGTCGTGCATAGACAACTGCTTCGGTGCATTGTTGATACGTCTCCTATTGTTAATTCAATACACACATTGTGTTGTTACATCACCAATTATATTGCCAATGTTAAATCGTCTTATTGTTGTGACGTCAACACCATTGCTTCGGTGCATTTTTGTTACGTCACCGATCATATTGTCATTTTTACATTGTTTGCGCCTCATTAACATTGCTTCGGTGCATTGTTGCTACTTCCCTCCCTTTGTTACGTCAACACACACTATGTGTTGTTACATCACCAATTATATTGGCATTGTTACATGGTCTTATTGTTGGTGGGTCAACAACATTGCTTCAGTGCATTGTTGCTACGTCAACACTTACATTGTGTTGTTACATCACCGAATATTTTGTCATTGTTACATCGACTTATTGTTGGTGGGTCAACAACATTGCTTCAGTGCTTTGTTGCTACGTCAACACTTACATTGTGTTGTTACATCACCGAATATTTTGTCATTGTTACATCGTTATATTGTTGTTACGCCAACAACATTGCTTCAGTGCATTATTGTTACGTCAATGCACACAATGTATTGTTACATCACCTATTATATTGCCATTCTAACATCGACGTATTGTTGGTGCGTCAACAACATTACTTCGGTGCATTGTTGTTATGTCAACACATACATTGTGTTGTTACATCACCTATTATATGGTCATTGTTACATCATTTTAATATTGTTACGTCAATGCACACATTGTATTGTTACATCACCAATTGTATTGTCATTGTTACATCGTCTTATTGTTGTTGGGTCAACAACATTGTTGTTACGTCAACAAAGTCGTTGTAATTACGCCATGCTATTAGAGAAACAAATTGGCTTCCACCCAGTTCCTAATCCCCGTAGCACAGCGCTAGTTCGACCAACGCACAAATTGATCTCATCCATAATTCAACCTAATCCCACTGATCTATTTCTTCCAATTATGGGACCGTCAGGCCTTTAAAATAAATTTGTGTAACCACAGTCTTGTGTTTTCCTTTCTTCTTCTTCAATCTCTTCTTTAGAGCCATTTATCCTCGTGTCAGAGTGTTTTCTACCTCGTCTCTTTACATAACGCACAAATTCCCACCTAAAACCTTTAATGTTAGCAAGACTACCCACCTTCCTACATGTAGTTTTCGTATAAACACGATTCTTCCCTTTAAAGTAAGAGTATGCCAAATAATAAGGAAGACATAGAGAATGCTGAGAGTTGAGAGTGAAAAACTAAAACTCCAACACTATCCTTTCCGAATCAGTAAGAATGCCATTTGAGCAACAGTAGGTGGCCGGGATAAGCTTGGATAAGCGGGACTTCATTATTGTAATGAAGAAGGACACTCTCTTGTCCTTGGGGGAAGAAATCGTCCCAAAAAGGGCGGAAGAGACAAATTTACTGGCCAACGTCATAGATAGAAGAAGGCATTGGAAAACCACTTGTGTGTCAAACACTGCTGAGAAAAGTATATGGGCCAAATATCTACATTGTAGAATATCTGTCCATATAGTTACAGTTTATTTTATTTCAACACACAAAACGCGATATCCCTGCCAGAGATAAGTGCGTAAATTTACAATTATTAAACAGAAGCAATTCTATAGATCCCTATACAAGAAAAGAAAAAAAAAAAAGAAATAATGAGCTAAATTGGGAACCTGATTCTTTCAAGTCATACAAATAGTCAATATATATGTTTACAAAAGTGATTAAATATTTGACAATTCTCTCTGCTATTTTACAAATTCATACAGATCTTCTTCAACATTAGTAACTGTCTGTTGTCTAAAACGCTGTAGAAAAGTGGGTATTCCAACAATAGATGTCTCGAGTCCTGGGTTTCCTTGCCACAGTTAACTAGAGTTAACAAAAGTCGAACTCGCCTTGAAGGATGCTAACAACAACAAGATGAAACTACATTAGACAGGCTTTGTTTAACTTTTTTTTTTTTTTGAGGTTTAGAAAACGTATAACGAAAACAATTTCGTCTATCGTAGTACGATCGTACACGTGAAGAGTTCTCAAAACGCCTCTGATATACGTATACCAGCATGAGAAATACTAAAGATAAAGACAAGAGAGAAAGAGATGAATTCACAACTGCGTTAATTCCATTTTGGCGTGAGTAGGAAATAGCGATGACATTACCATCAGATGATCAGACTTGGCAAAGACATAGCAGAATGGATCAAGTCTAGGTGTTTATAAGAGAGTGCGATTTGAAAAAGAATATAAAAACCAAAACAAAAAAGACACCACTTCATCCAAACGTTGCTTTTTCCATAAAAAGCAAACAGCAAAATAAATAAAACAATCTCGTCTATCGTAGTACGATCGTACACATGAAGAGTTCTCAAAACGACTCCGATATACGTGTACACCAGCATGAGAAATACTAAAGATAGAGGAGATGACATGAAAGAAAGAGAAAAAAATCCAGAACTGCGTTAATTCCAAGTTATCCTGAGTAACATTTACATCAGCGTCAAATGATCAACAACGGCAACCTGGGTCAAAGACATAGCAGAATGGATGAAGTCTAGGTGTTTATAAAAGAACGCGATTCGAAAAAGAATATAAAACCAAAACAAAAAAGATACCACTTCATCAACGTCGCTTCTTTCCATAAAAAAGCAAACAAACAATAGAATAAATCACTGGGTGAGGGGTAAATCCAGCCGACTGTCAGTAGAGACAGGGCCGCGGCCATGTTGAGGTTGATGAATGGAAGCTCTGTCACACAGCACTACGGGGATACACCGGATCTATCTCTACAATCTACATCACCTTCCAGGAATACTTTCCTCTACTTCCATAGTCCCGTCAATACAATCTTCCAATATAATATAATATAATGCGGCTTGTGATTGTAAAACGACATTTGAAAATTATCTCACATGTGTTTCTTTTGAACGAAAAATCAAAATTTATTTCAAGGAGAAATAACGATTATTTCTAACCATAGGGATGAGGTATGAAAAAATGAATTGTGAAGAGTAATGATGAACGGAAAAATAAAAGTGTCCAGGGATGGGAAGCCGCATTATATTGTATTATAAATTACTTTATGTATTATTTACAAACAGAAAAATATGTCCAGGGTAGCCTAGTAGACATGGCATCCGCCCGGTAAGCGGAACACTGTGGGTTCGATTCCCATCCCTGGACACTTTTATTTTTCCGTTTATCATTACTCTTCACAATTCATCCTTTCATACCTCATCCCTAAAGTTAGAAATAATCGTTATTTCTCCTTGATATAAATTTTGATTTTTCGTTCAAAAGAAACACATGTGGGATAATTTTCAAATGTCGTTTTACAATCTTCTAATATAGATTATGAAAGCAGATCAAAGTAGCTTTTCTTGAATTCCAAAAGAACGGAGGTATTTCCCCTTTAACGTACAGCCAGGCTGAAGAAAGGGACAACAGCCTGCGTTGGCTTATTTTGACAATCCAAGAAATGGTATAAGCCAATTTTCACCACATCATTTTTTTTAAATCGCCAGTTAATATTTTACTTCCCCAAATATGGGAGTAAGACATTAGTTAATTCAGTTGCATTATCAGGATATACTCTTATGTTATGATGCATTAGTGCGCCATCTGTTATCAAAATTCGAAACTATTATAGACGCGTATGATTCTTTTTAAAAATAAACAATTTATACTGTCCTTACTGCAATGGAAAAATTAATGGGAGGGCCTGACTCATTAGTTTTTTTTTCCATTGCAGTAAGGGCAGTAGAAATTGTTTAATTTTTAAAAAGAATCTTACGCGTCTATGATAGTTTCGAATTTTGATCGACTCTTTATGTTACACCACTCTGATTTCATTTTTTGAAAGAGTAAATATATTATTCTAAACCCCCCATAATCAAGTAAATAAATAAAAACAACACTGAATAATAACTAAAATTATACATAGTTTTATATAAATAAAATAGTTGGTGTTTTTTAGAGAATATATTTATTCTAGAAAAAATCGGTTACTTTGAACGTTTGAACATCGAAATGTCCGACTAGATAAGACATCACATTGAAATTCGGGATCAAAGCGGAGTAGTGATTGGCTACAATACAACGATGCTAATAACCACGCCATATTGAATTCGAAGGACACTTCACCCTACGTATTGCTTTAAAAAATATCAGCAAACAAATCTAAGGCAATAGCTTACTATAAATATTTTAGATCATCATTATGTAAGGACCAGTCAACAAGTGAATGACTTTGAGATGAAGAGTAAAGCCAGTTCAATTTCTATGTAAATAACACAAGATGATTATTACCTTACCCAATTGGGAGAATCTGTATGGGGCAAGTCCCTAATAAAGGCTTTTATGTGTGTGTGTGATATACAAATCTTTATTTCTACGCTACAATATTATCTCTCTCTCCCTATAAATACCTCTTTAAATAATTTTATTGGAGAACTAAAAGGTAAATACCTTTATAATAAATACCCCGCTACAATATAATAATAATATAAGGCTTATTTTGGATTGTAATAAGATTATTTATTAACCCAATATTTCGATGGACCAATCGTCCATCTTTTACGAGGTATTTTGTTATGAAGCACACAGCAGGTCGCGTGCTTCAGGTGAGCTACGGACGTCTTACAAGCTTATTGGGCGATAAACCATCTACTGGTAATGTATACATTTTAAACAAAGTAAATATAATCAAAAGAAAAACAATGTAATAAATATAAATAAATATTGATAATTAAGAGACTTCGAATTAATTAACAAATAAAAAATACCATAAAAAATTGATATAATAATAAATTAAAACAGAGGGATGATTATTTTCCCCATAAAAAGTTCGGGTTGAAGGCAGGAAGGATACGGGACAATTACTGGCAAGTCCAAATCAAACCGTCAAAGAAGCGGGCAACAAATGCCGGCGGTATTGAATGGAAAGAAACGGAGAGGATGGAAAAGAGCTGCGGTATGGAGATGGGAGGAAATTGGAGAAAGCACGGGGCATAATTGACTTCCTTCCGTGGCGGTGGTGGAATCTGGAGGTAACTACGGTGAATGGAGGCTCTTGAATACCAACACCTGTTTGCACATGTTGTACTGGAGGACATTAGAGAACCTGTTTACTGTTAACAACAGGTAAAAGAGATAAGGATTTCTTGAAAATAAAGATACTTCGGCCAGTAAATCTTTTTCGACGTTTTCGACAAAAAAGCTTTTGTCCTTGTCAGGAGCAAACAAAAATTAAAACATTTAGCAAGACGTTAAAAATTATTCTCTTTAATTTGAAGAACTACTTTATTTCTCAGCGT
This sequence comes from Cordylochernes scorpioides, assembly GCA_030710605.1. Classification (NCBI taxonomy): domain Eukaryota; kingdom Metazoa; phylum Arthropoda; class Arachnida; order Pseudoscorpiones; family Chernetidae; genus Cordylochernes; species Cordylochernes scorpioides. Next base: position 87,071,394 of record CP092865.1, read on the forward strand.
CCATATAAGATTATATAAGGTTTTATAAATACAGATTCCCTGCGGTCCCCTCTGGACCCTTGGAATATTCGATCAAATTCTGGTTCGTTTCCAAGGTAACTAACGTGGCAACGGCACCCATTTTCTAATGAAGAGCGAAGATAGTGGACATTGCGACTGCTGTGATAGAGAGAGATGTATGGGGATATCTGAGACTCTTATAGAAAAGAATAATTTTTAACGCCTTGCCAAATGTTTTAATTTTTGTTTGCTCCTGACGAGAACAAAAAGCTTTTTGTCGAAACGTCGAGGTAATAAAAAGATGGCCGAAGTATCTTTATTTTAAAGAAATATGAATGCCGGCCAGGCAGCCTCTATCTTTACGATAAGAGAGTATATAAAGAAACAGAATTACAATGAACCTGATGAAAATGGATATACGTTTTACGTATGGGGAATAGTCTAAATATTTGTCTCTTTAAGAAGGAAACACAGTTTTCGTCGTTTCTTCTATTTGTGCGGTATAATCGGCTAAGAATAAAAGAAAAATCGTCGCCGAAAACTTTGTTTCCTTCTTTAAGATGATGTCTGGCGATTCCTTCTCTTGTAATTTATATATTTATAAATCCCAAGAACTTAAAGTGCACTCTGTGTAAAAGTAAATTCAGCCAGGACACTCCACACTACATGTTTTACTGTCCGACTTTAGAGGATGACCGAGTCATTCTTCCGGAAGATTGGTTATGAAAACAATTAACTATATGTTTTATTAGCAAAAGTAGTGAAAAGCAGGATCAACACATTGACATTTTACAAATTCTAGAAAACAGCACAGTGAAAAAGACGTAACACAGAAGAAGTGACACAGCGTTAGGAAAGATTGATGTTATTCTCCACATTCTGTGAATACATATTGCTTCTGTTTACCTAGCTAGTACAACAACAACAACAATAAAAACCTTTATTAAGACACTATTGTCTTACAAGGGGATTCCCCTAAAAGGTTATATATGTACATGAGTGAGGAGGAAAGCAATTTAGAGGGGAGGGGGAGCAATCAATTTACCCAACTAGTATAATCCTGTATGGAATGAATGTCCCTAATAAAGACTTTATTGTTGTCTTTTATATATCTGTATTTCGGATCTCATATCAGTACAGGGACGATTGGTGTTCTTTATTACGGTGGTAGGCAAGCAGAATCTACCAAATTGTGATGAGGTGTACGTACGGTATCCATTCACCCCCACTGTAGAGAAGTGTGGAGAGACTTTATTGAACTTAGCTGATTGTTTCCTCAGAGATTAACCAGGTAATCTGGATTAGTGAGAGACGCCAAATTAATCTAAAACCGACTATAATAAATGAATAGACGTATCAAATTAGTTAGAAAAAGATATTCTTTGTTCTTTTTTTTTTGTTGCTTATCCCTAATATACGTGGTACAGGTCATGATAATAAATTATTTTTTTACTTATCCTTTTATTAGTCTAAATTAGACAAGATCTTGAAGGTCGTGCTCATAAAGAAGTTCAAGAACTCTTCTTGGTTCTCTGTACAGGGATCCTTTGTCCTTTCCAATACAGTTTAGTATATGTTGGGGTTGAAGTATGGTGGGTAGAAGTAGGCGACTGTAAGTGCACCACATGTCTACACATGTAAAAAGCAGTTCGACTTTGCATTTACAAATGGGCCAGAGTCACGTTTGGTTACTTGCACTCGCTGGTGGAGTTGAACTTTTGTAAGAGTTGGGTGCCATTGGAGCATTTTTTTTTTATATATCGGAGAAAAAAAGTGCCCAATGCGGGATCGAACCCGGGTCGTAGCGTTCGAAAACCAACGGTTTAAACCTTGTTTGTTCTTTGTTCTCGCTACTTGGAAAGTCTACCAAGCCATCTGATTACTTACAGGAGGCCAAATTTGTATATATAGAGAGAGTAAGCAAATAGGAATGGGAATGCGAACGGTGAACAATTAGAGGTCTTCTTCATTCCTCGTTCCATCGCCAACTACGTTCAGCATCCATTAACCAAAGAAACAGAGATATATAGTCATGGTTTAATAATTAGTGTAAGTTATTATAAGTAATTTCGTGTGTTCAAAAGTCGAACTGCTATCTACCTGTGTAGACATGTGGTGAACTCTACAGTAAAGATAGATAGAATATGGTTTTACGGGCTACTAACTAAAGTGTATGATTTTTAAGCCCAAAAAATTAAAAATCGACGAGGATGGGATCCGAACCCAAAAAAAAAAAAAAAGTGCTGTGACCAGGATTGGAGACCTGGGTTATTGCGGCCATAACGCAATATCCTAACCACTAGACGATCACGGTAGGTACTCTACAGTAAAAGCTAACTCTCTAACTGCTACCTACCATGATTAACATGGCCTGTACCACGGGCCGTAGCAGTAGAAAACCAACGGTTTAGACCACCCTTCAAGCTCACCCAGTTCCGATGTAGTTCCAATGAGAAGTGGTGTTTCAATCAGCAAGAACTCCCCCACCCACGGAGGTAGAAATTAGAAGCGAGGTAAGCAGCTTAACTTCGCTGCCTGCTGTTGTAACAAGAACCCCGGGACTTAGACTTCTCCGAGTTACAAACTTGATGAAGACGTCGCAAACTAATTTACCGGGGAATAATAACTACGTCTCACATTTCAATGTGGGACATAGATTCACACTTCTTCCTTGAGTTTACTGGGTCTGAGATTGTGAAACTACTTCATTTCTCAGCGTATCCATATAGGATTATATATGATTTTATATAGATACAGATTCCCTGCGGTCCCCCCTGGACCCTTGGAATATTCGACCAAATTCTCGTTCGTTTCCAAAGTGACTAACGTGGCAACGGCACCCATTTTCCAATGAAGAGCGAAGATACTGGACATTGCGACTGCTGTGATAGAGATGTATGGAGACATCTGAGACTCTTCATTGGACACGTCAACAACAACAACAATTACAGATTAATATAAACAAATAAGAATATATAATTATATATCTGCCAAACATAAAAGTATATAATACAATATAATGCGGCTTATGATTGTAGAACGACATTTGAAATTGTCCCGCATGTGTTTCTTTTGAACGAAAAATCGAAATTTATTTTAAGGAGAAATAACAATTATTTCAAACCTTAGAGATGAAGTATGAAAGGATGAATCCCCATCCCTGGACACTTTATTTTTCCATTTATCATTATTCTTCACAATTCAACCTTTCATACTTCATCCGTAAGGATAGAAATAATCGTTATTTCTCCTTAAAATAAATTTCGATTTTTCGTTCAAAAGAAACACATGCGGGATAATTTTCAAATGGCGTTCTACAAACACTATGTATGTTAAGTTCAATCACAGCTTAACACAATCTTGATAATGGTTGATTATATTGAAGAGACAAGAAGAACCATTGAAACAGAAAAAAAAATTGAAGAAATGTGAATTTATAAAAACAAAAATATGTAAAAAAGTGAAAATTTATCAAGAAGTGCTAAAAAGAAGAAAGCGGCGGGTTAAATATGCAAATACAAATATTCTTTATCGGAGAAAAGAGGAGATTTGCATAGATTTAGTCTCAAAGAAAAATTCTCCACGGAGAATTAATTCCACAGTCCAGGCTCTGAACCAATCACAACATAAATATTGAAATGACGCGGTAGCAAACCAACCGTTTAGAAACGTAAAAATTTTGGAGGAACAAAAAAACTGCTTTTTTAAGCAATCTTTTATTTTTCAAAGAAAATGGAAGGAAGGGTGAAGGAAATCTAAACAGACTTCTTATACATCGAAATATTTGTGGGGAAATACGTATAAAAAAATGGTATTCTTCTTACCCCAAACTACAGTATGGAGAGTGATGACTAAAGCATTTACTAATGTGCGGACTAAAAGACGTTTAGGAACTAAAACTGCAACAAAGTTAAACGTCACCCTATGTAAATTATAGGCCAAACGTTTAAAAACAACCAAACATTTCAAAAATTATTAATTGATAAAGATAGTTTTAAAAAAAGCTTTATTAATGTAACATGCTTTGTATTGTATTTATTTATTTATGTAGAATTTAAAATTATTCTTTGATTTTTCTTTATAGTTAGGCAATCGGCAATTTACTTTTGGTAAATTTTGCATAAGTTTTGTTGTTTCTATATTATGGTTAACCTTGTTTTAATTAAATTAAATATTAAAAACACAAAGTATTGTGATTATCCCTTATTTCTAAATAGGAAACGTTACAATTAAAATACGCTAAAAAGGATTAAAATATACAAGTATCAGAGTCATCAATCAATTCTGTCATCGTTTGCTTTGGTGAATGGAATAAATACCCAAATATGGTCATTTCTTATAAGCATCGGTGGTTCAGTGGTAGAATGCTCGCCTGCCACGCGGGCGGCCCGGGTTCGATTCCTGGCCGATGCATTTTTTTTTTTTTTTTTTACAATTTTTAAAACTCATTTATATTATATTACTAGGGTAAAACCCGGGCAAAGCCGGGTACATCCGCTAGTATATATATATATATTTCAGCTTCGACCATTAAAATATGAGTCAAAATAAAATGGACGGCAGACAATCATCATATATTGAGTGAAGAGGTAAAATATTCAGTGAAACCTAAAAACCAGCTAATCAGTTGTTTTCATATTAAATCATATTAAGTTTGAAATTCTTAATAATCAAAACTTAATATGTACACACACTGTGTGACAAGGAAATTACAGAAGAACTCCCCCATTTACCTGCTTAACTGTACAGCCCTTGATGCAGAGAGGAAGGCCCTATATCAACAAATTAAATGTACCAACATTTCACCCTACGTATTGCTCTCAAAAATATCAGCAAACAAATCTAAGGCAATAGCTTACTATACATTTTTTAGATCATCATTATGTAAGGACCAGTCAACAAGTGAATGACTTTGAGATGAAGAGTAAAGCCAGTTCAATTTCTATCTTACTACCTATGTAAATAACACAAGATGATTATTACCTTACCCAATTGGGAGAATCTGTATGGGGCAAGTCCCTAAATAAAGGATTTTGTGTGTGTGTGTGTGTGAAATTCTTAATGATCGTTTCTCCCGCCGTTGTTATTTTGATTTTTATAAATTTAATTTTTTTAATGGCGGAGAAGGTGAATTATTTATTTTCTCTTTTATATTGAATTTTAAATATAAGCTTCTTTTAAAAACGATCTTTTATTAATTATGTTTTAATATTTAGTCATTAAATCTAAATTTACAAATTTTTACCTATATGAATATATATATAGTGTTATATTTATACGTTTGGTAAATTTGGATTCTAATTATTTTGAATGAGTGTATATATTTCTGGCAAAATATCCTCACAATTATTTATAGCTCTAGTTTCAAACTACCGATTTATCTTTATGGAATGCCAGCAGCTAATTACGTCACAAATGGCTGCTCCTATTTTCTCCTCTTGGTATATATATACAGTAGAACCTCCCTTTAGCGGACACCTCTCTATAAAGGACAGTTTTCATTTGTAAAATTACCATTTTTACTGTTTAGCAACTCTCTAGTAAGAGGACACCTCTCCCTAAAGGACACTTTGGCTCTGTAATTAGGTGTTGTCCTTTACAGGGAGGTAGTTCTACTGTATACATATTGTCAAGAAGCTCCATCCAGATGGGACACCTGTCAATCATCCCTGGACCCCGGGGGGGGACCACAGGTGTGAGGGGTTCTCGGAAGCTGATCTGCAAATAAGGAAAACGGGACCCCTTGGTGGCTGGCGCCGCTCATTATTATTATCTTTACCTGGGGATAAGTTGTTTTTATCATCTAACTCTCTCCCTTAAATACCTCTTGTAAATAATTTTTATTGGAGAACTAAAAGGTAAATACCCAACTTTATAATAAATTAATTATTCCAAATTTTGCCCTTGCTTTATTTATCTCCGCGACAATATACACTGGCCCTCAACAGTGTGGTGCAACCTGTACCTCAATGACTAAAAAAAAAAAAAACTGGTCTTTAGGGCATCCTTAAAATCATTAAACAGGTATTTAAGTTGGAAGAACGTCAAACTGTGTAAAAAATATATAAAAAAGTAGAGAATTTGACTTCCGTTCAAAAAAAAAGTGGTCAATGCGGGATTCGATCCAGGCTGTTGAAGATCGACTGTATGTACACACGGCAGCGTTTAGACCTGCCGCTGTAAACTCTCTGGTTTATCGACGGTGTTCCATAAATGCCAACTCGATCTGTCTGGATTAGGTCGTAATGACACTCCTTCCAATTCCAACAGTTAACACCATACAGGGAGGGAAAAAAACCGATATATTTAATAAAGAGTTATAAATATACGTTTCAAAACAAATACATTTTAGGCCACTATTTTTTTTTTTTGGAGAGGGGGGGGGGGGGGGGACGACCAAAATACAAAACTAACTTTTACATCACAATATATACACTCATGGACAAAACTCAAGGAAGTTGTACCTTTCAGCATGTATATCGGGATTCAGACAATAACTCTGGAAGATACACTCATGGACAAAACTCAAGGAAGTTATACCTTTTAGCATGTATATCGGGATTCAGACAATAACTCTGAAATATACACTCATGGACAAAACTCAAGGAAGTTGTACCTTTCAGCATGTATATCGGGATTCAGACAATAACTCTGGAAGATACACTCATGGACAAAACTCAAGGAAGTTATACCTTTCAGCATGTATATCGGGATTCAGACAATAACTCTGAAAGATACACTCATGGACAAAACTCAAGAAAGTTGTACCTTTCAGCATGTATATCGGGATTCAGACAATAACTCTGGAAGATACACTCATGGACAAAACTCAAGGAAGTTATACCTTTTAGCATGTATATCGGGATTCAGACAATAACCCTGAAATATACACTCATGGACAAAACTCAAGGAAGTTGTACCTTTCAGCATGTATATCGGGATTCAGACAATAACTCTGGAAGATACACTCATGGACAAAACTCAAGGAAGTTATACCTTTTAGCATGTATATCGGGATTCAGACAATAACTCTGAAATATACACTCATGGACAAAACTCAAGGAAGTTGTACCTTTCAGCATGTATATCGGGATTCAGACAATAACTCTGGAAGATACACTCATGGACAAAACTCAAGGAAGTTATACCTTTTAGCATGTATATCGGGATTCAGACAATAACTCTGGAAGATGCACTCATGGACAAAACTTAAGGAAGTTGTACCTTTCAGCATGTATATCGGGATTCAGACAATAACTCTGGAAGATGCACTCATGGACAAAACTTAAGGAAGTTGTACCTTTTAGCATGTATATCGGGATTCTGACAATAACTCTGAAAGATACACTCATGGACAAAACTTAAGGAAGTTATACCTTTTAGCATGTATAGCGGGATTCAGACAATAACTCTGAAAGATATTACAGTGACCTTTATTGAAGACACACGAGATAACCAAGTGTAAACAAAAAAAATTGTCTTTATCTGCTTCAAAAAAAAAAAAAAAAAAAACAGATGACAGGCAATATCAAAGACTACCACTTCCTTAAGTTTTGCCTATGCGTGTTCAGAGTTATTGTCTGAATCCCGATATACATGCTAAAAGGTACAACTTCCTTAAGTTTTGTCCATGAGTGTATCTTTCAGAGTTGTTGTTGGAAACCCGATATACATGCTAAAAGGTACAACTTCCTTAAGTTTTGTCCATGAGTGTATCTTTCAGAGTTGTTGTCTGAATTCCGATATACATTCTAAAAGGTACAACTTCCTTAAGTTTTGTCCATGAGTGTATCTTTCGGAGTGTACATATACAAATGTTTATTTGCGATCAAGCGCTTTATTGACAATTGTATTCGACTATCTCCCGTTTTTCACCCACAATACTGATCACTTACTTTAATTTTCAATGAGGGCTTTGATAAGATGATTTGCTGCTATAATTCTCCTTACCTTTAAATGTACCTATGAACCTCAAGATTCCCGGTATACCTTAAATCCCAGGATGGTGCCGTGTGGATTGTAACCATGGAGGATATTCCAATCGAGGTTGAGACCTACCTGAGTTGCTGTCGCTCAAGAACAGCTTTCTGGAGAGACTTTGATCCTCACCTAACTTCTTTTACATAAAATTGGATCAAATCATCTTGCTATGTAGGCTCTGTTGTCTATGACGACAAAGAATAAATCCAATACATTGGCCCTGTACATGTTTTACAGGGCTGCGCAAGAGAAGTAACACTGAGAAAAGAGAGCCGTATGTAAATGGATATGTAAATGAACGATCACCTGTAAATAACTCATCTTTCTAAGCAATTATGCAACTGGGAGAAGCATGTGGTCCCCAATAAAAGGCTTGTTGTTGTTGACTTGGACCCCAACATACCAGATGTATTTCTTGTATAACCAATATATACACATTTGAAGAGATGTTGTTCTTGGAGAAGCAAAGACAATATGGCGGCAAGGATACGTACCCAGAGGTTTTCCTAATGGATTCCAAAGAACAAGAGGTTCTTGTAAGGAGTCTGCCAAAACAACAACCAACTTAAGTGGAAGGTCGACTCAGCGCGACTGAGAGAGAAGTCGAGAAGAGGAATGAAGAAAAGAAGAAGAAGAAGAAGAGACGGAGAGTCAAAGAAGAAGAGAGTTGTGGAAGAAGAAGATCAATAAAGGCACAAAGAGCATATGGAAAAAATGAAGTACAAGTTTTTTTAAAGGTTGATTTACATGACAAGGTATATGTATATATCAATTAAATCCTAAACAAATGCCACAACACAACGTCTCACATAGAACGCTTCACGATTTTGCGTGTCATCCTTGCGCAGGGGCCATGCTAATCTTCTCTGTATCCTTCCTATTGTAGTAGTTGTACCGCCGAACTGGTATCACAGGGGCCATGCTAATCTTCTCTGTATCCTTCCTATTGTAGTAGTTGTACCGCCGAACTGGTATCACAGGGGCCATGCTAATCTTCTCTGTATCCTTCCTATTGTAGTAGTTGTACCGCCGAACTGGTATCACAGGGGCCATGCTAATCTTCTCTGTATCCTTCCTATTGTAGTAGTTGTACCGCCGAACTGGTATCACAGGGGCCATGCTAATCTTCTCTGTATCCTTCCTATTGTAGTAGTTGTACCGCCGGAATGGTATCACAGAGGCCATGCTAATCTCTGTATCGTTCCAATTTTAGTATATGTACCGCCGAACAAGCGTGTACATACCTCTCGTAAAGAGCCTGGAGAGCCGGGCTAAAGAACTATAAACTTCCTCGGCGTGGAACTGAGGAGTGTTCAAGCCTTCCTTGCTGAAGAAAATTGTACATATACACAACTATGTATATTCCCCTACATTTTATCTACCCTTTATTTACTACTAGCGGACGTACCCGGCTTCGCCCGGGTTTTACCCGAGTAAAGGTTTGTCTAACGAATCTCTCGATAAAGTGAACATTTTTTCCCGGTCCCTTGAAAAATACATGATTATATAATTGTTCAATTTTAGGGTAAATTTAATGGGGTATATTCATTAATGGCTAACTGACCTTGATTATTTTTATTGTTTTCGGAAGAGCATTTGCTCGATGAAAATATTTATATGTAATTCTACTCTCCTAAAAACTTATATCCCTAATTTGCTTGAATCACATTTCTGAGACTCCATCTTTCAGTGTAGCATATATAAACAGAATGATCCAATACAGTATTAGAGCTCTAAGAAGCGGTCTGGTGAATTAAATTGGTGAAACTGCTGGGAGGGTTCATCATTGATGAGCCAAGCCCTCCCAATATTTTTTTGATCGCAGTAAGAACAGTAAAAGTTTGTTTTATGTGTAAAATAAACATTCGTGCTTCAATGTTTACATTTCATGTACATACTCGTATGTATGTATAAAATTATAGGGAGCCTCTCCTGTCAAAATAAACGTCAAAACTTGCTTTTATCGGTCAATTTCCTCAAGGCAAATTTTCCATATGTATATATGGTGAATGTATGTATGTACGGAAGTATGTATGTATATATGTATGGAAGTACAGTGGTACCTCGACATACGAGCGCCCCAACATACGAGTTTTTCGAGATACGAGCCGACGAGCAAGTGCTTTTTTGCTTTGAGTTACGAGCGAAATTCGAGATACGAGTTCGGTTCGGTAGTGTTGAAGATATTAATCTGTGATTTTAAATGGGAATTCTGTATGGGGAAATTTGCTTCGAGATACGAGTAATTCAAGATACGAGCAAGGTTGCGGAACGAATTAAACTCGTATGTCGAGGTACCACTGTATGTATATATGTATGGAAGTATGTATGCATATATTATATGCAAGTATGTATTTAAGTATGCGCATGTAAATCTATGTAAGTATGTATGTGTGGATGTATATATATGGAAGTATGTATATATGTATGCAAGTATGTATATATGTATGGAGAGGCCAACAAACAGAAATGAGGGAGGTACGCCGTGTCAGTTCTATTATACCGCATTTCCATTTCCATTACCTGCATCTCTCCATTATCCCTCCGGCTTCAATAAACACGCTACAGACTTCCAGCACTATATATGGTAATATACATCTATTTACGGTACATCCTGGTTTTTATCAACATTCCCGTTGGTTCCCGTCAAGCACACCAGTACCCCCTCCTATTCAAACCCATTCATTTAGATTTTTTTTTTTAACTAGAATGATTTTTCTCTGAGCAGTCGCTAACTACCCGCCATGATTATCGCCTGTACCACCTGTACTAGGGATAAGCAAAATAATAAAAAAAAAAAAACAATTTTCCCATCATCAATCCATTAGCTAAGCCGCCCGACATTGTACAAACAACTATATAAAATTTCTCGGCATTTAGCCATCAAGCTGTATAATTCAATGTTCACGTCTACAAAGTACATCTTCCTCTATTTGCTATAGTACTCTAGACTAAATTTATAAGTTCTTTAAAACTGAGCGTACATCTTTAAATGTATAAGTTACGCTCATGGACAAAATTTGAGGAAGTTTGATACTTTGATTGCGCCGGTCATCTAATTTTTTGAAAGAGACAGAGGCAATATTGTTCACACTTGGTTATCTCGTATGTCTTCAATAAATGTCACTGTAATATCTTTCAGAGTTATTGTCTGAATCCCGATATACATGCTAAAAGGTACAACTTCCTTAAGTTTTGTCCATGAGTGTAGTTCACACTTGGTTATCTCGTATGTCTCCAATAAAGGTCACTGCAATATCTTTCAGAGTTACTGTCTGAATCCCGATATACATGCTAAAAGGTACAACTTCCTTTGTCCATGAGTGTATATTATTTACCGGACGTTTCAGAGGTTCTTTTATCGCCCTTACCAAAGTTTTTTTTTAGGTTTACTCAAATCCTTTTTTAAAAAATATGGGGAAAATACAAAAAGAAAAAAACTTTTTGATAGGAACAACCAAGAACTTCCAAAAGTTCCTAAAGGAAACCTAATTTATTGGTTGGTTGTGTAAAATTTTAATTATATATCAATATTTCAAAAACCATCTCAATCTTAAAGAGAGGAGAGAGAAAGAAGAAAATAAAATATTTAAAAATATATATTATTGCGTGTGTGTGTGGAATGATAATAAAACAAAAACAAAGAAAATCCACCACAGGAAAAGAGAGAAAAAAAGGCGATAGCATCAAATAATAATAAATTAAAATAACGAAATTCTTCAACGAAACAAAATAACAACAGCAACCAAAATGAGAGATTTTTATAAAATTGGAAATTCGAGAGTTAATCAAAGGGGAGAAATAAAAAAGGTTTATCAAGAGAGCTGGCAAAGAAATAAAAATATAGTTAGGAGCTGGAAATAGCAAAAAAACTGGGAGGGAGAGAGGGGACTTGAGAGAGGGCAAAATCCCTTTCTCAATAAATAGAGAGCACTCGATAGAGTATCTTCCATCCTTAATAAAAATAACGCATTTTTCAGATGCGAGGACTAACAAAAAATCACCATGCTGCTATTAATTAGTCCAGGGATCCTTCAAGGACTCATTAAAGGACTCCTCAACACACCGTTTCCCGAGTGGGGATTCTCTCCAACAGTCCACATACTTCGATTGTTGAATAGACAGCCTCGAGGCACCGTATTTAAAACAATAGATTGGAGAGATATCGGGTAGATAGAATAATTGGTGTGTTCTTTGCTTGCCTGGTCAATAAATCCGTCGAATGGTCAAAACTTGATAAAGAAAATGGTATATAAGGCTAATATAATTTTTTTTCTATCGTTTTTTCATGTGTTAAGCGTATTTACGCAAGTTTGGCCTTAAATACCCATTTCTTGGTTTCTCAAGAAGCTACTGGGACCAAAAAAATTTTGGTCGCAGTGTTACAGCCTACTCCACGTTGACGATCGCCAAAAGCGCGAAACGCGTTCGTGGATGCCTTTTCTTGATTTATCAAGAAATTGGGTTGGCCAAATATCAGGGAACAAGCTAAATCAATGGATAGTTGATTTCTGTTCCACCAGATGGTGCTCTGCCTTCTGAAAAGCACATTTGCTCCTGGTCAGGATATGTCTTTTTTATTTTTAATAAATTATTAGTATTTTAATACTCATATACCTTCCATTTTCTCCTATGATTTGAAATGTATGTATTAAAGTTATCTTTTAGGATGACTTAATGTGTCTACATGTACTAATTTAAATGTTGCGGTCTGTTTTAAAATTATCACCGAATGCTAAATTTGAACCATTTGAAATTTCAGAGACAAAATTCGCCGATTTAGAGAACTGAAAAGTTGCTACAAATACCCTGTTAATTTTCAGATTCAGAGTAGCATAGAAGATCAATTTCAAGGTGTTGTTTTATATAAAAAAAAATTCTACAAAGGTTCTGCGTATAACAACCGTTTTGCTGAAGTTATGATTTTATTAGGTTCTAGGTAATCGATTTCGCGTCGTTTTTTAAACAGTTCCTGGTATTGATGTGCTTGTGAGCATGTTGCCTCTATGTTTCCACAAATGCTGAACTATCGTGGTGAAATTTGACCAGGATATAGAGTTAGGTTCGGAAGGCATCGCTGTCATAATCACAAAAAAAAAAAAAAGAAATATGAATATATATTGAGTCCTTTAACAATTCGTGAACGGACATACTGGCGCTCTGTCCTGTAAACATTCCTGAACGGACATTCTGGTGCTCTGTCCTGTAAACATTCCTGAACGGAAATTCTGGCGCTCTGTCCTGTAAACATTCCTGAACGGACATTCTGGCGCTTTGTCCTGTAAATATTCCTGAACGGACATTCTAGCGCTCTGTCCTGTAAACATTCCTGAACGGATATTCTGGCGCTCTGTCCTGTAAACATTCCTGAACGGACATTCTGGCGCTCTGTCCTGTAAACATTCCTGAACGGACATACTGGCACTCTGTCCTGTAACAATTCCTGAACGGACATACTGGCACTCTGTCCTGTAAACATTCCTGAACGGACATTCTGGCTCTCTGTCCTGTAAACATTCCTGAACGGACATTCGGGCGCTCTGTCATGCAAACATTCCTGAACGGACATTCTGGCGCTCTGTCCTGTAAACATTCCTGAACCGACATTCCGGCACTCTGTGCTGTAAACATTCCTGAACGGACATTCTGGCGCTCTGTCCGGTAAACATTCCTGAGCGGACATTCTGGCGCTCAGTCCTCTAAACATTCCTGAACGGACATTCTGGCTCTCTGTTCCGTAAACATTCCTCAACGGCCATTCTGGCGCTCTGTCCTGTAAACATTCCTGAACGGACATTCTGGCGCTCTGTCCTGTAAACATTCCTGAACGGACATTCTGGCGCCCTGTCCTGTAAACATTCCTGAATGTGTAGCGCTTCTAGGGTGCTGAGAAAATTATTCGAAGAACGTAATAATTCGGTCTAGGGAGAGAATTTCTAACAGCTATTGAAGGATTGTTGTCTTCTAGCATCAGGATATAACTGAACCGTTTTATAGGTTGATCTTATATAAAATAAGGAAGTTGTACCTTTTAGCATGTATATCGGGATTCAGACAATAACTCTGAAAGATATTACAGTGACCTTTATTGAAGACACACAAGATAACCAAGTGTGAACTACACTCACAGACAAAACTTAAGGAAGTTGAACCTTTTAGCATGTATATCGGGATTCAGACAATAACTCTGAAAGATATTACAGTGACCTTTATTGAAGAAACACAAGATAACCAAGTGTGAACTACACTCATGGAAAAAACTTAAGGAAGTTGAACCTTTTAGCATGTATATCGGAATTCAGACAATAACTCTGAAAGATATATTACTGTGACCTTTATTGAAGACACACAAGATAACCAAGTGTGAACTACACTCATGGAAAAAACTTAAGGAAGTTGAACCTTTTAGCATGTATATTGGAATTCAGACAATAACTATGAAAGATATTACATTGACCTTTATTGTAAACACACTAGATAACCAAGTCGAACAAAATTACGCGGTGAAGCCTAGCAAAGACCACTTAACAAGAAGAAACCAAAAAATATTTTTAAAAAGGTTCAAAAATAGAAATTGACCAATTAAAAGAGAAATAGGGTAAGTCCAAAACACAGGGAAGTAAGAGAGACGGTTTGTAAGCCTCAACAACACGGCCAACACCAAATTGAATGTGGACAAGCGACCAGTACCTCCTCTTTTTATTTATCCTTCGGGGCGGTAAATCTCTGTCAATTTGCAAAACGTGCTCGGAATGTGTGTCGGGGAGGTCGTCGCAACAGTTTGGGGAGCTCGATAGAGCTGACAACTAATAAATATTTCCCTTCTTCCTTTTATATCGACAAAAAAGTATCAAATATATATTGAATGTTTTTTTCCCTTAAGATTCACCAACCCTTAGTAAAAGAGAAATATGTATTTTATATGAATAGAAAATGGAAAGTCTTTGATGTCGCCTATTTTTTGAAGGATTCAGAGGCAATATTGTTCACACTTGGTTATCTGGTATGTCTTCAATAAAAGTCACTGTAATATATTTCAGAGTTATTGTCTGAATCCCGATATACATGCTAAAAGGTACAACTTTCTTAAGTTTTGTGTATGAGTGTATCTTTCAGAGTTATTGTCTGAATCCCGATATACATACTAAAAGGTACAACTTCCTTAAGTTTTGTCTATGAGTGTAACTGGAATTGAACATCCCTTAGAGAAAAGGCTTCCTGTACAGCTATGATACAAGTTTATGCGCATTTCATGGAAATAAGCACAGGACAAAAGTCCTGTGAGGCTTAAAATCGGAAGGGCTTAAAAATGAAGGCGTTATATAATGTAGCACATGCATGGACGCGCTGCACTCTTGAGCAGCAAAAAGGATGGGATCCTTTGGTAACTTCAAATTAATAAATGATTTCCCAAACTGGCGTTCGACTCAGCAAGAAGGAGCAAAGCCAGCTGCCCAGAACCAATCACCACAGAAAATTATAAGTTCATAGTCAGAGAGACAGCAAACACCATAGCGTGACTTCAACCCGTTTGACCTGAAGAGAATTCGCATGCTTCGGGGGTTGTAATATCGTCAAAAATTGTCCAATCGGTATCAACTTCGAACTTGGCGAATTCTCCCAACGTTATAACCGAGAAAAAATGCTGATGCGAACACCGAGGCGATATCTGCACTGAGAATTGCCACCATCCATGATGACACACCGCAACTTGCATCAGATATCATTGAGAAAGGCCGCTACTCAACACACAGCTCGAAGAACACGGTGCCTTATGGAGATTGAGAGTCAAAATTTTACAAGAAGCTAACGGAAAGCATGATGACGAAAAAGACGCATGCCTTTTTATATAAAGACAATCTTCTCCTTAGCCTTCCCGTTCGTTATAGAGCAGTGATTACCGAGTAGTCAACAAGCAGATAAGTACCAAAGGTCAACAACGGGAAAGGCACAGAAGAAAAATTTGGAAGCATCTGAAATCTAAATCAGGAGAATACTGGAAAGAGTAAGATGGGTTGACCAGATCAGTGATAAAAAAAGATTGAGAGAGGAACGAGGTCTATGCTGAAAGACATCATAAAAGACAAAGGAATCGAAAAATAACTTAATATTAAGTGGAAAATGGATAAAGTCTGTAGAATGAAATATTTGCAAAGGGAATAGAAGAAAATAAGAATCGGACTGGATGGGAAGCATGGCTAAAAAAGAGCAATGCTGAAGAATGATCGCGCCACTGTAAACCTACAATGAGAAACTGAAGAAGTTAACGAGAGGTGGTTAGCAAGTGCAGTATCGGTACAGGCCACCTGTTGGATGAACAAGTAAAGGAAGCTTCACGCAGAGTTTGAGCCCTGAGAAGACATGTCCGAGTCTCCATCACGGCCTAACTCCTGGGGGAAACCTACGGCCAATACAATAAAAACATTGGCTTTTATAAATTCAAGAGCCCCTCGCCTACTATTCTTGTAGATGCCGAAATGGTCCCCGAGTCTAAAAAGCTACTCTGCGGTAATAATCCCGTAGGTAGATAGCGCGCATGCTTTTTTTTTTTTTTTACTGCAAGTGCACCATATGTGGTTATTTCAACCGTTTGGTTATATCAACACTTTATTGAGGGTTGGACTTTTACAAGAATCGGGGTCCAATATAAAGCAATTTTCTTCTTCTTCTTCAAAAAAGTACAATGCGGGATTCGATCCTAGTTCGTGGCTGTCGAAAATTCATCAGTTTATACCATTCGTTCACCAACCCCCAAGCTACTCTGTTGTTTCCGAAGGCTAGAATGTCATTTATAGAAAACCTGGTTTGGAATGAAAGTTTCACTTTCCCCTTTTTTTTAAATAGCTATTGTTAGACGTTGAAAACGTTGCTTCCAAAAAGCTTGAGAATCCCTCTTTACTCTAATAGCAAATGGGGTCGACTGGAGAAAAACAGATGATTAATCGTTTCCATGTAATTCTAAATGGTAAAAGACCTGGGCACAATCAACCTCAGACGTCTATAGGATATGGCATTTTCCCCTCCAATTAACCCAGAAGTCTTAATTTCATATTACCAATAAAAGTTGTAAATATAATAATAAAAACATTGCTTATTACTGATACCATTACTATTATTCGTGGATGTATCTTACATTTCCTTGGAGAATCTGTATAAGACTAAAAGGTATTAATAAAGCTTTTTGTTGTTGTTGATAATGACATTTTAGATGACAATAATGACAAGAAAGATACGATTGTCATCGGATGTCAATCAAGATTAGTGATTTGTCAACGCGAAATAATATTTTAAAAAGAGTAAGGAGAACGAGTTTCAATTGTGTGTTTGTTGATTGAAAATGGTATAAAAGATTTTGATGGGGTCCTCTTCACACATTACGTTCTTTGTAAAAGACCTGCAAAATCAACCTCAGCCATGAATAAGAATATGACATTTGAGATGTCAATAATGACAATAAAGGTGTATATGTATAGACAATTGTAAAGGCATACATGTATGACAGCGCAAGTGTCCCTAGGGGGACATAGCGCTTTAAAAAGAAATAAATAAACAAGAAAGGTACGATTGTCATCGGTCATCAACTAAGAATAGTGTTTTTCCAACGCGAAAGGATCTTCAAAAAGAGTAAGTAGCGAAAGGATATAAGAAAGGGTGAAAAGAATTAGTTTCAATTGTGTGTTTGTTGGTTGAAAATATAGTATAAAAGATTTTGATATGGTCCTCTTTACACATTACGTTCTTTGTAAAATACCTGCAAAATCAACCTCAGCCATGTATAGAATGTGATATTTGAGATGAGAATAATGACAAGAAAGGTACTATTGTCATCGGTCATCAACTAACATTGGTCATCAACCAAGATTAGTGTTTTGCCAACGTGAAAAAATCTTCAAAAAAGAAGTAAGGAGAACGAGTTTCAATTGTATCTTTGTTGATTGAAAATAGTATAAAAGATTTTGATAGGGTCCTCTTCATACATGACGTTCTTTGTATAGGATGCGGAGATAGAGTGGCGATGACGCAGTGGGGTGATGAACTCACCTCTCTCACAGACATATCCTGCTATAGTGATGCCGAGCCCCTGCTGGTCCTTGACAAGTTCCACCTCGAAGGTCTCCATCTCCAGCCCCGCCGCCGCTGGATCCTGCTGCTCCTCCTGCAACACCCAACCACCACCTGTAGCTAGCTACATCGATCCTGCTACCGCCGCCGCGGCGCTGCTAGCGGCCCGGGACAACTCTTTGCATTTGCATGCATCCGCACTGCAACAGTGCAGCGCGACACAAAACGTCATCCCCACATCTGCAAAATTACATTCTATTGTACCATCTATTCATACAATTTTGTAACGATTTATTTTTGGTAATGTTGGATCGTTATTGAAGACAACTCTCAGATTTATATAATTAATTTATTAAAGTTTAAACATTTTTAGAAATACTCCTTTAGAAAAACTCCGCCTTTGCCGGTCCCAAGCCCGGATAAAAAAGGAGGAGGGTGAGCAGTAACAAGCTCCCTAAAAAACCTGGACTCAGCTGGCCTGGCTGATAGTACCCTGTAAGGGCTCCTAATCCAGGGATACAGGATGAGCAGTGTTTGTACTCCATTTTAGGAGCAGCTGCACATGGCGTCTGTTCCTCATGTCAGAGGCGGCCATTTATTTTGGAGCTAAGTCGGCCTGCCACTGAGTAGTGCTCCCAGTCTTAATGACAATAGCAGACGCATTCTACTTCACCCAGTCATGATGGTTGTCAAACAGACACCATCAAGGGTCACAACTTGATACCCTTATATGATTGAGTGGAGATAAGAAAGAAGAAGAGAGAGAAAAGAGTTAATTACCTCGTGTTTAAGGCAACAAAAGAATCATCTAATTTACATACATCGTTCTAACCAGTTTCAACTTGTGCAAAAAAACAGACGACAAAGATAAATAAACAAATTAATAATAGAGGGTAAGTTCCTATTTTTTATAAGCTTTCACACTCAAAGAATAATCAATTTCTTTCTTCAGGTAATGTGTCTCCATTTAATAATATCATCTAATATTATCTCTACAGACTTTACTGCAAAGATAAAAATTTATTGAACGAGAGGGATTTGCTTATTAGTGGTGAACCCTCTCAGCGGTTTCGCCAAATTAATCTCCAGACCGTTCTACTATTGTACCAAACCAATTCAATACAATAGTAGAGATATCTGGAGATTAATTTGGCGAAACCGCTGAGAGGGTTCATCACTGATGAGCAAATCCTTCTCATTTATTAACTTTTTTATCGGATGTAAGAGCATTTCAACAGTTATAACTACGCTACTAGTACCGTAGTTATATCTGTCGAACGGCTGTTACACCCAAAAACTTGTATTGCCTTTATATATTGAAAAGAAATTCTTCCCTTAGCGAATTTTCTTTGTTAATAATCTTTAGAAAACAGTCGATAGAAATGGAAAACCTATATACGAAACATTATCGATACACTTGATTTGGGTTAAACAGGTTTGAAGAATCTGTATACTGAAGATTGGAAGACGAAGAACAATGTAGCACGAAGTCTTAGCTTCACCGTGTATCTTGTTCATCCCAAGACCCTGCTAAGAACTCTGCTAAAGCCTCTCTACAGAAATATCGGAGCACCACGTTTGAAGAATCTGTATACCGAAGAATGGAAGTCGAAGAACAATGTGACACGAAGTCTTAGCTTCACCGTGTATCTTGTTTATCCCAAGACCTTGCTAAGAACTCTGCTAAAGCCACTCTACAGAAATATCGGAGCTCCACGTTTGAAGAATCTGTATACCGAAGAATGGAAGTCGAAGAACAATGTATCACGAAGTCTTAGCTTCACCGTGTATCTTGTTTATCCCAAGACCTTGCTAAGAACTCTGCTAAAGCCTCTCTACAGAAATATCGGAGCACCACGTTTGAAGAATCTGTATACTGAAGAATGGAAGACGACAAACAGTGTAGCACGAAGTCTTAGCTTCACCGTGTATCTTGTTTATCCCAAGACCTTGCTAAGAACTCTGCTAAAGCCACTCTACAGAAATATCGGAGCTCCACGTTTGAAGAATTTGTATACCGAAGAATGGAAGTCGAAGAACAATGTAGCACGAAGTCTTAGCTTCACCGTGTATCTTGTTTATCCCAAGACCTTGCTAAGAACTCTGCTAAAGCCTCTCTACAGAAATATCGGAGCACCACGTTTGAAGAATCTGTATACCGAAGAATGGAAGTCGAAGAACAATGTGACACGAAGTCTTAGCTTCACCGTGTATCTTGTTTATCCCAAGACCTTGCTAAGAACTCTGCTAAAGCCTCTCTACAGAAATATCGGAGCACCACGTTTGAAGAATCTGTATACCGAAGAATGGAAGTCGAAGAACAATGTGACACGAAGTCTTAGCTTCACCGTGTATCTTGTTTATCCCAAGACCTTGCTAAGAACTCTGCTAAAGCCACTCTACAGAAATATCGGAGCTCCACGTTTGAAGAATCTGTATACCGAAGAATGGAAGTCGAAGAACAATGTATCACGAAGTCTTAGCTTCACCGTGTATCTTGTTTATCCCAAGACCTTGCTAAGAACTCTGCTAAAGCCACTCTACAGAAATATCGGAGCTCCACGTTTGAAGAATCTGTATACCGAAGAATGGAAGTCGAAGAACAATGTAGCACGAAGTCTTAGCTTCACCATGTATCTTGTTTATCCCAAGACCTTGCTAAGAACTCTGCTAAAGCCTCTCTACAGAAATATCGGAGCACCACGTTTGAAGAATTTGTATACCGAAGAATGGAAGTCGAAGAACAATGTATCACGAAGTCTTAGCTTCACCGTGTATCTTGTTTATCCCAAGACCTTGCTAAGAACTCTGCTAAAGCCTCTCTACAGAAATATCGGAGCTCCACGTTTGAAGAATCTGTATACCGAAGAATGGAAGACGAAGAACAATGTAGCACGAAGTCTTAGCTTCACCGTGTATCTTGTTTATCCCAAGACCTTGCTAAGAACTCTGCTAAAGCCTCTCTACAGAAATATCGGAGCTCCACGTTTGAAGAATCTGTATACCGAAGAATGGAAGTCGAAGAACAATGTATCACGAAGTCTTAGCTTCACCGTGTATCTTGTTTATCCCAAGACCTTGCTAAGAACTCTGCTAAAGCCACTCTACAGAAATATCGGAGCTCCACGTTTGAAGAATCTGTATATCGAAGAATGGAAGTCGAAGAACAATGTATCACGAAGTCTTAGCTTCACCGTGTATCTTGTTTATCCCAAGACCTTGCTAAGAACTCTGCTAAAGCCACTCTACAGAAATATCGGAGCTCCACGTTTGAAGAATCTGTATACTGAAGAATGGAAGACGAAGAACAATGTAGCACGAAGTCTTAGCTTCACCGTGTATCTTGTTTATCCCAAGACCTTGCTAAGAACTCTGCTAAAGCCACTCTACAGAAATATCGGAACTCCACGTTTGAAGAATCTGTATACTGAAGAATGGAAGACGAAGAACAATGTAGCACGAAGTCTTAGCTTCACCGTGTATCTTGTTTATCCCAAGACCTTGCTAAGAACTCTGCTAAAGCCACTCTACAGAAATATCGGAGCTCCACGTTTGAAGAATCTGTATACCGAAGAATGGAAGACGACAAACAGTGTAGCACGAAGTCTTATCTTCACCGTGTATCTTGTTTATCCCAATACCTTGCTAAGAACTCTGCTAAAGCCACTCTACAGAAATATCGGAGCTCCACGTTTGAAGAATCTGTATACTGAAGAATGGAAGACGAAGAACAATGTATCACGAAGTCTTAGCTTCACCGTGTATCTTGTTTATCCCAAGACCTTGCTAAGAACTCTGCTAAAGCCTCTCTACAGAAATATCGGAGCTCCACGTTTGAAGAATCTGTATACTGAAGAATGGAAGTCGAAGAACAATGTATCACGAAGTCTTAGCTTTACCGTGTATCTTGTTTATCCCAAGACCTTGCTAAGAACTCTGCTAAAGCCACTCTACAGAAATATCGGAGCACCACGTTTGAAGAATCTGTATACCGAAGAATGGAAGTCGAAGAACAATGTATCACGAAGTCTTAGCTTCACCGTGTATCTTGTTTATCCCAAGACCTTGCTAAGAACTCTGCTAAAGCCACTCTACAGAAATATCGGAGCTCCACGTTTGAAGAATCTGTATACTGAAGAATGGAAGACGACAAACAGTGTAGCACGAAGTCTTAGCTTCACCGTGTATCTTGTTTATCCCAAGACCTTGCTAAGAACTCTGCTAAAGCCACTCTACAGAAATATCGGAGCTCCACGTTTGAAGAATCTGTATACTGAAGAATGGAAGACGACAAACAGTGTAGCACGAAGTCTTAGCTTCACCGTGTATCTTGTTTATCCCAAGACCCTGCTAAGAACTCTGCTAAAGCCACTATACAGAAATATCGGAGCTCCACGTTTGAAGAATCTGTATACTGAAGATTGGAAGACGAAGAACAATGTAGCACGAAGTCTTAGCTTCACCGTGTATCTTGTTTATCCCAAGACCTTGCTAAGAACTCTGCTAAAGCCACTCTACAGAAATATCGGAGCTCCACGTTTGAAGAATCTGTATACTGAAGAATGGAAGACGACAAACAGTGTAGCACGAAGTCTTAGCTTCACCGTGTATCTTGTTTATCCCAAGACCTTGCTAAGAACTCTGCTAAAGCCACTCTACAGAAATATCGGAGCTCCACGTTTGAAGAATCTGTATACTGAAGAATGGAAGACGACAAACAGTGTAGCACGAAGTCTTAGCTTCACCGTGTATCTTGTTTATCCCAAGACCTTGCTAAGAACTCTGCTAAAGCCACTCTACAGAAATATCGGAGCTCCACGTTTGAAGAATCTGTATACTGAAGAATGGAAGACGACAAACAGTGTAGCACGAAGTCTTAGCTTCACCGTGTATCTTGTTTATCCCAAGACCTTGCTAAGAACTCTGCTAAAGCCACTCTACAGAAATATCGGAGCTCCACGTTTGAAGAATCTGTATACTGAAGAATGGAAGACGACAAACAGTGTAGCACGAAGTCTTAGCTTCACCGTGTATCTTGTTTATCCCAAGACCTTGCTAAGAACTCTGCTAAAGCCTCTCTACAGAAATATCGGAGCTCCACGTTTGAAGAATCTGTATACTGAAGAATGGAAGACGACAAACAGTGTATCACGAAGTCTTAGCTTCACCGTGTATCTTGTTTATCCCAAGACCTTGCTAAGAACTCTGCTAAAGCCACTATACAAAAATATCGGAGCTCTACGTATACAAAAAATTCCGCTCGAGTTTTACCTTCAATAAAGTTAACCATTTTTACAATGCCTCCACTGGGATTACCAACCATCGAAAGGAAAAAAATACAATTCCATTTTTGTTTTCTTGGGAAAACAGCCCGAATAAAACATAGCGATTCAATCTAGTCTGGAACATGTTGACTCGAGATGTTTGCAGACCTCGCTATACTTTCTCTCCGCGGACTGCTGTAGGGAGAGATGGACAAAAAATGATTTTCTAAATAAAATATGCCACGTGAATATTGTTTTCTGTATACAATAATCAATTGTGGAGAGAATAATTTCGAGTGGTAAAAATTCACATAGCGTCACCTCTGTATAGCTTACATCATGATTTATTAAGAAAAAAGGCATTTCCTGATGGTGCAACTGAAAGTTGCTGATGGCTTGCGCCATCTATCGGAATAAAGTTTAGTTACACGATCAGGAAATGCCTTTTTTTTTCCCTTAAATTTATCTACCTGATCCAAGTACAAATTCACTTTTGTACTGTTTGTCACATCATGATTTATGGTATGGTAGATTAAACTGGCGAAACGGCTGGGAGGTTTCACCACTGATGAGCCAGGCCCTCTCATTAATTTTTCCATTTTTCCAATATCTTTCAGAGTTATTGTCTGAATCCCGATATACACGCTAAAAGGTACAACTTTCTTAAATTTGGTCCATGAGTGTAGTTCACACTTGGTTATCTAGTGTGCCTTCAATAAAGGTCACTGCAATATCTTTCAGAGTTATTGTCTGAATCCCGATATACACGCTAAAAGGTACAACTTTCTTAAATTTGGTCCATGAGTGTAGTTCACACTTGGTTATCTAGTGTGTCTTCAATAAAGCTCACTGAAATATCTTTCAGAGTTATTGTCTGAATGCCGATATACATACTAAAAGGTACAACTTCCTTAAGTATTGTCCATGAGTGTATATACACTTGGTTATCTCGTGTGTCTCCAATAATCTGTAATATCTCTCAGAGTTATTGTCTCAATCCCGATATACATGGTAAAAGGTACAACTTCCTTAATTTTTGTCCATGAGTGTATGCACATGAGTATAGTTTGCTTCACAACCAACAATTCTATATACCATTTTAAAATCCGTGTATTAAGGAACACTAACGTAGATGGAGAAATAAATACCGGGAGAGAGAAAAAGAAGAAAGAAATGTGTTTCAAGGAAAAAAAAACATATATTTCCATTCAAACACCATTACACCCCGCAAGTTTCTATTCAAACCATTTTTTCGCATTAAAAATACACTCCCCACATACACAAGAATCTTTGTTGTGTGGGAGCATATTAAATGCACATTTTTAAAGGAACTGGGGGGAAAAAACTCGGATCGCGCTATTCTCATAAAAAGAGAAAGATGGAATCCATATTTTTGTGTTTATACAGCTGGCCTATACAATACTGACACGTCCATAGAAGAGATGTCAAATACCACAATACATGTAACTGAATGTATTCTATAGAACTCGGCAGGTATTGGCAATATGACGTATGCTTATCCTCCAAAATAGGAAAAAAAAGTATGTTTTACATTTTTTTTAATCTTCAAAGGTTGTACTCTCTTCATCCCACTATTGATGGTGATTTTTTTTTTATTTATTATTTTAGGAAAAAATATTTTTAGAAAATTAAATTACAAATTTTCGGAGAAGGTTATTTGTCTCTGCGGCGAAGGCTACCATCTACAAGTACCATCTTGGTCTTGAGGTGGGTAACACCAGCAGCTATCACATCGACTTGCCCACTCCAGGGGAATTCGTTTATTCCACTGCCATCTCTATGTTTCCTCCACCCCTGCAAGACATCTTTGCTGCCAGATCCTAGGGTCCCTTGCCACTGGAAGCACCGTTCTGCCATGGGGGTTAGAAGACCTTGCTCTAAAAGGCCGATTAACCCGGAATAGCAAGGAGACCTGCCTTCTCTGTGGGAAAGAACTCTTGCAGTCCATCGATGGCGGAGTCTTTCCCGTGGTGGGTGCTACCAATGAAGACTTTGTATCACTCCCAGCACCTCTCTTTTGTCTGAAAGGTCCTGAAATAGTCAGCAATACATAAAGGAACCAGACAGGCCTCACACATATAGCTGGTATCCTTCCTCATTCTTTTACCCAGATTCTACTTTATCAGAGCAAACTTTACTCTGGGTGGTAGCCTTGCCAGTAGCAGGGATGAGGAAATGTTTTCCAATCAGCCTTTCTGATGATCCACTTGGCTGTTCATCCAAAATTTCTGTACCTGCTCCTTCTATCAATCTTTCCATGATAGTCAAATGATATTCTCCTAGAGACATCGACCCATTTGTCATATACCTGTATGTATTTTATACATATATTTATCATTATTTGGTCTTATTTATTCATATTTATTCAATTTTGTATTTAACCTTAAACAGTCTTATATCTTTAAATAAAAAGGCATATATTGGATCAAAATTTTACCAATATTTCAGTTGGCTGAACGCCAACCTTTATCAAGGTATTATAACATTTTACTTTAAAATTTGACTTTAAAATGTTATAATACCTTGGTTGGCGTTCAGCCAACTGAAATATTGGTAAAATAAATAAAATTTTGATCCAATATATGTCTTTTTATTTAAAGATTTATTTATGGATTGCTTTATTTTTAAAACAAACGTACGTTGTTATAAAGTAGTCTCCATATCTCTCAAGTAAAATATTTTAATAGAGAAATAGTTTTGAAGATCATTGGTTTGAAGTTTGTTTAGAAAAAATATATAGCCATCTTCATCAATTATTTATTTATTAATTAATTCGGAGGAGATTAATAGAATCGCCGAATGTCGTGGTCCATTTAGACGATGAAAGCGAAGACTAGAATGTGATATAATTGTAAACAATTCAGAGAATTTAAAAGAGTAGTTATCATCATGTTTGTTTATGGTTTTGCATAGAGACAGCCCGAGTTAGGCTGTATATACACTGCGTGACATTGAAAATGGAACACCAAAAAATAGTGGTCAGAAAATTATGCAAATTTCAGGGTAGACGCGCCTAACCGAGTTATGCAAATGATGTAAAATGCGCAGCTCTCGTGCGCACATGGAGTAAGATATAAAGGAAGGAACTTGCAGAAAGGACAGTATTCGTGTCGTTATTTCTTCAAGGAAAATCATTGTAGAAATTTTGTTCTTGTGTCAAAAGACACGTGTAATAACAGAGAATGCCAGGTCATCGTAAACGGAGGCAGTTCAAGCAGACAGACGCTTTTACGAGGGGCATGGTGATCGGACTGAAAAGGGCAGGTTGGTCCATACGTCAAATCGCAGTTGATACACACTTTGGTGCGTCCACGGTGCACCGACTGTGGAGAAGATGGTTGGAACAAGGAAATGTGGCAATTTATAGGAATGCCGGTGCAACCAGAGTGACGTTAGCACGTGTGGATCGGCGTATCCTTCGACAAGCAGTGGCGGCCCCACAAGCCACTTGTACCGCCATCCTGCAACATGTGCAAGACACCCTAGATCATTCCATCTCGACCAGAACCATTTCCCGTCGATTGGTTGCTAATGGTTTGCACTCATGCCGTCCGCTAAGAAGACTGCCATTGACCCCACCGAATAGGCGCCAACGTTTGGAATGGTGCCGGGCTAGATCGACGTGGATGGCGGAATGGCACAGGGTCGTGTTCTCAGATGAGTCGCGTTTCTGCTTGTCCAGTGATAGTCGCCGTGTACGCGTGTGGCGTCGACGTGGAGAAAGGTCCAACCCGGCAGCAATTGTGGAACGCCCCACCGTGCGACAACGTGGAATCATGGTTTGGGGCGCAATCGCGTATGATTCCAGGTCACCTTTAATTCGTATTCAAGGCACTATGACGGCCCAACGATACGTTGATGATGTGCTGCGACCGGTGACACTCCCCTACCTTCAGGGGGTACCCAATGCCCTTTATCAGCAGGATAACGCCCGACCGCACACTGCTCGCATTAGCCAACAAGCTCTGCAAGATGTACAGATGCTTCCCTGGCCACCGTACTCTCCTGATCTCTCACCAATCGAGCACGTCTGGGACATCATTGGACGCCGTTTGCATGCCTTGCCACAGCCGCGTTCAGAAGACGAACTGTGGCAAATGGTTGAGAGGGAATGGAGAGCCATCCCTCAGGACGCCATCCGTACTCTGATTGACTCTCTACCTAGACGTGTTGCTGCGTGCATCGCCGTCCGCGGTGGTCCTACTTGCTACTAAGCCGACGCCGTTCTCGCTCTGTATTATGACTATCATTTTGAAATAAAGATCACTTATTGTTCGTCCCTGTCTCTCTCTGTCTGCCGAGTTTCATCACTTTCTGGCCACTATTTCTTGGTGTTCCATTTTCAATGTCACGCAGTATATATCTTGGCTCTCAATGTACATCTATATAATTGTACACATCTCACCTTGTCTTTACGTCCGTTGAATGTCG
This sequence comes from Cordylochernes scorpioides, assembly GCA_030710605.1. Classification (NCBI taxonomy): domain Eukaryota; kingdom Metazoa; phylum Arthropoda; class Arachnida; order Pseudoscorpiones; family Chernetidae; genus Cordylochernes; species Cordylochernes scorpioides. The sequence continues at coordinate 87,099,152 of CP092865.1, forward strand.
TTTGAAAGCTAGCGAAATAAACATGTTCTATAGAAGAAGTTCAAGTTTATAATCTTACAATATAGTTATGTGGTAATTAAAGGTTAATGTCTACATCCTGGATAGACATCCCACATATATCTACCTTCAACAGAGCATATATATCTTTATAAAGAAAACATATAGAGAGAATTTTCTTAATCATCTCTATATGCATTTAGCACAGATTCACATTTTAGAATACACTCATGGACAAAACCTAATGAAATAGAAAGTCTTTGATGTCGACGGTCATCTTTTTTTTTTTTTTTTGGGAGACAGAGGCAATTATGTTTACACTTGGTAATCTCGTGTGTCTTCAATAAACGTCACTGTAATATCTTTCAGAGTTATTGTATGAATCCTGATATAAACTATATACAAAGTGTACCTTGGTGGCGCCCACCACGAGAAAGACTCCGCCAACGATAGACCCGCGAGAATTCTTCCCACAGAATTGGCAGGCCGATGTGATGACTGGAATTGCCTAATCCGATATCAAGATAACACTTGTATCTGGGAGCCATCGCCATATTTGTGATCTTCATTGACTTGGGATGAAGGCCGACCTGAGGAGCTGGTTCTGCAGATTCAGGGGCACCTCGCAGGAAGCGAACATCTCTTTGAGCAGAATCGTATGGCTCGGTAACTCAAATATATGTGGGTCTCCGGCTTGTTGTTGGACCCACAGGCAGAACAGGTGGCATGCCTCGAGGCAGGATGGGGTAGGGCGTGGAGGGCCAGCCGTAGGACGATGTCTGCGTCGTGACCTGAGAAGCAGTTGCAACGCCCATGGGATGAAGCAAGGTACATTCTCGGTCGGGGTCAACCGGGCAGCTAAATCTTCAACAGGGTGCTCCAGTAGCCGTGCCGAGTTCAGTGCCTGCTCGCCCTCTGGATGGAGAGGCGGGTAATAGGGGTCGCCGATCCCCGCAGAACGATGGTCTCCACCTCATGTTCCACATAGGCTGGAGTTGGAGTTTCACTGCAGTAGTCGCTTGCAGAAATCCCTCTAGGTGCCGCGCGTACGAAAGCGCAGCACGCGTTGAGCGTGCAAGGGCAAGGCACCAGCAGATCTGGCGGCCTCAGGAACCTGTTGTCATCTCTAAGATACAAGGTCATCAGGCTTGATGGATGCAAAGCCCCGTGGTTAGGCTCAAGGACACTTGACGTGACTCCCTAAGAGATCAGCAGCTTCCTTATCCTCGGTGAGGATAAAGAAGCCAAAGTTTCCAGGACATTATGGCAGCGATGCATAGTTATGTTAGGTTCTAATTAGAAAGACACTAAGGTGACTTTAGTTGACATTTCATATATATTTTTACAGTACAGGACTATATTGGCCGAACTTTATTGTCTGAGAGGGTGTATATTGGAAAATAAATCTTTTATTTGATCCAAAATATGCTTTTGTATTATTTAAATATCTCAATAAATTAGTAACCATGGAGCTCAACAATGGACTCAATTGTTTCCCCCCAGTTAAACTTGACTATCAAAGCTACTAGCTGCTCTAAGTGAACGATGGCTGCCTACTTTGTAATCCTGCTGCTTCTGACCATTGTGTCAATCGGCGAGCTGATGCCGATACGTCACCTCCCCCCGCCACCCCCCAGACAGGATCCTGAATACCGCCCCCTGTTGAGCCGCCCTGAGCTGGTGGTCACCGCGGTAGAACTGGTGGCCCTGGCCTTGCTGGCCTTGGCTTGCTATCTGAAGGGCCATCGCCGTCTACGGGGGAAGCCCGACTTCAGCCCCTGCTGAGCCGTTTGGAGCTCATCGCGGCCCTGGGCCATATACCTGAAGGGCCCACGCCGCTCTTGCTGAGCCGCATCCTCCCCAGATAGTGGAGATACCCCGATTGGAATACCAGCCAAAATTCTTCTTAATCAATGTTGTGCCAATAAATGTTGTAAATCTGTTGTGACTTCGGCTTGTTTAATTATATTTACACTCTCCTCTATTATCTAGTTAGTACTCTTATAGTTAAATGGTTTAGAGGGTTTGATAAAACTATTTAATAACGTTATTGATAAATTAAAAATACACACACACACACAAAGATGTGTATGAATTTATATAGTTTTACATTTTGATTTAGCTATACGCGTAAGCTATCATCTAATTAACAACCAAGAAATCTTATATGGACCTTTAAAATGCACAATAAATATTGAATAGAACGCTTCATTATATTCCACAGAACCTCCTTGTAAAGGACAACACCTAATTGCAAAGCCAAGTGTCCTTAGGGAGAGGTGTCCTCTTACCGGAGAGTGTCTAAATAGTAAAAATGGTAATTTTGGTAATGAAAACTGTCCTTTATAGAGAAGTGTCCTCTAGTGGGAGTGTTGTTGGGGGAATATGGATGGACTTTAGATGTGAGGGGATGGTGTGAGGAGAACAGGACGGTATTCCAGTGTGTGTGTGGGGGGGGGGGGGGGTGAGGGGAACAGGACGGCATTCCAGTGTGGGGGGGATGGTGTGAGGAGAACAGGACGGTATTCCAGTGTGGGGGATGGTGTGAGGGGAACAGAACGGTATTCCAGTGTGGGGGATGGTGTGAGGGGAACAGGACGGCATTCCAGTGTGGGGGATGGTGTGAGGGGAACAGAACGGTATTCCAGTGTGGGGGGGATGGTGTGAGGAGAACAGGACGGTATTCCAGTGTGGGGGATGGTGTGAGGGGAACAGGACGGCATTCCAGTGTGGGGGATGGTGTGAGGGGAACAGAACGGTATTCCAGTGTGGGGGATGGTGTGAGGGGAACAGAACGGTATTCCAGTGTGGGGGATGGTGTGAGGGGAACAGGACGGTATTCCAGTGTGGGGGATGGTGTGAGGGGAACAGAACGGTATTCCAGTGTGGGGGGGATGGTGTGAGGAGAACAGGACGGTATTCCAGTGTGGGGGATGGTGTGAGGGGAACAGAACGGTATTCCAGTGTGGGGGATGGTGTGAGGGGAACAGGACGGTATTCCAGTGTGGGGGATGGTGTGAGGGGAACAGAACGGTATTCCAGTGTGGGGGGGATGGTGTGAGGAGAACAGGACGGTATTCCAGTGTGGGGGATGGTGTGAGGGGAACAGAACGGTATTCCAGTGTGGGGGATGGTGTGAGGGGAACAGGACGGCATTCCAGTGTGGGGGGGATGGTGTGAGGAGAACAGGACGGTATTCCAGTGTGGGGGATGGTGTGAGGGGAACAGAACGGTATTCCAGTGTGGGGGGGATGGTGTGAGGAGAACAGGACGGTATTCCAGTGTGGGGGATGGTGTGAGGGGAACAGAACGGTATTCCAGTGTGGGGGGATGGTGTGTTGGGAACAGAACGGTATTCCAGTGTGGGGGGATGGTGTGAGGGGAACAGAACGGTATTCCAGTGTGGGGGATGGTGTGAGGGGAACAGAACGGTATTCCAGTGTGGGGGGATGGTGTGAGGGGAACAGGACGGTATTCCAGTGTGGGGGGATGGTGTGAGGGGAACAGGACGGCATTCCAGTGTGGGGGGGGGGGGGGGGGGGATGGTGTGAGGAGAACAGGACGGTATTCCAGTGTGGGGGAAGGTGTGAGAGGAACAGAACGGTATTCCAGTGTGGGGGATGGTGTGAGGGGAACAGAACGGTATTCCAGTGTGGGGGGATGGTGTGAGGGGAACAGGACAGTATTCCAGTGTGGGGGATGGTGTGAGGGGAACAGAACGGTATTCCAGTGTGGGGGGATGGTGTGAGGGGAACAGGACAGTATTCCAGTGTGGGGGGAACAGGACGGTATTCCAGTGTGGGGGGGATGGTGTGAGGGGAACAGGATAAATCAAGAAAAGCCATCCACGAACGCGTTTAGCGTTGTTGGCGCTCGTTAGCGTGGAGTAGGCTGTACCACTGAGACCAAAATGAATTTTGGTCCCAGAGGCTTCTTGAGAAACCAATATATATACAATATAGGAATTTGTTATGAAAAAAAAAAAAGGCATCTCCTTATCGTGCAACTGAAAGTTGCTAATGGCTTGCGCCATCTATCGGAATAAATATCAGCTATTCTCGTTGATTTTTAATTATTCCAGAATTGGCCAAATACCCATTCTTGATTAATAAAGAAAAGCTAACCACGGACGCGTTTCGGGCTGTTGGCCCTTATCAGCGTGGTGCAAGCTGTACCTCAACGACCAAAAAAATTGGTCATTTAAGGCATCCTGAAAATCATGAAACGGGTAGTTAAGGCCGGAATTGCGTGAGACCGCGACACAATGTGAAAAAAAAATAGTACAAATGTGATATAGGAATTAGTGTCCAACCTACATACCGCAGTAATGTATCAGGATGACTGGTACATTAAACTTACCAATCTCTCTCATAGATCTCCTCAATTTATCCAAAGCAGCAGAACTACTAAAGGGGCAGAAAACACAAGCCCTGAATCTTGTATTGTTTTTACCCCGTGAATAATTTTAACATTTGGAGAGTCCTGTCTGATGAATGCACGATTTGGCACGCCCATAAAAACTCAATGGGGCTTGCCAATGGCTCGATGTAAAGTTTAAAAAACGGAATAGCGGGGATAAATTAAGGGGCGAGGCAAACCTCAATTGGCAGTTTGGATAGGTTGTGTTGGGTCACAGCAACACAGAACGTGCGATTTGAGTGAGTCCACTGGAGTCACTTTAGGCTGAGACAGTCAACTAACCATTGGAAAAGCTTCTAAGAGACAGATGCCCTGAAGCCAAAGAACCTACATTTCTTAGAAAGCCTGATTTTATAAATATTCAACGTGGCTAATGATGAGATAATTGCTTAAAACGATATCAAAACCATAAGGATTACAGCTATACCAATTTATATGAAGGAAGCTACGCTGGTCCACGTGTGGTCTCATTCAGGCACAGTTTTCCTACCATCAACAAACTTGCAAGAAAATCGTCAACAAGACGAGAGGAGTATTGTTTATTACTTACAACCAATGTTGATCTTCATCATTTCTTCTTCAACAAGTACTTCTATATGAAAAGTGACACAGCTGCATATTGGTTGACGATTCCAATTGTGACAAACTTTAGAGGGAAAGAAGAAAATCGTCAACAAGACGTAAGGAGTAGTGTCTACTACGGCCATACTACATATGGTCAATGTTGATCATATTTCCTTTTTAACAACTACTTCTATATGAAAAATGACACAGCTGCATATTGGTTGACGAGATTCCAATTGTGACAAACCTTAATAAAGGGAAATCAATGTCATATGGCGAGTCGTAAGTGAACTCCCTAGATGTCTGCAGAGTAGAATTGAACACAATAATGGTCAGTTTGCTCCGATTTCACCTAAAAAAAGAGCGAAGGTGTTTGGAAGAGGACCGGATGGCCGGCCACCCCCACAGTCCAATGTATTTATAGTCCGAACTGTTGGTCCGATAAATCGATGCCGTAGTCGATACTTGGGACCAACCTCTGACATGGTTTGAGGCAGTTTGGCTTGGTGATTGCCTGGTGTATGCCCCATGTAGGACAGGGTAGAATGACATGTTCTGCTATATGGGAACAACCTGGCGTTATAACATGATATACTTGTATGACGGTTGTCATATCTAAGTTAAATAAAAAACGTGTTCAATGCAAGAGGGAAAGTCGCCATGTTACATTATTTCAGAACAGGCAACCACAAATGAGATGATATACAGATATATGATATGCATTCTGTACTTGAAAGGTGGTGCGAAGACGCGGTTGTCATATTTAATTGAGATAAGAGCCTTTACAAAACGTGTTCAATGCGGGAAGGCAATCGCCATGTTAACGTTGTTCCAGAACAGGCAACCACAAATGGCATGATATATAGATATGATATGTGATATGCATTCTGTACTTGAAGAGTGGTGCGAAGACGCGGTTGTCATATCTAAGTGAGAGAAAAGAGCCTTTACAAAACGTGTTCAATACAGGTAGGCAATCGCCATGTTAACGTTGTTCCAGAACAGGCAACCACAAATGGCATGATATATAGATATGATATGTGATATGCATTCTGTACTTGAAGTGTGGTGCGAAGACGCGGTTGTCATATTTAATTGAGATAAGAGCCTTTACAAAACGTGTTCAATGCGGGAAGGCAATCGCCATGTTAACATTGTTCCAGAACAGAGAACCACAAGTGACATAATATACTTGAAAGGTGGTGCGAAGACGCGGTTGTCATATTTAATTGAGATAAAAGAGCCTTTACAAAACGTGTTCATTGCAGGAAGACAATCGCCATGTTAACGTTGTTCCAGAACAGACAACCACAAGTGACATGATAAATTTAAGGGCGGTGCGAAGACGCGGTTGTCATATCTAAGCGAGATAAAAGAGCCTTTACAAAACGTGTTCAATGCAGAAAGGCAAGTCGCCATGTTACGCTATTTCAGAACAGGCAACCCCACAAATAACATGATATACTTGAAGGGTGGTGCAAAGACAATTGTCATATCTAAGTAAGAGAAAAGGGCCTTTACAAAACGTGTTCAATGCAGAAAGGCAATCGCCATGTTACGTTATTCCAGAACAGGCTACCACACAAATGACATGTCCAGAGAAGGAATATCTAAGAGAGACCATTCAGCGAGCCGTGGTATAGCGAAACAATGAGATCATGAGAAAGGACATCACTAGAATTATTATCTACTTCCATTCTTACAAACCACGTGAACACGAGATGTACCAGCGTTGCATATTGTGTAGTTATCTCATGACCCGATTCTCTTTTTACTGAATTTTCGATAATTTTTTTAATTAAAAAAAGAAATCTCCTAGAGCTATCTTTAAATTGAATTGAGAGATCAGAAAGATAAATATAATCTTTGTGGCTTTTATTGACTCAGCATAACCCAAAATTTTGAGCTAAGAATCCATATTATGCTTTGGAAACCATTCCTTTTCAAAACTTTTTTTTCAGGGCAGAGTTTTTTTTTTTTTTTACAGAATCATATATATTCTCTCAAATATTTCCTGACAATATTGAGGAAAAGTATTTATTATTTTATTAACAGAGTATCATTTTTGAGAAAAAGAACGCAAAGGTACTAGGGACAAAGTACCAAGACTTCGATGGAATATTTGGCAGAAGCACGTCAGATCCACATGTCAGTAACTACAATAATTTCAAGCTGTGGGTCACAGCTCCCATAGAGAAGTAGCTATGTAGCAAAGTATTTATTATTTTATTAACAGAGTATCATTTTTTATGTTTATATTTTGCTACTCTGTAAACTTCCCTCATTGCTTATCTCTTTTTTATCATTCATAGTTTGTTCTTGTCTTAAATAAATCGCTGTGTCATCCTGAAGCTTGTCCTTGGACCCGTCTCAGCCTCCCCCTGATCTCCGCGGATCACCACCCTGCCCCCCTCCTCTACATCCCGGCTCTCCTGGCCTCACCTGGCGATGATCCCCTGGCCACCCATCCCCAGGCCCCTCCAACAGTGCTCTGTATATATTCCGCTTTATGCGTCCTTCGGGGCTCAAAAATCATTAATTCTGGTTAGCAGGCCCGTAAATAAAGATAAGAAGCTTGTCTTTCCTAATTTTCCACGTGGCAATATTTCACCAGCAATAAGTTTACTTCTCGGTCTTAGAGAGAGTCTCTTATCTCCAACATTGGGGTCAAATTCCTTCCTCTCTCCAGGAACCTCTTTTCTCGGAAATTCATATAGTCGTAGAGCTCATCTGGACTGAACCACAGCTCAATGACATCAACACAGTCGTCTTATTATTTACATATATAGTTAACCCAGGTTTCTGGAGCGTACTGAAGTCGCCAAACTACCCGAGCTTTCATAGCTATTAAACGAGAATATTGTCACGTGGAAAATTAGGGAAGACCAACTTCGGGATGAGACAACAATTTATTTCAGGCAAGAACAAACTATGAATGGTAAACAAAAGATAAGCCACGAGGGAAATTTACAGAGGTCATCAAAATCATAAACTTAACGACTGCAACAAATTCGTAAATCTCCCTGTTGTGTCTTTGCATATTTGTTCTTTGTGTATCACAATTTACAAAGTTTCAATTTAACTTATTTGTGCTATGAATAGGACGTATGGATTAAGTTGAGTAGTCCAGTCTAGCATTAGGAATAGAGTAAGAAATTTACAGAGAGTAGCAAAATATAAACATAAAAATGACTATTCTGTTAATGAAAATAATAAAGTTAATAAATACTTTGTTACAATATAAACGAAGAACACAATTTTGCCTGTCATCCTTCAGCAGGAGCCATGCTAATCTTCTCTGTATGTAAATTGATAAAGAGGAAACGATCCATCGAAATATTTCGGGGGAAAAAAAATATTTTTCTTTCCCAGAGATCCAGCTACGCCTTTTTAAATATAAATATAATTCAATGGATCGCCTTTTGACTCAAACTTCTCAGTAGAGTTTCACATTGTCAAATAGGCATGTAGGAAAGGAAAAGCGCTAGTATGTATGTAAGCAAGCAGCACAAAAGGCTGGAGAACATGTCACCAAACAAGATCAGGGATCTACTGTCTACGTGATTCCTTAGGAGAGAGATGAGGATTAACTGCAGAGACAGCAATATCCGGCTAACCATAGACACGTGCCAAGATGTTATTAGGTCCCTAATCCCTGTCCGCCTACAGCCTTACCTCTACATAGATTATCGGTTGGGATTTCTTCTATCCATTTTCCATAATATAAGGTGGTCCCAATAGTTCGTGTTATTCTTAAAACGTTGTTATTCTTATTACTTGGCGAATAATATTGTGAAATGGATGACAAGGCCAAGATTCCAGAGTAAAGTTGGGGGAAGATGATTGGGGGATGGCCATGTGTTGTCAGTCAAAAAAACAGCATTCCTGTGTGGGGGAGGACAGAGTCTGGTCACATCTGCGGTGAGGAGAAGACGTGGCGACTTGTCTCCGGGCGTGTGGATGATCTTGCAAGACGGTGCCAGGAGAGACTGACATCAGAGCGGCCTACAAGCCGGTGTAGTCCAGACTGGACATGTATAGTGTGGATCGGAAGGTTTTCCAAGAGTGACATCCACGGCACCAAGGATTCTTCTGACAGGGAGGTTGAAGGCAAGTCCCACTTAATTTACTCCTACTGTTCAGTGCCACGTATAATAAAGAGATAACTTTTGCTGCATCACTTCGAACTCACGTGTGCATCTTTGTGGCATCCTGATAAGACAAAGAACACGAACCTCGTCTGGATACGACGTATTACCTGGCGATGATCCCCTGTCCACCCATCCCCAGGCCCCTCCAACAGTGCTTTGTATATATTCCGCTTTATGTGTCCATCGGGGCTCAAAAATCATCCATTCTGTGGTTAGCAGCCGCGTAAATAAAGATATTTCCGTTCCGATACGACGTAACAATATTATTACGGCGAATACAATTACTTTATACATAATACAAAGACATTATACATAACGACAAATAATATTGGTATTTCAATTGTTTACAAGTGTTTACGAACTTTTGGGACAACCTTGTATCTGGTGGTCAGCGACCGGCGAATGATAACGTAACCTACGACCGCCCACCCCACTCCCCGTCGTGTAGAGCATCACGGGATTGTCTTCCTGCTTTGTTTACCATTATGTAAATACGTTCACGCTAGAGCTTTGCTTTTGTTTTCCATTTAATCTCTTTTGTTCTTCATATATCCTTATAAAACCAAATTTTACATATAAATGTTTCTCTGAAAATTGCGCTAACAATATCTACGTACACAAAGGAACTGAGGAGTGAAGACCTTGTCTAGAGAAGGACTCTCTTAAGGTGGGGAAGCCTTCCTTGCTGAAGACATTTGTACAACTATATATATTCCCCTACATTTTACCTACCTTTTATTTACTATTTTATTATATATGTTGTACATATATTAATTAATTGTTACCACAGAGTGTGTGTAAGCTCACAGGTAAATAGGCGCTAACCGAGATAAAGAAAAAAGTTCCTTTGTTCAATATTAGTTTCCCTTTTATATTTTGTTCTCTCTCTTGTAAATCAATAAATATAATGTTTAATTAATAATTATTGGAATCAGTTTCATTAATAATTCTAAGCAAAGTCAACAATATATTATTCCACCTTTGTAACAATTGATTAGAAGAATCAATATAATTGTTTAAATTGTCTACGTACACAAAGTTTATAATGATTTATGAAAAAAACGACGTCGCTATGAGAAAGCTGTTAACAATTTCACTAAGTGGTATGAAGCGTACATCTGATATTATCTAAGAAAAGACGGCGTTCTTAAGGTTTTACTTGAGAATGTGATCTAAGATGCAGAGAAGGCCAAGATGAACAAGTGTATGCCTTCAAGCACCAAGGATGCATCCTCTACGGTTTGGAAGGTTTAGCTGTTAAATGACACAATGAACCACTACGTTACTAAATAGGGAATAAATAGATAGGGGGATGATAATCATTTTTGACGTGATTGTTGCTGATGGGAACAAGAAGGCTGTCGAGCGGAGGGAGATAGTACCAGATAGAACCAGCGAACTTCCAGTAGAACGATTAATGTACAGTCAAAATAAAAGATCCAATCTAAAAATTTGTGGAACAAAAGAAAACACAACGACAACTAACTCACCAATTTCTCTCTTTTTTTTACACAAAAAACAATTTAAACAATTCCACAAATCGCACTGTAGGGGAAAGAAAAAAAACAATAAAAAGTAACAAGAATTAAACTTTTTTTTTTCAAAACACAAGTTACCAAAAAAAAAAAAAAGGGAAAAGCGAAATAATAATAAGAAAAAAGGTAAGAGAGGGAAGAAGAGTTTGGGTTTGCTTTTTTTATAGCAAAAAAAAAAAAAAAACATTTAATTAAAGGAAAGGGAGGGGGCTACAAGTTTCGGGTTTAATATAAGGACCGGGGGGGGGAGAAACATGAAGGTGTGTGTGTACACCGCTGGCAATATTCTCGAGTCAATATTGGAAGAGGAAGGATGGATGGTCCCAAGGTTTTAAAAAAGTAGAAAATTCCAAGAAAGATTTTTTTTTTCTTTCAGTTTTTCGCTTGAAGAGCAGCGAGCATACAGGTGTTAGAGGTAAGCACCATGGTGAACAGGTTTTAACAAAGATATTGTTTTAAAACTTCGAAAAAAATTGTCCTTTCTTCACAGTAATCTTAAAATGGAAATTTTTGCCGGTAGGATATTGTTGTTGTGGTGTCCAATGAAGATCCTCAGATGTCCACATGCATATCTATCACAGCAATGTCCTCTATCTTATGTGTGTAAAGCTGCTGTTCTGGGTACATGTCAATTTTATGTTGATGTTGTGGTGTCCAATGAAGAGCCTCAGATGTCTCCATGCATCTCTATCATAGGTAGGATATCGATCTATAAAAGATGGTGTCTTAGTTTTGATGTCTATTTTGACGGGAGAGGTGACCTTTGTTTTTATAGATCAATATCCTTCAAAAGAAATTCCCATCTATATTTTGGCCATAGATATGACCCAGCCACTTTGCCAGCTAAACACCTCTTTAGCGATTGTGGATATTCCATTAGATCCCTTGTGGATCTCATGGAATAAACAACAACAAAAAGCTTTATTAAGACCTTTTAGTCTTATACAGATTCTCCGAGCAAAAATGTAGGATACATGTAGGAAATAACAGTAATAATACCAGTAATAAGCATTGTTATTATATTTTTAAAGCTTATCTCATTTAATGGTAATATGGAATTTATATACAAGAAAATTTAATTAAGACAATTAAGCTAATAAAATAGATTAGTCTGGGTAAATTGGAGGAAATTTCTTATACCTGGATTTACCCCGGAGTCTCTACAAGCGAAAAAAAAAAGTAAAAGCTAATCATATTAATTTTAAATTAATTTATTAATTAACCAGGCGCGATATTGAAATATTTACGCCTATTACAGAGGAAACAAAACAACAAACAAATTAGAACTTAGAATTAAATATTTACAAATTTACATGTATATTAATTGACAGAGTTCATAAAATGTAAAAGAGTTAGATCATTTAGATCTGGGAACAAACGATGTCTCACTTATGTAATATATATTTAATATTAATAGTGAGATTTATACAGACAAGAAAAACCTAATTAATTGATCACGTAAACAGATGATCTCAAGGAATAAAGTCCGCCTTGGTCTGAAGAGGGCCATTATCCCGAAACCATGGTCTCCAGGCGGATGCTTCCTAGAAAGACAATACTTCACCAATAAACTTTCCATCTTTAAAAAAAAAGGCGACGGCGGATCTCCGAAACGTCAAAAGGACAATAAACGTTTATGAGAAAAAAGGTTGATGAAGTCTTCTCAATTTGAATTAATCAGAATCCAACCTACAATTCTGGTATTCTCTATTTATAGATATAATAACGCCATTATATTTCCATCACATCTCTTTGCTGAATACAAAACAAAAAAAAAAAGACACTTCACACTCATAGACAAAACTTAAGGAAGTTTTATATTTTGATATCGCCCCATGTCTATTTTGTTTTTGAGAGAGACAGAGGCAATTTTATTCACTTTTTGTTATCTCGTGTTTTCAATAAAGGTTACTGTAATATCTTTCAGAGTTATTATCTGAATCGTTATATACATGCTAAAAGGTACAACTTCCTTAAGTTTTGTCCATGAATGTATCTTTAAAAAATCGAAACCATATCGTGTATGTATGTTTTAGGAACACACAAAAAAAAAACTATCATAATAATACGCTATTTAAAACAAATGGAATTTTACAAAAATAAAAGAATAAGAAGGTAGATGATTTAAAAAATATATACATTTTATAAAAATCCCAATAGCCTTCTATTAAAAGAAAGAAGGGAAAAAGAAGAAGAAGAGGAGGATTCTAGAAACAGAAGAGACAATAATCTCAACAGGCATACCACTCCTATTTATTCCGGAGCTCTTGTTACCCTCTAGTGACTCTTTGAAATATATTAAAATATTTCTCGTAGCAGAGAGACGCGAGAATGCATAATTTTTATATTATTTATTTCAGAGAGAGAGAGAGAAGTTTTGGAAGGAAGGAAAGAAGGGAAAAAATAAAGAAACGAATGAAGAAAGAGGAAGACGAAGCAAAACAGAATTTCAAACTTTTTAAACTGTAATCAGGTGTGGGGAAAGGAAGAGAGGGAATATCAATTTATTCAAATGGTAAAAAAAGTCGAAATAAGATGCAAATTAAATAGAAACTGCCAGAACTTGAAATATACAGAGAACTTTCCGCCGAGAACCTGCCCAGAGCCTTTATAAACATGGAAGCTACTGGTCTCTCCTGAAGGTGGACTCTCATTGGAGGTTAGGTTAGCTTGGGCCATATAGCCATAACTTAAAATATACAGAGAACCTGTCCATAGCATTAATAAACATGGAAGCTACTGGTCTCTTCTGAAGGTGGACTCTCATTGGAGGTTAGGTTAGCTTGGGCCATATAGCCATAACTTAAAATATACAGAGAACCTGCCCAGAGCCTTTATAAACATGGAAGCTACTGGTCTCTCCTGAAGGTGGACTCTCATTGGAGGTTAGGTTAGCTTGGGCCATATAGCCATAACTTAAAATATACAGAGAACCTGCCCAGAGCCTTTATAAACATGGAAGCTACTGGTCTCTCCTGAAGGTGGACTCTCATTGGAGGTTAGGTTAGCTTGGGCCATATAGCCATAACTTAAAATATACAGAGAACCTGCCCAGAGCCTTTATAAACATGGAAGCTACTGGTCTCTCCTGAAGGTGGACTCTCATTGGAGGTTAGGTTAGCTTGGGCCATATAGCCATAACTTAAAATATACAGAGAACCTGCCCAGAGCCTTTATAAACATGGAAGCTACTGGTCTCTCCTGAAGGTGGACTCTCATTGGAGGTTAGGTTAGCTTGGGCCATATAGCCATAACTTAAAATATACAGAGAACCTGTCCATGGCATTAATAAACATGGAGGCTACTGGTCTCTTCTGGAGGTGGATTCTCATTGGAGGTTGAGTTAGCTTGAACCATATTACGTGAGAAGAACATTCACCCGTTATTCTTTTAATACACCCAAGATAGAGAACATTGTTGTGATAGAGATGCATGGAGACATCTGAGACTCTTCTTTGGACACGACAACAACAAAAGAATCAATCATAAGGGGAAGCTTTTCTCTTAATATAATGAAAAAAGGGAGTTTTGAACACACAGCTTATTTAACTGGATTAACTATTCCTATTCCTGGTATTTTAATACAAATATGAGAGGTAGAATTACTCTTTATTGAATGCAGCCTGAATATCACATGTGTATGATATATATATAAAAAAAAAGAGATTTTTGTTTTTTGATTGTTATTTATATAGAATTATTAGCTTTTGCTTGATTTCGTTATGCAATCGTGGAAAAGATTATAATAAAATGAAGATTGAATCACAATTTGCTTTAATTGCGCTAAAGGACTATATAAAAAACATAATTTGATAAAAGTACTACCTGGCTTAAGGCGTAAATATATATAAAAAAATGAAAAACTTATTTACATAATGTACAAAAAAAAAGGTTTGAGCCGGCCATCGGGAAACAGCAACAATGAGTTTTTATAGGGGAAGTGTGACCTCTGGCGGTCGATAAAAAAAACAGAGTATTTGTATTTATGAAATATAATTTTAAATAAAATAATATTTTAATATAACATATACACTTGCTATACTGCTATATGGAATTACATTGGGCTGTAAAAAGTGTATTTTAAAAAGAAGAAACGTTTAGAGTAGAAGTTATAAATCCACAGAAGCTGTGTTAGAATACGTCAGAAGGTTCCACTAACGACATGTCGACCAAAATGCTTTCAAAGAAAAGAAGTGTCAATATGAAAGAGGAGAGGCCAAGTGAGTGGGTGAAGTGAAGTGAGAAAGAAGTCTACAAAGGTGGGCTGAAAGAAGACACCTGCCCCTTTTTAGCCCAACTTTTTTTTTAAATGGATGAAAAGACATGTCCTGAGTATCGCTCATTTATCGTTATTTATAAATACACTCATGGACAAAACTTAAGGAATTGGAAAGTCTATTTTTATCGCTTATCGTGCTATATCTGTGCTAGGGTGATGCACCGTTTTAATGCGCATTTAAAAAGGTTAGAAACCTCATTTGGCACATATTTAGAATATTATGGCTTCGAAACGACGACAATTACACTTCGGCCAGACTGTCTAAGTTTCATCCATTTAGGTTAAATATTTCAGAAATGTGTTGAAATCTTGCCGGGAGGAAATTGATCTATAAAAATAAACACCTCTTTGGCAAATTGTGAAGATTTCATTAGATCCCGTGTGAATCTCATGGAATTAATGTCCTCGCTGGACTGACGAGGGTCATTAGCCTGCAACCATGGTCTCTAGGTGGTCGCTTTTCAGTTTGCCAAAGCTGGTGTTGTAGCTTTGTCACCAACCCGAGACCGCTAGTTTGCGGCGACGGTCAATAGATGGCGTCTAGTTTTAACGTCTATTTTGAAGGGAGATGTGACCTTTAACTGGATAAAGGGTAAAAGGATAGAAAGGGGAAAACCTAGTACAGGGGTCGGCAAACTTTGAGTTGGAAGAGTCAAAAATTACAATTTACAAAATTTCAAAGTTTCTAAAGAGCCACCTTTTTTTTTCTAGCCAACAATAAATAGTATCGCATAAATAATATTTACATATGGAACTATATAAAGAGCCGCAGCTTCACATTCAAAGAACCGCATGTGGCTCGCTCAGTTTGCCGACCTCTGTGTCTAGGGCGTTACTCATTTACCAGGTGAAGAAGGTTCTCGAAAGTTCGCAATTTGTTCTCAAATAAAAGAAAAAACTTAAGATTGAGACTCTCTATTTGAATAATCATTTTAGTTTTTACATTATGACGCTTTAAATAAATAAGTTTACTACTTGCCCCAACTGACCTTTTTACCTTTTTTTTTTAACGAAGAACACTTTTTAAAGATCCAATAATTCTGCAACAAGGACTATTGCATATATAATTTTGTATATAAAATGAAAGAATTTAAAAGCACGAATGTTTCTTTTATACATAATACAAACTTCTACTGCCCTTACTGCAATGAAAAAATATATTGGGAGGGCTTGGCTCATCAGTGGTGAACCCTCCCAGTGGTTTCGCCAATTTAATCCACCAAACCGCTTCTCAGAGCTCTAATACTGTATTGGACGATTCTGCTTATATACGCAGCAATGAAGGATGGAATCTCAGAAATGGTTTTCAAGAAAACTATGGACATAAGGTTATAGGACAGTAGAATTACATTCAAATATATAATTTTGTATGACTAATTAATCAGTCAGTAACTGATCGCTGACAGAATATGTTCGAAGGGAACTTGGTTTCAAAAAAAAAAAAAAAAAAAAAGAAGAAGAAGAAGAAGAAATTTCCTAGAAAATCGCAGCGGATCTCTTGGATCAAAGTAAGATGAGAGGTTCGTATTACAGAAATCCATTAAATTAATGTTTAATTAAATTCGAGGAACTCTGTAGAAATGGGGGTTTGAAGGAAGGAGGGAGAGTGGATGGATATAAGGGGGAAAAAAGTACAACGATAACTTTCAAGATATTTTAAGGGAAATTAATTAAAATGTCATTTTTTTTCGGTTAAAAATGTTCTGATCCTATTTTAATTAGGCATGGGACAATCTGGTGACATCAAGTCACTGTTCGATACTCCGTAATAAGTACAGGTAGGACTTACTTAACGACCTTCCGCTTAACGACCAGTTTCACTTTTACGACGGACTCAACACTAGTTATAATTTGTAATAAATAATTAATACAAATTATATTTTTTTAAAATATATATTGAATGCACACACACACAAAAAGAAAAAATAGAGAAATTAGTCCATTCCTGAACACCTCGACCATATTTTTATGGAATGCCAGCCGCTCATTACGCCTGAGAAGCGGCTACGCCTATTTTCTACGTTTTAAAGAAAAAATAAACAAATGCTATTCTCGAGTCTATTACCGACTATTACGGCTATCAATACAATTCAGAAATTTTGTACACTAGTCAATATAAAATTATATAATTCTACGTGGTCAAGAAGCATTTTGAAAATTGATTACAAAATGTGAAAAGAAAATAACAACAACAAAGCCTTTATTAAGGACACTCGTCCCCCTGGGTTATGCCTTTTGGACTGTGTTGTTCTCCTAGAATTTGTGAAAAGTCAATTCATTGTTCTTGATTTTCAATACTCTTGCAACAAAAAGAGTATATCAACAACCACAAAGCCTTTATTAAAGACACTCATCCCATACAGGATTCTCCCAGATACAGAAGTAAACATAACAGTTATCTACAGAAAGTGGAGATTAACATCGACCTTTCTTCAAGTTGGATACATCATCTGTGTTACGTCTATTATCTGTGTTATATAATGTGTATATAATATAAAGCTTTAATATTATGATCCATTTCTATGAATATGTATTAAGAAATACTCTGTGAGTGGATCATCATCATTTTGTATGTTATTGTGTTCTTTGTTTGTTAAAAGAAACAATGTGAGGCTCCCTGTAAAAAGTTATGTAATAAATATAACTAATAATTATATTTGGCTCATTTATTAATAAAATATTAATAACAAAAGGAAGACACCAAAAATAATACAGTGTGTATTGTTCTCTAGAATTTAAGTTAAAGACTTTTGTCGAAACATCGAGAGAAAAAAAAAATTACTAGCCGAAAAGTGTGTTTTTTAATTTGAAGAACAATGAATATTGGGCAGAGACAATCTTCAAGATATATTCAATAAAAAACAAAAATTATCAGCGCTGAAAAATCGCTGCTAGTTTGTGTTCTACACGACGGTAGACCAAGAGGTGAACTTTGCGGGCTGTGCAATCCCGTGAATTAAAGGAAGAGGAAAGAAAAGGCCATTTGTAAGGTCACGTGAGGATCGTATATTTTCCAACAAATGGCAGCGAAGTTAGGTATGCCCTCCTCGAATCACACAAATGGCAGCTGCCTGAATAATTCACCGATTGGGAAAAAAAAAGTTTTTCTGGTAATTCTTCCACCGCCTTTTTATACAAGAGCCCGGAATGCCCTCTTTTGTAAATGCATCTACAACTTTTTTATTTATTTTTTAAAATTATTAATCAACCAGGCGCGATATTCAAATATTTGTGCCTATTACAGAGGAAAACAAACAAAACAACAAACAAATTAGAACTTAGAATTATATATTATTTTAAGGATAAATAACGATTATTTTTAACCTTAGGGATGAGGAGGTATGAAAGGATGAATTTTGAAGAGTAATGATAAATGGAAAAATAAAAGTGTACAGGGATGGAAATCGAACCCACAGTGTTCCGCTTACCGGGCAGATGCCATATCCACTAGGCTACCCTGGAGAATTAAATATTAACAAATTTACATGTATTATTCTACAGAGTACATAAAATGTATATAGACAAAGTGGCTGAGGTGAAAGAGATCATTTAAATCAGGGAACAATCGATGTCTCACTTCTGTAAAGTTCGGACAGTCGTAGATAAGGTGAAGAGCAGTAACTACAACTTTTGTTTACTATAGTAATAACTTTTCTGTTGAGAGTTGGCCATTGGCAATAATAGTTTATAGAAATCATCTGTCTATATAGATAGATAAAATTCATTCAATGAACTCCTCTGCCCATCAAACAAGGGACTTAACACCATGGAGAATGTGTATCGCATTTGTTCCTCAGGTCGCCATAACATAGAACTTAGATAATAAAAAGACATATATAGAATTGAATAAAAATATTTAAATATGGATTGTGTGTGGCTCTATATTCATAAAAATAGAACATCATGTTAAAGCTATGAAAAAGGCATCTCCTTATCGTGTAACTGAAAGTTTCTGATGGCTTGCGCCATCTATCCGAATAAATATCAATAGTCTCGTTGATTTTTAATTATTTCAGAATTGGCCAAATACCCATTCTTGATTAATCAACCTTATCCCAGGACAATATCACATTTGTACTATTTTTTCACATCATGTTAAAATGCCTAAACTTATCATTTCCACAAAAAGTTTCCACCATTGCGAACAAAAAAATATATATACACGTTTAGTACCATATTAGTTGGGGAGAGAAGTTCGACCACACCAGTCCCCCTTGGAATATTCGACCAACTTCTGGTCCATGGTCACTAACATGGCAACGGCACTCATTTTCTAATGAAGAGCAAAATCTGAGGCTCTTCATTAGACACAACAACAACTATATTAGATCAAAATGATTACAAACATTCTTATAGTATTTATTCGTCCTTCCGTAATTTTTGTGATTACAGTGAAGTAGGGTCAGCTATCTAAATTGAACGTACGCGCGTTTTCGGCGTTTCAACTAATAACATTGGAACGATACAGAGAAGATTAGCATGTCCGCTGCGTAAGAATGACACGCAAAATCGTGATGGGTTTTCTAAATTGATCGGTTCCCTCTGATGAATATTCAGAGACTAGCTGATCTCTGGCCGTTGTCATGTATTTTATCTCCCAGAAAAACAATTCTCTAGTTACTGTGATCTCAGTTTTAGCCAGTACCCTGTAAGAAATCCATTTTCAGAGTTCTCTGTAGTGCTACACAGTTCCCGTAGCAGCCGGAGGGGTTGGCCAAGAACCCAGAGTCAGCTTCACACTGTCCTTATAACCTTCACATATTATTCATTGTTGCAATTATCATTGAACACACGAGATAACCAAGTGTGAATAGCCTCTGTCTCCTTCAAAATATAAAACTTTCTCGTTTTTTTTTTTGTTTTTTTCATGAGTGCATATGTGTCAAATGAGACACCTCTTCTTTTAAACGGTGCATTCAGAGTTTATCACCCTCGCACAGAAGGCATTCTATATACAGTTACGAGCGTCATCATCTCTGTCACCGTTTGCTTTTTTTTTTTTTTTTGGAATGGCGCTCTCCTATTGGTTGGCTACGATCACGTGGCTACGATGGCGCCGCCACTACGCGAGACACTTTGTTTTTGACTTTGCCCCCCCCCCCCCCCCCCCACTCGCTTTTTGGTTTTTGTAACTATTGTGTTGGAGCGGGTCGCTCCTTAAATAAATGCATATATTAGTTAATAACTAAATGGAATCCTCTCTTTATTTTTCCCAGTAAGAGACGCCTACGGAAGCCAACAGTACATAGACAGATAAAGCACATAGGCTATAGTTATTAACTAATATATGCATTTATTTAAGGCGCCAATTTATAATTGTAACAAATAGTATTTGAATCAAAACATTCAATCGGGTAAAACACGGGCGTTGCCCGGGTCATTCGGCTAGTACTTATTGTATACACACGTGTGAGATTCCATTCAATAAATGGTAATTCTCATATTTGTATTGGAATATCAGTATTCAAGACCATTGTGTAAATATGGTGAGAGCCAATAGACCGAAACTTGATTGCCAAGAGTTTTTCTAGTGTTGCCAAGGAAACGGTCAATAATCATTCGAATTAAAAATCAATTTTGGAAATAGGAATATCTTATTCCCAATAGTGACCTGATTTCTTGGAGAGCCTCTAGGACTTAAATGTTGATCGTTGAGGTACAACATGCACTACGCTGACGAAGACCCTAAACGCGTTCATGGTTGGCTTTTTTTAATTTAAATTTTGAAATATTAGGAGAGTCGTTGAGTTAGAGAAAGATTTTAGTGAAGGGGGGTTTATATATGTATGTATCATATGTAATATCAGTGTTTTTATTGTTTTATCTATGTTTTACCCTTTTCTCTTCCTCGTATTTACCTAGACCAATCTGTTTTATGAGTTTATTTGTCTTAATTAAGTTTCCCTGTAAATAAATTGAATAAACATCATTTTACTTTTTTTACAATTTGCAGACTCCGTGGTAAATCCATGTATAAGATATTTATTTTTACTTGAATTTACCCAAACCACATTCTAATTATGAGCTTGATTGTCTTCAGTTTTCCTGTATATGAATTCCATTATTACCATTAAATTTGATTATATTTTACTTTTTTCTATTCTTTACATTTGCAGAGACTCCGTAGTAAAATCCATGTATAATAAATTTCTTTCCTATGGTTTACCCAGAGTAATCTGTTTATGAACTTACTTGTCTTAATTAAGTTTTCCTATAAATAAATTTCATTATTACCATTAAATGTGATTATCTTTTACTTTTTTCCATTTGCAGACTCCGTAGTAAAATCCATGTACAAGCGATTTCTTTTTATTTGAATTTAGGCAGACCAATCTGTTTATGAACTTAATTGTCTTAATTAAGTTTTCCTGTATATAAATTTTCATTATTACCATTAAATGCGATAATCTTTTACTTTATCTATTATTTTCAATATTAAGAGTCCATGTTAAATCCATGTATAAGAGATTTCTTTTTCTCGGATTTGTCCAGACGAATCTATTTATGAGCTTGATTGTCTTAATTATATTTTCCAGTATATAAATTTTCATTATTACCATTAAATGCGATCATCTTTTACTTTATCTATTATTTTCAATATTCAGAGTCCATGTTAAATCCATGTATAAGAGATTTATTTTTCTCGGATTTGTCCAGACTAATCTATTTATGAGCTTGATTTCGTAATTAAGTTTTCCAGTATATAAATTTTCATTATTACCATTAAATGCGATCATCTTTTACTTTATCTATTATTTTCAATATTCAGAGAGAGAAAATAGAGGTAATCCGGGCTCCTGGAGCAGACCTCAGAGTCCGTGGTAAATCCATGTATAAGAGAAATTTATTTTCCTTGGATTTGTCCAGACTAATCTGTTTATCAGTTTGATTGTCTTAATTATATTCGCTGTATGTAATTAGCTTTTACTTTTTTTATTCTTTTCATTTGAAGACTCCATGGTAAATCCATGTATAAGACCATACATCCTAAGAAGTATTGTGTGTGAGTTGGAGAGGACAGTTAGCTCTGTGAAGCTGGTCAGTGGGAAGGAAAATTCCCCGAGTAGAAAAGGGCATTTTAACGACGGTAGGACGAAAGAAGAGGAAGGGGGAGAAAAAAGAGCCAAAACTTCGTAGAATTCCCTCCATCAGGAAAGCTAATTGCAGGCGTCGTGGCCTCAGGAATGTCTGTAGAAGAGATCTGTGCATTCTTTGTTCTTCTGAAAACTTGATGGGTAATTCCAAAGTTTTGAGTGTCAAGTGGAACATACCCCCGTGATGGTGATGTGCCTCTCATTTTCTTATCTTCCATCTAATTACTCGTTATATAAGACCAATAAATAATATAAAACAATGAAGGAACTAACTATTGAGTCCATGTGAGATATGGAAAAAAGGATCTCCAATTAGGATAAGCAAAAATAAGAAAGTATTCAACAACAAATAGAATTGAGACAAGGATAATTTCCTTATTCACTATACAAGAACAAACACAGGTCAGGGAGAAGAGATTCTTTATATAAGAGGATGATGGTATAAGCTTTCGGGTAAGACGTCTTTCTACGGGTACAAATGGAAAATCTCGTGTATCTTCAATAAAGGTCACTGTAATATCTTTCAGAGTTATTGTCTGAATCCCGATATACATGCTAAAAGGTACAACTTCCTTAAGTTTTGTCCATGAGTGTAGTTCACACTTGGTTATCTCGTGTGTCTTCAATAAAGGTCACTGTAATATCTTTCAGAGTTATTGTCTGAATCCCGATATACATGCTAATAGGTACAACTTCCTTAAGTTTTGTCCATGAGTGTAGGTCACACTTGGTTGTCTCGTGTGTCTTCAATAAAGGTCACTGTAATATCTTTCAGAGTTATTGTCTGAATCCCGATATACATGCTAATAGGTACAACTTCCTTAAGTTTTGTCCATGAGTGTAGGTCACACTTGGTTGTCTCGTGTGTCTTCAATAAAGGTCACTGTAATATCTTTCAGAGTTATTGTCTGAATCCCGATATACATGCTAATAGGTACAACTTCCTTAAGTTTTGTCCATGAGTGTAGTTCACACTTGCTTATCTCGTGTGTCTTCAATAAAGGTCACTGTAATATCTTTCAGAGTTATTATCTGAATCCCGATATACATGCTAAAAGGTACAACTTCCTTAAGTTTTGTCCATAAGTGTAGTTCACACTAGGTTATCTCGTGTGTCTTCAATAAAGGTCACTGTAATATCTTTCAGAGTTATTATCTGAATCCCGATATACATGCTAAAAGGTAAAACTTCCTTAAGTTTTGTCCATGAGTGTAGTTCACACTTGGTTATCTCGTGTGTCTTCAATAAAGGTCACAGTAATATATTTCAGAGTTATTATCTGAATCCCGATATACATGCTGAAAGGTACAACTTCCTTAAGTTTTGTCCATGAGTGTAGTTCACACTTGGTTATCTCGTGTGTCTTCAATAAAGATCACTGTAATATCTTTCAGAGTTATTATCTGAATCCCGATATACATGCTAAAAGGTACAACTTCCTTAAGTTTTGTCCATGAGTGTAGTTCACACTTGGTTATCTCGTGTGTCTTCAATAAAGGTCACTGTAATATATTTCAGAGTTATTATCTGAATCCCGATATACATGCTGAAAGGTACAACTTCCTTAAGTTTTGTCCATGAGTGTAGTTCACACTTGGTTATCTCGTGTGTCTTCAATAAAGATCACTGTAATATCTTTCAGAGTTATTATCTGAATCCCGATATACATGCTAAAAGGTACAACTTCCTTAAGTTTTGTCCATGAGTGTAGTTCACACTTGGTTATCTCATGTGTCTTCAATAAAGGTCACTGTAATATATTTCAGAGTTATTATCTGAATCCCGATATACATGCTGAAAGGTACAACTTCCTCAAGTTTTGTCCATGAGTGTAGTTCACACTTGGTTATCTCGTTTGTCTTCAATAAAGGTCACTGTAATATCTTTCAGAGTTATTATCTGCATCCCGATATACATGCTAAAAGGTACAACTGTCTTAAGTTTTGTCCATGAGTGTAGTTCACACTTGGTTATCTCGTTTGTCTTCAATAAAGGTCATTGTAATATCTTTCAGAGTTATTATCTGAATCCCGATATACATGCTAAAAGGTACAACTGTCTTAAGTTGTGTCCATGAGTGTAAATTGCGATCTAATGGTAGAACTAAATATATCCATAAGTAGACATGCGAGAGAAATGAGGCTATTGGAATCCGATAGGGATTATATTCCGCTGTTATAAAGGATAGTAATAAGATAGTAATGGATAGTTGAACGAATCCTCCCATCATACAAGCCACCAGAGTAGAGTGTAAGCATGGAGGAAATAGGCAGGCAAACAAGAGTGTAAAAAAAAAAAAAGAAGTTTGTGAAGACTTTAAAAGAGATGCCACTAGGATGGAAAGAATTTGACTTCATTAGACGGAAAGAGCTAAAAGAAGGAGTAGGCAGGCAGGTAGAGGGCGAAGGTAAACACACGAGCGGCAGAGAGAGTAAAGAAAAGAGAAGGCAGAGTGGACGTCGAATCATTTGCAAGTTATTGGCGCTGGACAAATATTGACCCAGTACAGTTCATTAGGACCAGATCAATTCCTTCTCCTGGAGGCGACTCTATATCAAGAACGGACCTCTATCTACCTATATATACAGAGATAAGTTCTTGACATTGGAATTAGCCACTAGGTTCTCTCTGGAGACATTCCCGAGGCCACGACCCCTGCAATTAGCTTTACCTGATGGAAAACATTCTGTGAGGTGTTGATTTGGTCCTCGTCTGGAAGACGTCATTCCAATTCCGAAGGATTTGTTGGTAGGGCTTTCCAGGAATGGTTCGTCATTCTTCAGTAATAAGTAAATCAATTTATTCGCGATTGAACGTTGTATCCCACTGTACGAATTACATCACAAACACGACGCCAGCCATCTCTTGTCTTGAGCTCGATGTACCATCTTGGCGACCGTTAAGCCAGTGAGTTCCTTTAATTGGTCCACGAAGCGTGTTATTCAGTAATATGAAAAAAACAAATATATCTTATTTCACTTCGATGTGTCTTTAACGTATCATTGTTTTAAATACAAAATCACAATTTTCAACAAATTTCTATATATTCGGCCACAAATACTGCTCGATTATCTTGAATTCCGGTGTAGATAGAGTACTCCTACCCAAGTTCTTCTAGGCGACCATCGAAATATATTGTAAGATTTCAATCGTATTACAATATAAAATATGCGCTTCATAATAATAATATATATATGTCGTACCATAAGCAGTCATGGGCCCTGTGGTTTCAGGAGTCTAGGGTTTCTAGATAAAGGACGAGGCAGGCTGGGTGGCACGTAAGAAAGGCCAGAGACAGATGACATAGTCGAAGTCAGAACGTGAAAGAGATGAAATGGATATCGTTCAGTGGGCCGGTCATTAACTTTTTAAACTGATGACTTGTGGAAGATCCCCGGGGTGAGGGGGAGGTTCCATGTAACAATCTAGGAAATCTCCATCGTCTGATGTAATATCGACAATTATTACTTGTTTTTTTGTCTTAGTCGATATATGGATATCTTTAAGAACTTTATGCAATTACATGATTGACAAACTGGCGCGTTGAATTTTATAAACATTTGGGACTGTAACACTTATTAATATCCTTGTACATATGAAAACCTAGTGTATATCGACATATAGCCCGTTGAAGAGTGATTAACGCTTGAAAGCTAGCGTTTTTTAAATAAAAAAAAATACTCATTGTGAGAATATATTAGTAATTTTAATACTTTTTTTCACAATTTTATCATGAATATCGACATATATTACTATATTATCTTATTGTCTACTTTTTAAAGTTCAGGCGAAGTAATGCGGCCCAAGAAACACGGTAGGAGAGATAGAAGCTGTTTAGAAGAACAAGAAGAGTTGCACATGTGAGCAACACGCTACATGTGAAACACGGTGCTGTGCCGCCGAGGAAACAAAAGTCGAGAAGAGACAATGGGAGCAAGTTTAGAAAGCCGGCAACACGATAAGACCCCGGAATTGCATTTTAAGAAGAAGAAGGTGATGAAAGGAGCGAAGTTTGAATGGAAGTTGGGTGTTGGGAGAAGATAAAAGTGCCTCCTTGTCTTGAACCCCCAATATCGATTATGAAGGCATATCACCTTTGAGCCGCTTGATGTAGAATTTGGGTAAACTAAGGTACATATTGAGAGGGAACAAAAAAAATATATATATTAACCTATTATATATGTTAATATATATTATTTTTAATAATATATTAGAATAGAGAAGGAAAAGTTGTGATTAGGACTATATTTTAAAGTTTCAAAAAATGCTTTTAATTATTTTTAGTAACAAATTAGGGCAGATATGAATTATCGCTAAAGCTTCGGCAGTTACACGCATCATAAAATCGCAACATGAAGGAAAAAAATAAAAGGTAAGAATGGAAGATAGCAAGAGTAGAAAAAGAATTTTAAAAAGGCAGAACCATATGAACACTAGTAAAAAGGAAAGACCTAGCGTATTGATATACTCAGCGACACTTTTACATCAGTGACCTGCAGAATTGAGTATCTCAACCAACTCAAGTTTTGAAGTTGGATTGTTGAAGTCATTCTTTTCCACACCAATCGTATAAAACGTAGCGCCATTAAATCAATACCACCACTACCAGAAGCTTCACTTGAATTGATTGAAGCTTGCATATTAACGATACAACATCACAGATAACAACAAAGAAATAATACATTTAGAAGATATCAGGGTAGAAAGAAATCAGCAATCAATTCTCTCCCATTTGTTATTCAAACTAAAATCAAAAAGAGAACAAATCATTATCGATTTGTTAGTGAAAGAAGGAAGGGAAAAAAACATTTTACGTTCCCGATATCAAAATGTAGTCGAGGCAAATTAAAATTGCCAATTTTTTCTTTCCCTCCCTCTTGTAATTTTAATTTGCACAAAGCCTGTTGTCCATTGATAATTACCAATCATGTCGTTGGACACTCCCCCGTGGATATGCAAATTACAGCCTTCCTAAATAAATATTTAGCTTCCAATTATTTCTCCCCACATCTCCCTTTCTTGTTTACATGTTTGGGCTTTGTACACACCTACATCCTTTAAAAAAAAGGTTTTTTTTTTTTCTATAGGTTATTTTTTAACTAACCTTATATTCAATTATATAAATCCATTTTTTTTTTAGGTTGGTATATTTGGCGTTGGTGCTTACTCATTCATTGGCAGCGTAGTGCGCCGTGTGACGTCACCTGCGGTGGGCAATCAACACGGCGCATGCGTAAGATCATTTCATTTTTGTCGTTCATACATGGAGAACCTAGGCTACCTTGACTCTGAAAGATATTACAGTGACTTTTATTAAAGACACACGAGATAACCAAGTATGAACAACCTCTGTCTCTTCCAAAAAAAAAAAAAAAAACAGATGACAGGCGACATTAAAGACTTTCAACTTCCTTAAATTTTGTCCATATAAGTGTATATCTACTAATTAATTAGTAATTTCCTTAAATATAGAACGGAAAGTTGAAGAGAGAGCAATAGAAAAATATTCACTTTCACCTTCTCCTCTTTCCTTTCCGTACTAACAGTATTATTTGAACACCGTTGTATATTAACATTTCTTTTTCTTCTATTTGTTTTCTATCTATCCTTCCCCAGTACAAGTCTATATATACCCTATACACTCATGGAGACAAAACTTAAGGAAGTTGTACCTTTCAGCATGTATATCGGGATTCAGACAATAACTCTGAAATATATTACAGTGACCTTTATTGAAGACACACCAGATAACCAAATGTGGACTACACTCATGGACAAAACTTAAGGAAGTTGTACCTTTTAGCATGTATATCTGGATTCAGACAATAACTCTGAAAGATATTACATTGACCTTTATTGAAGATACACGAGATACAAGTGTGAACAAAATTGCTTCTGCCTCATTAAAAAAAAAAAAATAGAGAAATTTACTCTTCTTCAAGTTTTGTCCATTAGTGTAGAATATATATTTTCTCCAAGTAGTTAAAGATAATCAAAAATACATCGAGAGAGAGTTGGAAAAAAATATTTACCTAGACTTCCTCCTATGGAGCCCCCAAAAGAATCCAGTCATAATATCCATATGTATGAAAAGACATTTTTTTAAATCAAAATATTTATCCGACATTTCCATTGGCAACGCGCCAAGTTTTTCTAGAGATCAATGTTGAGAAAAAGTTTTGTTTGACTTGGCCGATGTAGGCATTTCATACTCACCTAGCTGTACTAGGTTAGAAACTACAAAGGAGGATCAATAAAAAACGATAAAAGTTTTTTAAAAAGTGCAAACTAAAATAAAATTTTATTTTTTATTCATCTACATAACCCTCTCCTTTTTCTATACATTTCTTCCAAAGGTCAGGTAGCTTGTAAATTCCCTTTAAGAAAAAATCTTGTGTTGGGCAAGCCATACATGAACCGCATTTTTAACCTCATCGTCAGTCTTGAAAGTCATGCCTTTTAAAAATCGTTTTAAGTGTCCAAATAAATAAAAATCACTCGGGGTTAAATCAGGAGAGTAAGGGGGATGGATAAGAACTTAAATAATTAAAAATTTAATTTAAATGGTTTCAAGGTGAGATTCCACCTTGAACATCAAGCAAGCCAGACAAAACCTTCTCAAGAACAATATCCCCAAGGACATCAATATAAATTGTAAATGAACAAACCCTGTACATCCCCCCCCCCCCCCCCCCCACAGTAAATATGATGATCTAGGTTGCTCTTTTTGAGCGGTGGCACCTAATAAAGTTATTTGGAACTGGAAGGTGAGATTTGTAACGTGGGGCCGAGCATTATCTTGCTCAGCAAACCATGCCTTTTGGAACGAATTTTCGTTTTTTTATTGATCAACCCTTGTAAATGGTATGACATCCATCCTTCCATGAGATTCTGCTTGAGAGGCCAACTAGACTTTTTTTACCAAACATTGATCCTTTGAAGACGATAGATTCAATTGACAATCGAAATTTCGTCCCCCCCGAAATATATCCATCGTGTTGGATAATTGCAGACAATAATGTGACAGTAGTGATGACGAGTATTACAAACGTTTAAGTAAGAATAATTTATTGATTAGAATGCAAACTTATTTTAAATTAATTTTACAAGTGGTAATAACTCCGCCTTTGCCGGCCCTAAGCCCGGATGAAAAAGGAGGAGGGGGAGCAGTAACAAGCTCACTAAAAAACCTGGGTTCAGCTGGCCCGGCTGATAGTACCCTGTAAGGGCTCCAGGGATACAGGATGAGCAGCGTTTGTACTCCATGTTAGGAGTGGTTGTACATGGCGTCTGTTCCTCATGTCAGAGGCAGCCATTTCTTTTGGAGCTAAGTCAGCCTGCCACTGAGTAGTGTTTCCAGTCTTAATGACAAAGGCAGACACAATCTACTTCACCCAGTCACGATGGTTGTCAAACAGACACCATCAAGGGTCACAACTTGATACCCTAATATGATTGAGTGGAGATAAGAAAGAAGAAGAAGAACATACTATTTTTTGGCAAATTCAGACAAGATAGTCAAACAATATACCATAGTTTCGGATGTAGATTATCAATGTTACAGGGAACTACGTCAAAATTGCCAACCTGAATCCTTTCTCACACCAGAAATAAAAAACACCAATTTTCTAATCTTACTCCTCCACACATGCTACTTCCAAGAAAAAAGGAATAAAAAACAACAAAAAACTTGTTTGCTTTGATATCATTAGTTTCTATTTCCCTTTTTTCTCCCATCTTCCTTCATTCTATAAAAAAAAAAATCTCTTTCCTTTTTTTTTTTTACTTTCCTTTGACGTTTGGATGTTTTAAATGGATCTTCCTTTTTTTTTTATTTTTCCCCTGCACGCTGCAACGAATTTTTCTTTCACTATTTCCCTATGTGTAAAATGGTCGCAATTGATTTATTTTTGCTTGTTGAAGGTGACGTGATTTTCCTCGTCTATTTATCTATTTGGAAAAAGGGAAGGGGAAAAGTAATCTCGAAGCTGTTTTCTGTTTTTTAAACCCATGATTAAATATTTCAATCCGAAAAAAAAAAAAGAAAAGACGCACGCTTTACATAATAATATCGCAACACATTTGACCAAAAATTCTGAATAAAAAATAAAAACTTTCGTTATTTTTATATTTAAAAAAAAAATATTTTTATTTAAAATATTAATTTC
The DNA here is from genome assembly GCA_030710605.1 of Cordylochernes scorpioides. Lineage (NCBI taxonomy): Eukaryota > Metazoa > Arthropoda > Arachnida > Pseudoscorpiones > Chernetidae > Cordylochernes > Cordylochernes scorpioides. The sequence continues at coordinate 87,129,360 of CP092865.1, forward strand.
GAATCTTTATAAAGGGGGGAAAGAAAGATTAAATATTTCAATCTAAAAACGTACGCTTTACAAAATAATGTCAAACATTTGACCAAATTCTGAATACAAAATAAAACTTTCGTTGTTTTTAAATATTAAACAAAAATATTAAAAATACTAATTTCGAATCTTTATAAGGGGGGAATTGAATGTGCTGAGATTAAATATTTCAATCAAAGAAAAAATGTCTTCTTGACACAATAAGCTTTCACACATTTGATCAAATTCTAAAAAAAAAACATAAGGTCTTTTGTTGTGTTTTAATTTTAAAAAATATTATTTTAGGTTTTTAAAAGAGAGAGAGAGAGAGATAGGTGAAAGGGGAAAAAGTTTTCATTTTGTAGAAAGTGACAATTCCGGATATTTCCACGATAGAAAACTCCTGTGATTTGCATAGTGTTTTAGTATTGTCTATGCTTTTTTTTCTTTTGCTTATCCCTAGTATACGTGGTACAGGCCATGATAATCATGGTAGGTAGAAATAGGCGACTGCTTTTACTGTAAGTGCACCACATGTCTACACATGTAAAAAGCAGTTTGACTTTGCACTTACAAATGTGACAGAGCCCCGTTTTGGTTACTTGCACTCGCTGGTGGAGTTGGACTTTTGCAAAAATCGGGAGCCATTGGAGCATTTTTTTTTTTAATCAGAAAAAAGTGTCCAATGCGGGAATCGAACCCTAGTCGTAGCGGTCGAAAACCAACGGTTTAGACCATGGCTTATCTAGATACAGTCCACCAAACCAAAACATAAAGTACTAACCAGGCTTATAGACAAAGGAAGTTGATTCCTAGCTATCGCTGTTAGGCCCGCTACCGCCCACACACATTCAAGCCACAAGTAGAAGATGAGACAACATGGCCGGTGTAATCCGGTGAGATGTATCGTCTTCTCCCTAACACGATTAGGTCCGGATTGATGACATCGCTACTGATGTCACTTAATTATGTACGCTTCCCTCCTCCTCACTTTTCCCTTTTTTATATATATACGTCGCATTGGGAATTCTCGTATAAACGATACGGTTATCTACACTTTATTCCAACAACAAGGTCAGTTTCTCGGATTTCAGAACCACCTCGTATTAAAAAAAAAAAAGGTGTTTTTTAAGCGTGCTTCATAACGATCCTCACGAAGATTCTTGGACAAGTTCAAGTCTTAGTGAATGTGAATAATAGAATTATGTTCTCTGGTAGACGCCAAAGTCAAGCTACATATGTGATGCGCACTTCGTAACAGTAAAAACAGCAATCACAAACACCACGATTAGCACGGTATTGGAACGGTTATTTGAAACGAGATATTAAATCCTGTATTTATTGAGTAAAATTGTGTTAAAAGTCATTCAAAATTGTATTTATTAAAATGTAACAATACGTATCTAAATTTATTGGATAGGCGAACTTTCGAGAAAAATAACACTCTTCTACTGGCTTAACAATGTCAAGTGGAAAACTACAAACTGTTAAGGTCTTTAAATCACCACGACCAAACCTTAGTACGGTTTGGTCTGTCCATGCCACCAGATTCCCGGGCAACAACTTAATTTATACATTTTCGCTATGATGAACTTGTTGCATATAACCATTCCTAAGATTCTGTGTTAATCGTGAAGAGTATTGACATGAACATACGCCGACCAAAAAAGTATAACAACGACCTCTTGAAATACGTCTATGCAAATACATTATCCAGCTTTTACAACATTTGCATATATGATTGATTACCCCACATTCAAAACTTGGGGTCGATTTATTAATCTTATTACATCTTATTACTTCAAGAATTATTGCTTATGAAAACATTTCGTCATATATAAAGCCAACAGCTGTATAAAGAAATGTAGTAGACTTCGAGCTTAGAAGACAAATGGATCTCACATTTTTAATCATCGTCTCTCTATGATATACCCATACTGGGAATAGAGATGTGGCGACTACACTTTGCTTCAGCGAGCCGAACTAGGACGGCCTCGGCATCCGCGGGCGTCAACCTGACTACGCATGCGCGCGGGACGTCATCAGAGACTCTGGCTGCGGTAAACATCTAGGCTAACTCCGGCGGCCGTTACTTCAACCGTTGCTTCTTTTCTCTTTATAATTTCTCTTGCTTTAAATAAATTAATTTTAATTATAATTATATCAGCAGCCACACCAACACATCACGCAACAATTCTACAGAGATATATGTATGGTAATAACCTCACAAATTCTTGATCTATAACTTAATGGAATAACTTCCTTTTAAACGAATGTTTAAGGATGGTATGTAGTCGGTAAGAAAGAAAGAGAAGAAGAAGCTGAGACGCTATGGAAAATCCAGCGACCCAAGCCTGTTGCTAGACGGTCAAAATAGCTTTATCTTCCCGCTGTGGCATTATCTCCTTCCACCGGGAAAGATTCAATGGCCAACCTGTCAATAACGAGAATGTCTTTGCGTCGATTCTGGGATAAAATAGAGTCACATTGCGAAGTTAGAGCAAGGAAGCGTGCGTGACGAAGGCAAGTACTGGAAGGAAACGGCTGGACGACAATGATGGATGGAGACTGGAATCGATGTGACAAATCTGTCTTTAATGTGTCGTTCTTGACGAATTAATGAGGTCTTCTCCATAGCAAGGATGGAGGGAAGCCTCTTTATGAAGGCCGTGTCATTGCTGTGGAACAACGACCTCTTTAAATACGGCTATGCAAATATATTATCTAGCTTTTACAACATTTACATATATGATTGATTACCCCACATTCAAAACTTAGTCGATTTCTTAATCTTGTATCTCATTACTTCAAGAATTATTGCTTATGAAAACAATTCGCCATATGCTTTATTAGCAAAAGTAGTGAAAGGTAAGACCAAATGCATTGGCTTTTTTTACAGATTCTGGATAACAGCACAGTCAAAAAGACGTAATACAGAAGAACGACCCAGCATAAAGAAAGGTTGATTTTGTTCTCCATTTTCTGTAGATACATATTGCTTCTGTTGTAGAGAACAACTTTTTGATTACCATTACAATATTGTGATAATGTAAAAGAACAAAAAGGAGATTATTGTGTAGAATACGTTCAATCCGCTAGCTTTCGAACGGCATCGTTCTTCAATGGGTGTGAAGATAAAGCATAAAGCATGACAATATGTATAAGTACAATGAGATACAAGTGAAAATTTGTAACTAACATGATGGCAGATATAATTACGAAGTGATAAACCATATATTCTTCTGTTTACCCAACTAGAAGAATCCTGTATGGGACGAAGTATCCCTAATAAACACTTTTGTTGTCGTATTTCTTGAAGAAGAAACGCTAATCTTGTATTCGAGCCAAGAGACAAGTGATATGCAAATTTGTAGCTAACATGATGGTAGATATAATTACGAAGTGATAAACCATATATGCTTCTGTTTACCCAACTAGAAGAATCCTGTATGGGACAAGTGTCCCTAATAAAAGCTTTTGTTGTCGTATTTCTTGAAAAAGAAACGCTAATCTTGTATTCGAGCCAAGAGACAAGTGATATGCAAATTTGTAGCTAACATGATGGTAGATATAATTACGAAGTGATAAACCATATATGCTTCTGTTTACCCAACTAGAAGAATCCTGTATGGGACAAGTGTCCCTAATAAAAGCTTTTGTTGTCGTATTTCTTGAAGAAGAAACGCTAATCTTGTATTCGAGCCAAGAGACAAGTGATATGCAAATTTGTAGCTAACATGATGGTAGATATAATTACGAAGTGATAAACCATATATGCTTCTGTTTACCCAACTAGAAGAATCCTGTATGGGACAAGTGTCCCTAATAAAAGCTTTTGTTGTCGTATTTCTTGAAGAAGAAACGCTAATCTTGTATTCGAGCCAAGAGACAAGTGATATGCGAATTTGTAACTAACATGATGGTAGATATAATTACGAAGTGATAAACCATATATGCTTCTGTTTACCCAACTAGAAGAATCCTGTATGGGACAAGTGTCCCTAATAAAAGCTTTTGTTGTCGTATTTCTTGAAAAAGAAACGCTAATCTTGTATTCGAGCCAAGAGACAAGTGATATGCGAATTTGTAACTAACATGATGGTAGATATAATTACGAAGTGATAAACCATATATGCTTCTGTTTACCTAACTAGAAGAATCCTATATACGACAAGTGTCCCTAATAAACACTTTTCTTGTATTTCTTGAAGAAGAAACGCTAATCCTGTATTCGAGTCAAGAGAAGTGGGCTTTGAAGACACCAGGTAGAGACTGCCCTGTCCCATCTAAGGATAACGAAGGAAGGAAGCTTGCAAATCTCCTCATCTACCGCTCAGCTCCTAATGCAATAGTAGACGACGGCGGCTGATTCGATTTGTTGATGGAATTGGATGATCCCATTTGCCTAAAGCCGCCGAAGCAGCAAATTGTACCGAGGTCTGATTGGAGACAGCACACCGAACGGCTAAATGAGATTACCGGTAAACCTAGGGATCGCGACTCGAAATCCCATTTCCATTTCTCTTTAAGAGCACAGAAAAAAAAAAGAGTAAAAAAAAAAAGATTAAACATAAAAAACGTGAGCTAAATCAGTAGTGGTGTTGCCAATTATATATAAATGAAGAGAGAGAGAGAGAGAGACAACAACCCCCAAATCAGTGGCGTCATCTTGAGAATCCCACAAACAACCCAAACCTTACGAATTCTGTGAAAAATGTACAAAAGAGTGAAATTGTACTTGGATCAGGTAGATAAATTAAGAAAAAAAGGCATCTTCTGATCGTGCAACTAAAATTTGCTAATGGTTTGCGTCATCTGTCGAACTAAATATCAACTATAATCGATGATTTTTAATTATTCCATAATTGACCAAGTAGCCTTTCTTTGTTAATCAAGAAAAGCTAACCACCTACGCGTTTCTTGATTAACAAAGAAACGGTGTATTTGACCAATTCTGGAATAATTAAAAATCAACGATTAGTTGATATTTATTTCGATAGATGGCGCAAGCCACCAGCAAATTTTAGTTGCACAATCAGGAGACGCCTTTTTTTCTTATGTATTCTACCAAGATGGATAAATGAAGGTGTTCCTTAGATCAACCTAGCCGTTGAGATACAATAGGAAAGAGTGAGGCATTGTGACCTGTGGTTGCGACCAGTTTAGCTGGACAAACAAGATCAACGGTTATTCCAAATCCTCTTCATTTTCCTTTCTAACCATTCATCATTCTAACCCATAGTCGCATAACGATATACTAGGACATAGGGGGTCGGCAAACTTTTGAGTAGGAAGAGTCAAAATTTACAATTTACAGAATTTCTAAGTTTTTAGATAGCCACAAAATGTTTTCTAGTCAACAACCTGACCTACAGGCTTGGATCTTCGGGTCCGGCCTTGAGGACGAGGCCCTGACCATCCTCACGTCGGCAAAGTTACGGATCTACCGCCACTTTGTTCCTCGGTGGAGTGGAGGACCCGCTCATCGCCTGGAGGAGAACACTCGCGCGCCGAGGATACCTCCCCTCATCCTCTATTATATAACTTTTTGTAGATATTTTAATTTTCCTATTTATTATTATATTATTTTACTATTATAACTCTCTTTGAGTGTAAATATTGACTAGATGTCAATAAAAGTTGTTTTAATTGTCAAACAATGAATAGTAATAATAGTACTTGAAATTTTTGATGCAAATAATATTATAATTGAGTTAAATAAATTTAAAATATTTGCAGAGTTTCTTTATTAAGGTATCAGGAGGCAAGCTTTCGCGCGGTCGCGCTTCATCAGGGCACTGGCTCCGCAAATGCGTGCTACAGATACAATCTCTGAATCTCTATTGTATCTGTATCACGCATTTGCGGAGCCAGTAGCCTGATGAAGCGCGACCGCGCGAAAGCTTGCCTCCTGATACCTTAATAAAGAAACTCTGCAAATATTTTAAATTTATTTAACTCTCAATCATAGTAATAATAGTACTACACGCAGCTTCACATCCAAAGAGCCGTATGTTGCTCGCGAACCACAGGTTGACAACGCTTGTGCTAGGGACATAGGGTCAAACGATCCATCAATAAAAAGAAAGACTGTAAAAACGACCCTTCTTATTCTAGTTCTAAGGGCTGGAATAGAAAGAAGTAGTACACATCGTCGATTTATAACAACCACGAATCGGGATAGAATCCCGCAATGAGTACTTTTTCACCTTCAACAGCCCCAAATTCTTGCACAAGCACCAAAGGTAAGTGTAAGCAGCCAAACGGATGATCTGATACCTTGTATGTGCAAGATTCGAACATGTGTACACATACTATATAAACGTTCATCCTATAATACTATCAACAAACAATCCAGGACTAAGTTTCTTGTACCAATTTCATTTCTCTAGCTTTCCGGCTAACATGCCCCTTTAACAGGAAAACTGCAAGTTATTAGACGAAAAACATGGTGAAGGAAGACGAGTTTCTTTTATTGATGCGTAGGTGCAAGCTTTCGGGTAAAAACCCTTCAACAGGCGAGCAAGTTGAAGGGTTTTTACCCGAAAGCTTGCACCTATGCATCAATAAAAGAAACTCGTCTTCCTTCACCATGTTTTTCGTCTAATTTCAATTCAGGAAGAATTCTTTATCAAAATTTGCAAACTGTAAGTTCTATTGCTAGTATTTATACTCCTAATTTCTCCTGTTAAAGGGGGGCATGCATGTTAGTCCGAAATCTAGTGAAATTCGGGCTCAAAAATCATGGTTAGCAGCCCCATAAATAAAGATATTTCCATCTAGTGAAATAAAATTATACAAGAAACTCTCAGAAGGCTTTGTTGATTTTACTAAGGGCGTGTGTATTTAGCTAGAAGTTATACTCCTAGTTGATCCTGTTGAAAGGCAAGTTAGATCGACCGCTAGAGAAATAAAAGTGTGCAAGAAACTTAGCCCTGGATGCTTTTTGATATTATTAAATACGTAGACATGCGTTGCACTTGTAATAATAATAAGGGCAGTCACTAATTGCCTACCATGATTATTATGTTGTTGTCGTGTCCAATGAAGAGCCTCAGATGTCTCCATACATCTCTATCACAGCAATGTCCACTATCTTTGGTGTGTAAAGCTGCTGTTCTGGGTCTATGTCAATTTTCTGCAAGGTTGCGGTGGCCATTGCTGGGCATGAGAATATGTGAGTAGGTGTTAGTTCCATACCAGGACAGTTGTTGAACTGTAGGTTCTTGTGGCAACAGTGTAAACTGGTATAAGCCTTTCTATGCAACCCTAAAGAAAATCGACTAAGTTTTAAGGAACAATAAACGTTACCTGGGAACCTGATGTTCTCAACTCAATGTTGATACAGGGGAATATATTTTATCATCTTGGTCTTCAAACTAAGAGCTAGCGTTTTTCACCGCAGTATGGCAGTAGACTATACTGTGGTCATTAGAACATGTATACATGGGCAAAGCCATACATCTCTATCACAGCAATGTTCTCTATCTTTGGTGTGTAAAGCTGCTGCTCTGGGTCTATGTCAATTTTCTGCAAGGTTGCGGTGGTCATTGCTGGCCATGAGAATATGTGAGTAGGTGTTAGTTCTGCGCCATGATAATTATCCTGTGGTCATTAGAACATGTATACATGGGCTAAGAGTAAAAATAGAACATTCTAGCTCCCCGAGTATATATCGGTAAAGGACAACAGGTTGACAATTATCGAAGAGGTCAATTAAACGTTCAATAGAGCAGGGATTTGTTGCTGCTGTTTTTTTTATTATCGCCGCGGCTTCTTTTCACCTCTCGTGTCGGCTGTCGTAATTACCACGCCATCTGTCACTTGTTCCTATGACACAGTTGGCCAATACACCAGCCACACACTTCGAAACTACGTTTTCTTTTAAGACATCGATAATATCGCTATTTGCTATAGAGGAAAAAAAACACCAGTCGGGGAGAAGAGCTTCTTTAGAGAACGATCGTACGGTCTGTACAATATGATTGTCAATATAGCTTTTACAAAAAAAAAATGTTTGCACTAATCCTTGCCACCTATTTGAATTTATGTCTTTTACACTTGTTTTCTTCCTTCCATAGTGATTGATTAGATTTGCATATACAGTAGAATCGCCTCAGCTCCTTTTCACCTCTCGTGTCGGCTGTCGTAATTACCACGCCATCTGTCACTTGTTCCTATGACACAGTTGGTCAATACACCAACCACACACTTCGAAACTACGTTTTCTTTTAAGACAACCATAAACTTCCTATTCACTTTAGAATAACAAACACAGGTCAGGGAGAAGAGATTCTTTATATAAGAGGACGTTGGTACAAGCTTTCGGTCTGTATAATACGAATTTCAATATAGCTTTACAATAAAAGATTGCACTAATTCCGGCCAGCAATTTGAGTATATATAATATACTTAGACGTGACTAACGTGTGTGTAATCTCCGTCCTATTCTGTTAAAAATATGTAATTATGGTGTCAATGTTATTCGCTCGTTGATTGGTTGGTCGTTGATAGGAGAGGCAAACCTCCTTATGTTCATTTTGATTGTAATATTCTTATATAGTAGAAAAAACATGCATATATTGGTATTTCTATAAAACTAAACGAAGTTCGACTAAAGATTTAAAACGAGAAAATAGTATGTTTAAGTAAAAGAAAGAGGAAAGAGGCCGTATATACAATTAATTTTAATATCCCAGAATCCAAACCAACAATAAATATACGATGGTAGTGGAGATATTTAAATACATAAATATATATACACTGGTGTCCAAAAAAAAGAAACTTTTGTTTTTTAATGATATGTTTTAAAATATACAACGCAAAAAGCTAAAAAGTAATTTAATTAGGTATTTTAAGTCGTAGAATTTATTTATCGCAACCATTCGAATCGATAAAATTGAAAATATGCAAATTTTTGCTTGTCTTTATAAGTGTGCTAATTAGCGTGTCGTTTGCCCCATCTAAGAATTGTCCAATTATAATTTTATTTAATCCTTAGTTAATTATGAGTTTACGAAAAATTTTAGCAGATGATTTAAAATGGAGAGCTGTTGGAAGAATGGAGGCAGGGCAATCACAAGTTGAAGTAGCAAAATGGCTAAATGTGAATAAATCTGTGGTCAGCAAAATATGGAAACAGTTCATTGAGACAAGAACCATCAAAAGAAAAGAAGGTTCTGGTAGAAAAAGAAAAACAGCTACCTCTGAAGACCGTTATCTGGTCGTAACTGCCAAGCGCCATAGATGACAGCTATTCAACTCTCTAATGAATTCTCAAGTGCTACTGGAACGAGAATTTCAAGACAAACTGTTTACCAAAGGCTTCACGAAGGTGCTCTTTATGCAAGACGACCAATGGTCTGTATCCCTTTAACCTCTGCTCACAGGAGAGCCCGCTTGAATTGGTGCTTGGAACATCACGCCTGGACTCATGATCAGTGGGCCAATGTTCTCTTCGGTGACGAGTCAAGATTTAGTTTAAACACAGATTCTCGACGAGTTTTCATCTGGAGGGAGCCTGGAACCCGCTATCATCCCAGTAACATCAGGGAATAGACAGTTTTAGAGGGGGCAGTCTCTTAGTCTGGGCTGGCATCAGTTCTAGCAGACGCACACCCCTCCCACATTTTTTCTGGGGGCACTTTAACTGCCCAAAGGTACAGGGACGAGATCCTTGAGCCCTATCTAAGACCTTATAGAAATCAAATTGGTCACAATTTAATTTTAATGGACGATAATGCTCGTCCGCATAGGGCTAGGCTAGTCAATGAATATCTCCAGAGTGAGAATATTCGAAGGATGGATTGGCCAGCCAGATCTCCGGACCTGAATCTAATAGAGCATGTGTGGGATGCTTTAGGGAGGCGTATTGGAGCTCGTCACCCCTCTCCCAGAACCCTCGTTGAGCTAAGAACTGCTCTATTGGAGGAGTGGGGTTTACTACCCCTGGACCTCCTCCAAAGCCTGGTAAAAAGTATGAGGGCTCGCTGTGAGACCTTGATAGCTGTTAGAGGTGATCATACTCCCTATTGATATCTTATTTCTTTAAGATCTGGAACCTTAGCTTTGGGTATGTGTTGGTAATAATTTGCATATTTCATAATTTCAAATATATTTATTTTTTATTTTCATATAGCTAGTCAAATTCTCCATAGTTTAAACCATTTGTATACTAAATTTTATATTTGTTAATAAATTAGCTTTTGAAAAATTTCAATATTGGTTAAGTTTCTCATTTTTTGGACACCAGTGTATATATTCAAACATTTAATTCAATCAAAATTCAATCGTTTTGTAAGAATCAACCAGTTAACAAATACCACCCATTCAAATATATCAATGTCGCCCCAACATGGGGCTGGAAAACCGAAACTAAAAAAAATCCCAAAGATATAAATATAGAAGAAAAGCGACGAAAGAAAGGGTTTATAAATAGATGAAAAAGACAATTCTTCAATGGATTGAAGGCAAGAAAATATATAAAGGCATTGAGGAAATACACAAAGAGAGAAAGAGACTTTTAAAAAGTTTTGGATAAAAAAAAAAAAGTTTTCAAATTTAAACAGAAAATGGTCGCTTTTCTAATGAAGGTCTATTCCATAAGAGAGCCGAAAAGAGCTCTTTTGAAAGAGGAAGGAGGGGTCATTAAAATCTTCCAGTGGCCAGTCAGTTAGGTTTAAAACGTGGAGGGAGAGAGAGAGAGATGACCGGGCTTTTCCATTAGAGGCGGTAGCGAGCTAGGGACCATTAGGCTGGTTTTAAAGAGCTGGAAACTCCTGCCAGATGTACAGTACATCTAGTACTGTAGGGGGAGGGCAATACTGAACAATACATTGGCTGAAACGGTGGTCGATTAAATTGGCGAAACCGCAAAGTTCACCAATAATGAGCCTTCCTCAATCATTTCTCATAATCTGTTTATATCAATGGATTCGCCCCCTCATCGTTCTACATTTAGAACCGTTTGTTAAAATGGGGAAAAAAGTTTCCATTATGGTCTGTATTCATTTTTCTAGATGATAAACTTTTAGGTAAATAGCAAAAAGTCCAAGAACAACTGAAAGAGAATTTTCTTTTATTTTAGCGATAAAATCACAAGTTTTCAAAACGTCACCTGTAGCATTAAGTTTGAAAAAGCTTCATGTCACTATAAAAAAGCAACTTTTTTCCTTTGTTCTCTATGAATTTTTTGCTATTGTTGTCTGGATTTGGCCATCTTGACAAAGACTTATTATTTAGGAAATGGAATCATTTATGCATGAATGTTTCTTTTATACACAAAACAAACTTTTACTGTCCTTACTGCGGTCAAAAAATATATTGGGAGGACTTGGATTATCAGTGGTGAACCTTCCCATCGGTTTCGCCGTTTTTTAATCTACCAGACTGCTTCTTTAGAGCTCTAATACTGTATTGGATCATTCTGCTTATATATGTTACACTGAAGGGTGGAATCTTAGAAATGATATTCAAGAAAACTATGGATATAAGCTTTTAGGACAGTAGAAATACATATAAATACACATAACATATAACATCTTATTTATGCCATTACGTTGACCTTATACATCCATGGAGAGACAAAACTAAAGGAAGTTGTACCTTTTAGCATGTATATCGGGGGATTCAGACAATAAATCTTAAAGATATTTGATGCACACGGACTTTATTGAAGATACACGAGATCACCAAGTGTGAAATTGTCTCTGTCTCCTTCAAGAAAAAAAAAAAAAAAAAACAGTGAACCGGCATAATCAAAATATGAAACTTATTCAAGTTTTGTTCGTGATTGTAAGACAACCAGGATTCGGTTTTGAAACCCGTATTGAACGGTTTTTATAATATCTGAAGATTCGAAACTATTATAGACAGGTATGATTATTAAAAAAAAAAAAAAAAAAGAAACAATTTCTACTGCCCTTACTGCAATGGGAAAAAATAATGGGAGGGTCTAACTTATGATGAACCCTCCCAGCAATAACTTATTAATATGAAGTTTTTTTTGTTGTTGTTGTTTTGCGTGTAGTTCTTTAATACCCAGTTAATTTTTGGCTTAAACACCAGTCTCTCCTTGAAATATCTTTCATAAATTTTATCGGGATTCCGAGGGCCAAGAGAAACGCTAATGTAGACCAGGGGTGGGCAATTATTTGAGTTGGAAGAGTCAAAAATTACAATTTACAAAATTGCTAAGTTTTTAAAGAGCCACAACATTTTTGTCTTGCCAACAATAAATAGTATTATCGCATATATAATATTTGCGTATGGAACTATATAAAGAGCCAGCGGTTTCACCAGTTTAATCTACCCATTAATTTTTCCATTGCAGTAAGGTCAGTAGAAATTGTTTAATGTTAAAAAAGAATCATACTCGTCTATAATAGTTTCGAATTTACATAACAGATGGCGCGCTAATGCATCATAATACCTGAAGAGATTCATTGGACACATTCTCATCTTGATGGTATTAACTACTCGCCATCAAGAGAGATCCGTCATCAACAGTATCACTACCGCAGTAGTGAAGCGACGGCACGTGCAGTACTGTAAGGTAAGCTAGCGAGAGAACGTAAATTACGCCGACCAATCAGCCCTCCCACCCCCGGTTTAATCAAGCCGAAAGGGAGAGTCGTCATGGCAACGAACGACGCAAACTTTGCGGTCACCGAGCAATTATTCAAATGGAGGATTTCAAAACGGTAATGTCTTTCCGTTGAAGGGATTGGAAGGTAATCCCAGGCGACAACTGTACAGGGGATTACATTGGGAAGATAAACCCTGCATCTACACAGTGGTGATGTCCTTATTTTGTTGCTCCATGGAAAGGACGAGTGCCATTGCCCTGTTAGTCAGCCACATTTCAAAGTTCACGGTTACCGTAGCGGCTCGGGGTTCACGAAACCGTACTTGGCCCTACAGGGCAGTAACTTTCACACTAAACACCTTGAATAACCATTACAACTAATATTAGTATTAATACCAAGTACACGAGAGCCTGAAGAGCAATGACAAGAGCAGAACACAGCAAGCATCGTTAGGCATCATCTACCAAAAGTATTTGACATGTAGATCAAATCGTATATACATTCGTTTTTTGAGTTTATGCTGTAAATAATAACTATTACATATAATCACTTTGCAGAGAGATGGCATATTGTATCCCCCCTCACTGAAGATTTTGGTTTTCCTGAAAAAAGACGAATGGAGTATTCTCGGTGGTGCAATAAATAAGGATAATAACCAAAGGCGGCACTAGGACGCGAACTGTCTGTTAAAAGAAATCCTCTAACTTGGTCCAGAAACTTCAGCGTCAAAGGACTAATGAAATAGAACATTGAGACATCAAAGCTATCGATTTAAAAAAAAAAAAGCCAAAGTTTAAACTTCTAAAGATTCGATATTGAAACCACAGAGATCTCTAGAAGATGTTAACTTTTGAGAAGAACGTCTCTCTTTCTTCGTTAATATACAGGCAAACCCAAAGATGTAATGAGATTTTTCAATTTCTATCTGCAGAGATGCCACTGAAGATTTTGGTTTGGTTTTCCCTGAAAAAATATGATGAAATATTCTTTGTTGCACAATAAAAATAGATAATAACCAAAAAGCGGCATAAGGACGTGAACTGTCTGTCAAAAAAGTCTCTCTACCTGATCCACTAACTCCAGCCTCGAAGAAGAAAAAGAGACCAAACACTGAACCATCAAAGCTACCGAATACAAAAAGGTCAAAATGGAAACTGATAAAGATTCGATATTAAAAACACAGGGTTATCTATAAAATGTTAACTTTTGATAAGAAGGTCTCTCTTTCTTCGCTAATATACTGGCACCCAAAGATGTAATGAGCTTTTTCAATTTCTATTTTTTTTTTTTTCCTTTGCAGAGATTGCCACTGAAGATTTTGGTGTGGTTTTCCTTAAAAAATAAAATGTTGCGCAATAAAAATTGATAATAACCAAAAAAGCGGCATAAGGACGTGAACAGTCTGTCAAAAAATCCTCTACACTTGATCCACTAACTCCAGCCTCGAAGGAAAAAAGAGACCAAACACTGAACCATCAAAGCTATCGAATACAAAAAGGTCAAAGTGGAAACTGATAGAGATTCGATATTGAAAACACAGGATTCTATAGAAGATGTAACAATGGCTTCTAGGGAAGTACTCACATGACAGAAGCAGCGGATATCAGCGGGAATACAATGAGAACATAGGACGATCCGAGTGGAGGAGCTATGACCGTCATTTCGTGAGTGTAATACGCCACCTAGCGACAGACATCAATGGGGACAAAACAATTTGGCGACAACGGAGCACAAAACTCGCCGCTGGGATCAAATGAATTAAATTCCGAGCGTCATTTGTCGTAGCACCTTCTCTAATTGCATACTTCCCCCCGCCGCCGTGTGGCTTGACGTTACCTGGCTCACGTCCCTAGTAGCTATTGGGTGATAGTCTGCCACTACTGTCATTCTTAATACGGTCTTCTTTTCATTTCTAATATTGATATCAGTTCGATATTTATTCGGGAATAGAGAATGTAACGTTCTGTTTGTTTTTCTTTTATATAGTAGACAGAGGAATCTTTCACTTTTTTTTTCCTTTTTAGTAAAATTTGATAGTTTATATAGCGGGGCTGTTTTTTGCTAAATGGTGAAGATGTTTACTTTCTAAAATTCTCTCTCATTATTTAATCATATTTATTCTGTATTTAACCTTATATAATCTTATATGGACATTGAAATAAAGTAGTTTCAATCTCTCTGCACTTTACCGGTATTGACAAGATGTCAAAAAAAGTATGTTAAATTGTCAATTCTCTTTCTTTCGATATGAACAAAACTTAAGGAAGTGGAAATTCTATGATTTCGCCTGTCAGGTTTTTTTTTGTTTTTTTTAAGGAGACGGAAGCATTTTTTTTTTTCACATTTGGTTATCTCATGTATCTTCAATAAAGGTCACTGTAATATATTTCAGAGTTATTGTCTGAATCCCGATATACATGCTAGAAGGTACAACTTCCTTAAGTTTGGTCCATGAGTGTAGTTCACACTTGGTTATCTCGTGTGTCTTCAATAAAGGTCACTGTAATATATTTCAGAGTTATTGTCTGAATCCCGATATGCATGCTAAAAGGTACAACTTCCTTAAGTTTGGTCCATGAGTGTAGTTCACACTTGGTTATCTCGTGTGTCTTCAATAAAGGTCACTGTAATATCTTTCAGAGTTATTGTCTGAATCCCGATATACATGCTAAAAGGTACAATTTCCTTAAGTTTGGTCCATGAGTGTGTATCCGCTCCCAAATACATTGTAAAAATAATAATAAGAATCACTCGGCAGAAACTTACTTAAAGACGTAATAGAGTTTCTACACGTTTAGTAAATAAGGATCACAGTTTTGGGTTATACAACCCCTGTATTTCAATGAGAAATACGTGTTTCAAGACGACGACCATTCAACGAGAGATAGTCAGAATGTATATGATTTATAAAGAGAATGCACTATGGATCGTGTACATAGGTTTGTGAATGAGGTACAATACACACACACGGGTCTCTAGTGGCAACGGACCTAAACAGAGCGGCGGTGGCCAGTCACGATACTTCATTACCACCGCTGTACATATTACCCAACACAAACAAATATCATCTCAACCAATCACGAAACTCCACGGTTTTGCGTGTCATTTTTGTGTAGAGGGTCATGCTATATTTCTTCATATCTTTCCTATATTGTAGTAGTTGTGTCACCGAACAGCAGTAACCACGCTATCCATTTTTTGTGTTCTTTTTATTGTAACAGTTGTAAGAGCATGCATGGCAAGAGCCATGCTAATCTTCTCTGCATCCTTCCTATTGTAGTAGTTGTACCGCCCAAATGGTATCGCAGGGACCATGCTTATCTTCTCTGCATCCTTCTTATTGTTGCGATACCGCTGAACAAGTATCGCGGGGGCCATGCTCTCCAAAATCCCGAAACCACCAACACTCAGAGAGGCCACCTGGCCCTAACAAAGGTAAGAATTTATCCCTGGCAAAAGAACAGTGGACAACTCCCTAAGATATCCCGAAGATTAGCCCTCCAAAATCCCGAAACCACCAACACTCAGAAAGGCCACCTGGCCCTAACAAAGGTAAGAATTTATCCCTGGCAAAATAACAGAGGACAACTCCCTACGATATCCCGAAGATTAGCCCTCCAAAATCTCGAAACCACCAACGCTCAGAAAGGCCACCTGGTCCTAACGAAGGGGTAAGAATTTATCCCCGGCAAAAGAACAGTGGACAACTCCCTAAGATATCCCGAAGATTAGCCCTCCAAAATCTCGAAACCACCAACGCTCAGAAAGGCCACCTGGCCCTAACAAAGGTAAGAATTTATCCCTGGCAAAATAACAGAGGACAACTCCCTACGATATCCCGAAGATTAGCCCTCCAAAATCTCGAAACCACCAACGCTCAGAAAGGCCACCTGGTCCTAACGAAGGGGTAAGAATTTATCCCTGGCAAAATAACAGAGGACAACTCCCTAAGATATCCCGAAGATTAGCCCTCCAAAATCTCGAAACCACCAACGCTCAGAAAGGCCACCTGGTCCTAACGAAGGTAAGAATTTATCCCCGGGAAAAGAAGAGAGAACAACTCCCTACGATATCCCAAGATTAGCTCTCCAAAATCCCTAGCTATCGATTCACTTCAGGAGGGCGTATAATTAAATTTTAATTAACACACCCGTGAAATTGAAATTAATTGGAAAATACTTTGGGGGGGTCAAAGAAAAATGGGACGCAAAAATGTCGTGTGTCAACCAAAGGGGGGCTGGCTCATGCCATTCACGCACACACAGCGTGGAAATTGAAAAGTTCTTCCGCGGTCACCAATCTCTCATTAAACGACAAAGCTCGCTGAGAACCAATCGCATGGTGATCAGAGCTCTAATACTGTATTGGATCATACTGCTTATATATACACTGAAAGCTAGAATCTTAGAAATGGTATTCGAGCAAACTATGGACATAAGCTTTTAGGACATTACATTTAAATTTTTGCAATGAGCAATGATCTTCCACAAACAATAAGGACAAGGCCAGTTAGGCATAAATTAATACAAAGCAATAACGCGCCATCTATAAATAACAAATGAAAACATTTAGACGTGAATGTTTCTTTTTACAAATAAATCAAACTTCTGCTTTGCAAAGTACAACTGCTTTGTATTAATAGACATCTATGCATCATATTGGAAACGATCTCTTCAAATCCTCTTTTATTCGGTCTTCTATGCTAAAGCAACTTTCGCTACTTAAGACTATTGATAAAAAGAGCTTTCACAGCACTCAATGGGGACATTTTGTCTCTGTAATTGGCTAAGCGGGAGGGATAACGTGTCTCAGTATAGAACTTGAAGATTTCAGGCTCCAATCCTGGAAAAGGCTCGTTATTATTACTATTTTGACCAGGAAGGACGGATAACACGTCTCAGTAAGGCTTCTAAATTTTCTTCTCTTTTTATAAAATTACATGTTGGATTAATTTTGTTTGCTTTTTATTTCATTGGAAGGACATGTGACGCTAACAATAAAATGATCAACAGCCCTCAAATTAAAAGAATGGAGATTCCTGCCACTGTCACACTTTCAGCATAGAAGACTGGATGAAAGAGGAATTTGAAGAGATCGTTTCCAATATGGTGCATAGATGTCTATTAATACAAACCCCTTGTACTTTACAAAGCAGAAGTTAGATTTATTTGTGAAAGAAACACTCACGTCTTAATGTTTTCATTTGTTATTTATATATGGCACGTTATTGCTTTGAATTAATTAATGTCTTACTGGCCTTGTCCTTATTGTTTGCGGAAGAGCATTGCTCGATGCAAATATTTATATGTAATTCTACTGTCCTAAAAGCCTATGTCTATAATTTGAATACCATTTCTAAGATTCTACCCTTCAGTGTAGCATATAAAAGCAGAATGATCCAATACAGTATTAGAGCTCTAAAGAAGCGGTCTGGTAGATTGAATTGGCGAAACCGTTGGGAGGGTTCACCACAGATGAGACAAGACTTTTCAATATTTTTTCATCGCAGTAAGGTCAGTAGAAGTTTGAATTATTTGTGAAAAGAAACATTCGCATCTTATAATGTCTTCATTTGTTATATATAGACGTATATACCGTTGGATTCCCGCATTCTCCTTCAATGGAAGTGGGTTCTTGTATCCAGGGGGAAGAGAAATGGTAGACCTATGCCCGGAGATACAATCTATCCAAGTACATTGTGTACAGCCTAGTTCTGAACCGTGTCGGTGATGGCTAGACAGGGCGAGGTACAAGTCGGTGCGCTATCGATTTTTTTTTCCAAAGGCAACGGGACATTTACCAGGCCACAATAGAGGAGATTCCCTGGAGAACTCCCCCAAGCTATTTCTGGAGGAGGATTAGACGTTTGTTTGGACGCCTTTAACTTTGGCTTCCCCGCATATCGCCCGACTATGTAGAGAAGCACCGTTTACAGGGAGCGTCTCCGCCGTTGGAAAAAAAAAGTTAATAAAAGTTTTATTCTTTCTTATTGCTATAATATTGGTGTGCGCTTTCTGACTTACGTATACTTATTGGTGGAACAGCGTGGCACATTGCAGGATATTACGATCACTGACCTGTCCCTACCCACCCAATTAAAAAGTCCATTCTCTGACAACACAATTCTGTGGACATTACGACCCCTGTCCTATCCCTGGCCACCCAATTAAAAAGTCCATTCTCTGACAACACAATTCTGTGGACATTACGACCCCTGTCCTATCCCTGGCCACCCAATTAAAAAGTCCATTCTCTGACAACACAATTCTGTGGACATTACGACCCCTGTTCTATCCCTGGCCACCCAATTAAAAAGTCCATTCTCTGACAACACAATTCTGTGGACATTACGACCCCTGTCCTATCCCTGGCCACCCAATTAAAAAGTCCATTCTCTGACAACACAATTCTGTGGACATTACGACCCCTGTTCTATCCCTGGCCACCCAATTAAAAAGTCCATTCTCTGACAACACAATTCTGTGGACATTACGATCCCTGTCCTATCCCTGGCCACCCAATTAAAAAGTCCATTCTCTGACAACACAATTCTGTGGACATTGCAGGACATTACGATCACTGACCTGTCCCTACCCACCCAATTAAAAAGTCCATTCTCTGACAACACAATTCTATTCTACGGACAAACTGTAGATTAATCACAAAGACGCCAGTGGTTAATTGCACTTGCGCCAAATTTAATTTGTTTCTTCCAATTCACGGGCTATAATTAAGTGGTGCGAAATTAGGTTGGAGACCTCTTTTTTTTTTTCTCCAGCCATTACTTCATGCCCAGAACTTTAGCAATTAGAGAAAGATTTTGCGGGCGAAAAGAGAAGGAAAAAGTTTATAATGAGACACCTATATAAATGAGAATTGTCATTCTCCAAACTGTGTCTTTAAAACACTGCTCGGTAGAATAACCAACCAAAAAAGAAAGATGATGAGTAGGTACCGTATAGCTAAATCGATCATCATCCAGACAAGTCTGAAAGGGTACTCTGTCATCCTGGAGTAACCATTTGCTTCATTCACGCAATTCTTGTTTCCCCTCCTTCCAAATTCTCCAATACATTATCGCTGGTTTACTTACTATTTTCCTTTCACATCTATCTCTTCACAGACTATGTAACTTCACCTGCTGTAATATCTGACCATATTGGTCCAAGGAAAGCCTGGACGTATTTTTATAACGTTTTTTTTAATATATAAATTTATTTTGAAGATTAAGCAATCCATAATTAAAATTATATTTAAAAAATGATGCATATATTGGATTATAATTATTTTATTGTTCCAATATTTCGAGGGGCAACTCGCCTCTCTTTATCAAGGATGTTTGTGTTTTTCACTAAAACATGAGAGCACGCGTACACCATTCTCGTTCTACAAGGCCAATGAAAGAATTGTATCTTTATGATTCAGTTTCTATTTCTACACAAGTTCAACTCGAACGAACTAATATTTATATACCCAAATGTGCACTTTATAATGTAAATTCGAAATGCTTCTTTTTACAGACCAGCTTCATGCTGCACCAGCAACATATATTTAGTGTGCTAATAATATTGTATCAAAGTATGTATTATTTTATAAACAGAGCATCATTTTTTGATGTTTATATATTTCTACTCTGTAAATTTTCCTCTTTGCTTATCTTTTGTTTATCATTCATAGTTTGTTCTTGCCTGAAAATAATTGCTAGATCATCCTGAAGTTTTTGTCTTCCCTAATTTTCCACGTGGCAATATAATAATAATACAAAATAGACGCCAAAAAACAAACAAAAAAAACCTAGGCGCCATCTATTGACTATCTCCGCATACTAGAGTCTGTAACAAAGCCACAACACCAGCTTTGGGAAGCGCCTACTTGTAGACCATAGTTTCGGGCTAATGGCCCTCGTCAGGGCTTTATTTAACAGATCTATTTTCTGGAGTAGAACCTATGAATATTTGGTTAGGATGAAACAAATTGAGTTTAATACGTCGTTAATTCTTGTAAATTATCCTTGCATGCAAAAAAAGGGGTGAGGGCAAGTAGGGACCAATATAATTATTGTACTGGAAGTGAGATGGCCAATTGGTATTCCATATAGCCTCTCCTTTCTTTTATTGATGCTGAGAGGGATAACCAATCAGTATGCGCGATACAGCTCACGTGACCTGCTACCCCCCCCCCCCCCCCCCCCCCCCCCCAGAGAAATTTATATAAAATATTCTTATCTCTTCCTGTGGTGAAGTTGTTGTGAAGTTATTGAAAAAAATCAAATAGTCTATCAATAGACATACAAGACTTCTGTTATTTGTAGATAATATAGATGGGTATCTTCATATAAACACGCACACATTCATATAGACATTCCAATAATATGAACATATATCATCTTTACAAATTAAACACATGGGTAGTGTGTTCTAGGAAACTTTATTACATTCCTACAGAGAACAGATTCTAAACATTAATTAGAACGTTTTAAAATTCGACGTTTAAAGATATACCCAAGTTAGCTATTTCTACGATTTTTTCGAATTACCACGTGATGGCCTCGTTGCTTGCAACCAAGGTATAGGTACTTTGTCCTTATCATATATCTCATTGTATCTAGTCGAACAAAAAATCAACTTAACAATCTATGTTATGATGCATAGCGCGCCATCTGTTATGAAAATTCGAAACTATTATAGACGCATATGATTCTTTTCAAAAATAAAACAATTTCTACTGCCCTTACTGCAATGAAAAATTAATGGGAGGGCCTGGCTCATCAGTGGTGAACCCTCCTAGCGATTTCGTCCATTTAATCTAACAGAACACTTTCTTTAGATCTCTTATATACCGTATTGGATCATTCTGCGTATATATGCTACACTGAAGGGTAGAATCTCAGAAAAGGTATTCAAGCAAACTATGGACATAAGCTTTAAGGACAGTAGAATTATATATAAATATTTGAATTGAGCAATGCTCTACCGTAAACAATAAGTACATGGTCAGTTGAGCATATATTCACATAAATCAATATTTTCTTTTTTACACAAAACAAACTTCTACTGTTAAAATACGAATAGAATCATAAAGGATGAGTATCTTTATTGGTAAAAATCGTTTCGAGCTTTCGGGCGCAAATAAGAGGAATAAGAGGAAACTAGCTAATCAGACATGTATATATACATATATATAAGTTAAATTTTTTGCATACCTAGGATTATTTATAAATTTTTTATTATGTAATAACTATTGCTATGTAAATTAAACTATCTGCTAATATTATTAAATGCAAAATTATGAAATGTTGCAATGAAGAGAAAACAAATAATTCTATTTTAGCCCATGATAGGTTTGTCCATAAACTAAAATAGAATTATTTGTTTTCTCTTCATTGCAACATTTCATAATTTTGCATTTAATAATATTAGCAGATAGTTTAATTTACATAGCAATAGTTATTACTTAATAAAAAATTTATATATAATCCTAGGTATGCAAAATTTAACTTATATATATATATATATATATATATATATATATATATATTATCTGCATATATAATAGATGGCGTCTGTTTTAGACGTCTATTTTGACGGGAGAGGCGACCCTTGTCTCTTTAGTTCATTTTCCTCCCGGCAAAATTTCCATCTATATATATACATGTCTCATTAGCTAGTTTCCTTTTATTCCTGTAGAAGGGCTGCTTGCGCCCGAAAGCTCGAAACGATTTTTACCAATAAAGATACTCATCCTTTATGATTCTATTCGTATTTTAATATATTGAAAGGATTACTCGTCTTAAACTTCTACTGTCCTTACTGCTATATATATAAGAAACATTCGTGCTTAAATCCTTCCTTTTTCTATATATATAGATAGCACGTTATTGCAATATGTGAAGGTTACACACACACACCAAGAACAACTATATACACTAATCTCAAACAAAATTCCATCAGAACAGAACAAACCTAAAGCGATACACCCTCCGTACATTTCACAATCAATTAACGCTTCTTTTTAAAAAGTTATTTTTTTTATTTGGAAAACAGAAAAACGGTTAAATCAATAGAGAGAGAGAGAGCTTGTCATTAAAAATATTTCTACTTAATGGAGAAACATCCTTGTTATAATGGGGGTAAATTGACAACGTATTTAAGAAAATATGATGGATGCATAGAGAGAGAGAGAGAAAGAAAAGTTTTATGAAAAGTTGGGGGAATAAAAGTCTACAAAGGAACTTGCCCTGATATATTCTTTCTTTATGTCGTCACTGTATAGAGAATATCCTGGAAAAGTGTATTTATTACGTATATATATGTGTATTGGATTTTATCTTTATTAAACTATTTTAAAATAGAACAGAAATTATATTTTTATACAGAGAGAGATTGAGATTGAAACTACTTTATTTCAATGTCCATATAAGATTATATAAGGTTAAATATAGAAAAATAGATATAAATAATTGATATATATATATACAAGGTCTTCTTTGCTGGCACCCACCGCGGGAAAGACTCCATACAGAGAGAGATAGAGATCAAAAATCCCATATATAAATACATATTCGGTTTTATGTTATTTTAATAAAATTGAAAGGAGTTTTTAAAAAATATGAGGAGAAAAGAAGAATAAAGGTTTGGATCTTCATTTTAAAAAAATTGTCACAATATTTACATTAAAAAAAAAAATACTTATCGATATTTTTTTTTATGATTTCTATGATAATGGGAGGGGGGGGAGTAAAGGGGTATAAGATCGCGTTATCCCATATTTAAAAAAAAAAAATAGCTGCCCTCCTGAAAGGTTTGGGGGACCACCTCTACTCCACCAACTCGCCATGTGTAAATAGCCAGGACAAGGTGTGACAGGAATGTAACACCTGTAAACTGACACGAAATAAATAAAGAGAATAAAAATTTCATTAAAGTAAATCGACAACCATGATACCTCAATGATATTATGGTGAAAAAAATAATTTATTATTTATAAAAACAAGGTAATAAGACCAAATCCAAATAAATAGTGTGTGACGTTTCAGTAACAGCGTTGTTGCCATAATCAGACAAAAGTACTGAATGAGAAATTTTACCACAGCATGTTTTAAATAGTTACTGTTATCAAATGTGTAAACAAGATAGCAGATAATTTAAAACATGCTGTGGTAAAATTTCTCATTCAGTACTTTTGTCTGAAGATGGTAACAACGTTGTTACAGAAACGTCACACACTATTTATTTATTTGGATTTGGTCTTATTACCTTGTTTTATAATCTATAATCCAAATTGTGCCTTATCAATTTATTATTTAATTTAATTATTCAATGAAAATATTTTGAAAGAGATTTAAAATTTTACATTTGTTATAAATCATCATTTTGTTACCTAGCTTGCTTGTTCAATATTCTCTAGCTGTAGATAGTTGGGTTGATAATTGTCAACTAGTCGTACTGACGTCATCAATAAATTCTTTCACATCTCCAGTTATACAAAGACTTGATTTCTACACTACAATATCATGAAAGTTGACTAAATGCCTACCTTTATCAAGAAGAAGAATATAAACATGAAGAATATGACAACAAATTGTTCATTTAACTGATCATTATTTCCGTATTAATCACATTTTGGTGTCGCTATACACCTTCTTGGCGAACAACAAAAAAAATATATATTTAGACAATCACGTACGCGTTCCGGGGTTGTTGGCCCTCGTCAACATGGCGATGAGGTAAACATCGGTGAATAAAAGTAGACCGACATATTGAGGAGGATAGGGCATATTCTCCTTTGTCATCAACTTTACTGATCTGATCATAATACACGTCCGGCGATATCAAAGACTTTCCACTTCCTTGAGTTTTTGCTCATGTGTGTAGCTATGCTTGTAGAAGGAATATAAAGGTCTTAAAGCTCGCCATATACCAATAGAGTAAACATATTGCTAACGCTTTATCATATACTTGGGTAATTCGAAGCCCAAGGCACCAAAAAAAAAATTGAATTATCCGAAAATTCGAATTAAAAACGAAAATTCTATTTATAGTAAATTCTAGGGACCAAGATAAATATTGGAATTAAATACGTTCGAATTATCCATGTTCTACTGTATTTTCTAATAAAAATTTAAGAGAAAATTTAACTATCGTCTATACTAAAAGTGTCTGGAGGCCACCTCGAGAACACCAATACAAGAATCCGAGGCTAGCAATGGCTAGACCGGCCCTTTCTCACCATGGAGAGGCCAACTCCAGGAGAACTGGATGACGGGGCCATCAAGAAACGGACCAATTACCCAATTACCTCTCAAGACAACGATGGCATTATTTCGAACGAAACCTAAAATGTGAACAGTCTCAATGTTAGGATTATAGGGTTCAACAACAGTAAAATCACCTGCTAGCGACCAGGCTTCTTTAACGACCACGTTAGATTAGCAGCCACTTGTTCAAATACCACACATCCTCACAATTAATTTTGCTTCATTAAAGTATTTTTTTTTTTGTCTCTGTGGTGGTACAGTAGAATAAAAAATAAAGCATTTGGCAAGGCGTTTAAAAATTGTTCTGAGGTGGTCAAAGACTGATTTATATAATAATAAGATTAACGTTAGAATAAAACGTTGATAAAATAGAACTTTAACTGACCGAAGTGTCATTTTTTACAGAACTATGAATGCTGGCCAGGCAACTTTTATCTTCGGGATAGGTTAATTTAAAAAAAAAACATGGGGAGAGGTAGGAGTTGCTTTTTTTAGGTTAATTGGCCAAAAACAGTTGTTGGTCTTCTAACCTAAGAGAGGTGTTGATTGGTTGTCAATCGAGACTCTTGTCTAGACCTCTCCAAAGAATAGCCTTATAGACAAATGTCTCTAACTATAGTGTATTCTGGTAGTGTGTGTTCATGCAACAAGGAGGGTGGTACAGAGGGGCGGTACTCACGCGGGGCGGCGGGGACGGCGGTCGAACCACGACGAGGCGCACCTGCACTCCCGCCTGGCGCAGAACGGCGGCGGTCTCCTCAGAGCCGAGTCGGCGCAGGTCGGTGTCGTTGATCTGAACGATGTGGTCGCCGCTCTGCAGTTTCCCGTCCTGTAAAGCAACACGTCGGTAACAACGGCTGTCCTACACCACACTACACTTACTACAGCGGAGAAAACTTTATAGCAGCCTCTTGGGTATACAATACCTCCTCGCCTTAGTAAACAAGAGGAACTCATTATGTTTCAAAGTTTCGCTTCATATATCTCTCACATGGTTTTTTAAATTACTATTTTCTTAACAAAATATACGGACTAAATCTTGAAATTCCACACACTACACTTACTTTAGTGGAGAAAACTTTATAGCAGCCTGGCTGGTGCAAATATAATGTATCCTCGCCTTAGTAAACAATAGGAACTCATTGATATAAAAACTCAAGTTTATATTAGAAAGTATCGTTTTATCTAATCACATGTTTTTATTACTATTTCCTTAACACAAATTAATGACTAAATCTTAAAATTTCACGTGCAAATGTGTTTAACATTCCTAAATATGTATTTTTTCTTTCTTTTCACGTTTGGTTTCTTAGGCAAGAAAATCTAACAAGTGACGTGACCCAAGTTTTATTTCTATAAAGATTTTTCTGAAAATATCTTCCCTTTGAGGCGAAAGAATAATATCACATATAAACTTGATTTCTCACGAAGCCTCTAGGACCAAAAATATTTTTGTAGCAGAGATACAGCCTGTACCACGCTGACAAGGGCCAACAGCCTGAAACGAGTTCGTGGTTGACTTTTCTTGATTTATCAAGAAAATGGGTTGACCAAATAACAGAATAAAGGGGGAATAAAAATGTGAAACCACATCTTTCTTCTTCTTTCTTATCTCCACTCAATCACACTAAGGTATCAAGTTTGTAAAGCTTGAGATTTTTTATTGGTGTCTGCCGGGGAAGAGTAGATCTCATCAATGGATAAGTCAATACAGTCAATAATATGTCTTGGGGTTGCAGGCTGAGAATTGCACTTAGTACATAGTGGGAAAACCCTGCAATCATTCTGGAAAGTCATTGTCCGTAGATGAACAGACTTAAGTCTGGAAATCAAAGACTGTTGTCTCTTGGGAGGACAGTGAAACCACATTATTCTTGAGAATGTATTGTACATGACATGAGTTGATAAACACCAACATTTGATAGCATATATAGACCTAGTGTAGAAAGTCGAATCTAAAGAGTAGGGAGAGGCCTAGCTGGGTACCACCATGGTTCAACATATGACGTCTCTGAGGATGATAAAAAAAAAGTGAGTGCTTCAGAGGCAGGTTAGAGTGTGCAGAAAGGAAAATGACTGAGTGGTTAGGAGTTGCAGAGTGAAGTTTTTAAAAGAAAATCTCATATAGAGAAAAGCGCCAGAGGATTCTGAAACGATCTCGAGGTGAGTTGGAAGAATGGAGTTTCTGTAACATCCTACTGAAAATTAGGTCAAAACGGTCGAAGAAGAATCCCCACCCAGGACCAAATAAGTTGTATGAAGATAAAACAGCTTCATAAAAAGAATAAAGAATTCCAGAGAAGAACGAACACAAATCGGTGAAGATATTGTGGCTTTAAAGATTGGGCTAGTTCAGATTAATTGTATATACACTCATGGACAAAACTTAAGAAAGTTGTACCTTTCACCATGTATATCAGGATTCAGACAATAACTCTGAAAGATATTACAGTGACCTTTATTGAAGATATACGAGCTAATCAAATGTGAACAAAATACACTCATGGACAAAACTTAAGGAAGTTGTACCTTTTAACATGTATATCGGGATTCAGACAATAACTCTGAAAAATATTACAGTGACCTTTATTGAATACAAGTATGAACAACCTCTGTCTCCTTTAAAAAAAAAAATGATAATAATAATGACCGGCGACATAAAGATTTTCAAGTTCCTTAAGTTTTGTCCATGGGTGTAAATAAATTCAACATTACAACGCGTGTAGTGGATTAGTAAAATAAACTGGCGAAAAGAACTGTATGGTTACCAGGCTCTCCCAATATTTTTAAACAAAACTCTGGAAGATATTACAGTGACCTTTAGTGAAGGCACACGAGATAAGAAACTGTGAACAAAATTGCCTGTCTCCTTTCAAAAAAAAAATATATATATATATATATTAATTTAATGGTATATTTTGGATCAAAAATAAAACATTTTATTTATTACAAATGCCAATATTTCAATAGGCTGTACGCCTAACCTTATCAGGGCTTTTCTTGTTTTTGAACTGCTTTGGATGATCACGCGATGCCTTCACGCGACGATATATAAAATATTTACAACTCTGGAGCTAAAATTTAAAATATATACACACAAACATAAAAAAAAAAGTGTATATTATAGACGACCAGCGACATCAAAGACTCCATTTTCTTAAGTTTTGTCTATGAGTGCAGATATATATCCTCTAAGAGAAAAAACCAACACATCAAACAACAATAAATATTAAACAGTAACCTATCTTAGAAACCAGTCAAGTATCAGACACTCCACTTTCTCTTTGATGTTTAAAAAAAAAAAGACAAAAACTCGTTCAATTAAGATAATCGTCAAAGAAGGAAATCAATAACTAAACCAATCAATTCTTGGTTGGCTCAGCGGTCAAATATCGACAAAGTCTTCAATCATTACCTCCTTCTCCTCACACCAATGAGAGGAAGAATTACAAGAAACTTGAATAAATCCTTAGATGAACACATCTAAAACCAATACAAAAAAAAAAAAAACGTTTGAAGTCTATCCTTCGATAAGAATAAAATTTGAGACAATGCATCCCTCGAGTCTTAAAGTTTTCCTTGGATCTTAAAGGAAAATGTTTATACCGAGGGGGGCGGTATAGGAAGGGTAATATCAATTAAGTTGAAGGAGAAATCGATTTTTCGCGGTGGTCCGAACGCACCTAATTGCCATTCCGAATCTATCGGATTTCTCTCCCCTCTTGGTCGAAGTTTCACCGTCGTAATTTCCTGGGCGACAGTTTTATTAAAAGATCGCTTCACACCCAAGTTTCTTCAAGAAAGAAAGAAAAGAGGAAGGAAGGAGAAGGCAATATCTCCACCTTGCCTCAGGTGAAGAATCAATGGCCAACTTGTGCTTACAATTGTTTCCACGACTGTAATATTTGAAGATGACGTGACAATAGGAATAGTGGAAGAGTACAAGTCAGAGAAGGTTAATTGTTGAAAATTATAAACCTATTTTAAAGAAATTTGAACTATTTTTTAAGCATTAATTTTAAAAAATAAATAAATTTTATACTTCCCCTACTGCAATGATAAAACTAATGGGAGGGTCTGGCTCATCACTGGTGAACCTTCTCAGCGGTTTCGCCAGTTTAAGGAATTAGTATTTTAAGAAATTTGAACTATTTTTGAAGCATTCATTTAAAAAAAAAAAAAAAATTTTCTACTTCCCTTACTGCGCAATGATAAACTGATGGGAGGGGTTTGGCTCATCGCTGGTGAACCTTCCCAGCGGTTTCGCCAGTTTAAGAAATTAGTATTTTAAAGAAATTTGAACTATTTTTGAAGCATATGTTTCAATTTTTAAAATAAATACATTTTATACTTCCCTTACTGCAATGATAAAACTGATGGGAGGGTCTGGCTCATCACTGGTGAACCTTCCCAGCGGTTTCGCCAGTTTAAGAAATTAGTATTTTAAGAAATTTGAACTATTTTTGAAGCATTCATTTTTAAAAAATAAATAAAATTTTCTACTTCCCTTACTGCAATGATAAACTAATGGGAGGGTCTGGCTTATCGCTGGTGAACCTTCCCAGCGGTTTCGCCAGTTTAAGAAATTAGTATTTCAAGAAATTTGAACTATTTTTGAAGCATATGTTTCATTTTAATAAATAAAATTTTCTACTTCTCTTACTGCAATGATAAACTAATGGGAAGACCTGGCTCATCACTGGTGAACCTTCCCAGCGGTTTCGCCAGTTTAAGAAATTTGAACTATTTTTGAAGCATATGTTTCATTTTAAAAAAATAAATAAATTTTCTACTTCCCTTACTGCAATGATAAACTAATGGGAGAGTCTGGCTCATCACTGGTGAACCTTCCCAGCGGTTTCGCCAGTTTAAGAAATTAGTATTTTAAGAAATTTGAACTATTTTTGAAGCATATGTTTCATTTTAATAAATAAATTTTCTACTTCCCTTACTACAATGATAAAACCAATGGGTCTGGCTTATCACTGGTGAACCCTCCTAGCGGTTTAGCCAGTTTAATCAACCATACCGCTGTAATACCACTGATGAGCCAGGCCCTCCCATTACTTTATCATTGCAGTAAGGGCAGTAGAAAATTAATTTATTTAAAAAAGAAACATACGTGTTAAAAACAGTTCAGATTTCGTATAACACATGACGCGCTAATGCATCGTATTTTGAACCCATATAATTTCTACAGCTCTCTTATCCTTCAAGGAATACAAATTGTGAAAGAGTGAGGGGCATGGTTCATCAGTGGTGAACCAGTGGTTTGGCCATTATATACCTTATACACCTATCCCCCGATTTACATGGTAGATACGTTCCTGAGAAAAACGTGTAAATCGGGGGATAGGTGTACACAGAAATAAAAATAAAATGCATTGACAGGTTAAAATATGTAGTCAGCACATAAGCTCGGGGTTCCTCGAGAGATGTGTACACAGCGCATGTGTTCAATCACAGTAGCATTTAGTATATTACGATAAAACAAAACAAAAAAAAAACTTATTTGGAAAACCGTGTAAAAGCGAAAACGTGTAAAAAAAGTACCGTGTAAATCGGGGGATAGGTGTATTTGATTTATACCTTGTTGAGGATCAACCAATTATAAAGATTTGACGTTGAAGGAGATTCTGGAATAAAAGAGAACGATACCCTCGAACAGCAAGATAGAAAATGTCGTGCGGTGGAACAGAAGGTAGTGAGTGGTGGATACTTGTGGAGATATACAGCATGGCCTAAATGATGGAGGGATGGATATATTGACATTAATGGCCACACTTTCTTTATAGCAGGGTGGGGGGAAATGGGCAGTTGGGGGCGGGAGAGATATGGTCCGAGTACTAAATCACCTCTCTTTGTCAGCTCTACAAGTATTAAAGTAATAGGAGTCCACTTTCCCCATACATATAGCCGGCCAAGAAAGAGGATTTGCTTAAAGAGTGAGTGTGCTTATCGACTTCGTATTTCTAAGATGTAAAACCCGCTGTTTGATCACTCGTATTTTACTGATGGTGTATAGTGCAGTAAAATAAAAAAGAGCCATTAAAGACATCTAAAAATAATGATGATTATGGCTGGTTTTGATACCATAACTGACTATTTAACAATCGCCAGTACCCTCTACCCAAAATAAAAGTAATAGGAGACCTTTCAGACCCTTCCTATACATATTGGCCACCAGAGAAGAGGTTAGTTTGAAGAGAGAGTTTGCTTATCGACTTGGTATTTCCAAGATGTAAAAACCGCTGTTTGATCATTCGCATTTTACTGATGGTAGTTAGTTAGACATGTGCAGTAAAAAAAAAAAAAGAGCCATTGAAGCAGTTATTATCTAAAAATAATGCTGATTATGGCTGGTTTTGATACCATATTTGGGTATTAACAATCGCTAGCACCCTCTATCCAAAATAAAAGTAAGAAGAGTCCACGTTCCCCATACATATAGCCAGCCAGCCAGGGATTGTTTAAATAGAGTGTGGAGAGATGGATGACAATCTCCGCCCACAACCTCGACTCCATTAATCTCTGGACCCATCAGGACCAGATCCGGCCGCTTGTTTTATCACCGCTTGACACCGCATCCCCTCTTTCATTCTGGACTTTTGTCTCTTTTTAAAAAAGACTTTCCTTTATCGTCACTTTTTCACCTTGCCTCTTTTTCTCCTTTCTCAGCTGGTCTCAATGTAATAGATCTCTAGAAAGACTTCTCTCCGTTATGGGAAACAACTTTCTTGTAGTATGTTTAATGGTGTTTATTTTTGGTTGGGAATGGCTTTTTGCTTCCGTCTCCACACACTTAGCTTTTTTAAATGTAAAAAGTTGTTTAATCTAAAATACACTCGTGGACAAAAGGAATTTGTACTTTTTAGCATGTATATCGGGATTAAGACAATAACTCTGAAAGATACACTCATGGACAAAACTTAAGGAATTTGTACTTTTTAGCATGTATATCGGGATTCAGACAATAACTCTGAAAGATACACTCATGGACAAAACTTAAGGAATTTGTACTTTTTAGCATGTATATCGTGATTCAGACAATAACTCTGAAAGATACACTCATGGACAAAACTTAAGGAAGTTGTACTTTTTAGCATGCATATCGGGATTCAGACAATAACTCTGAAAGATACACTCATAGACAAAACTTAAGGAAGTTGTACCTTTTAACATGTATATCGGGATTCAGACAATAACTCTGAAAGATATTACAGTGACCTTTATTGAAGACACACGAGATAACCAAGTGTGGACAAAATTTCCTCTGTCTTCTTCTATCAAAAAATAATAATAATTGATGACCGGCGACATCAAAATATGAAATTTCCTCAAGTTTTATCCATGAGTGTATATAATTTATTTATTTATTACCAGTTGCAAACAAGACACGCTATATCCGAACTGGATATATGTATATAATGCTGCCCAAGATTTCGAATAGTTACAATACTTTGCCTGGTAGATGTGCTTAAGCTGAATACGTTGTTCACTACCTAGTAATGAAGACACATCAATGTGAGTAACGGGCTTTTTTCTGTCTATATGAGACAATCACCATCCGGGATTGAATACAGACAGCACTAACTTTCAACCTCCTTTCTTAAATAGCTTCAATGGCTTCTGATTCTTGTACGAGTCCAACCTCACCCGCACCTTGTAAGTGCAAAAGACCTAACTGATTTCTATGTGTATAAACAGT
Source organism: Cordylochernes scorpioides (assembly GCA_030710605.1). Lineage (NCBI taxonomy): Eukaryota > Metazoa > Arthropoda > Arachnida > Pseudoscorpiones > Chernetidae > Cordylochernes > Cordylochernes scorpioides. Next base: position 87,161,920 of record CP092865.1, read on the forward strand.
CGTAAAACCCATACCCTTAATGATTATCATGATTACTGTAGCTCCGCCTTTGCCGGTCCCAAGCCCGGATGAAAAAGAAGGAGGGGGAGCAGTAACAAGGTCACTAAAAATCCTGGGTTCAGCTGGCCGGCTGATAGTACCCTGTAAGGGCTCCTAATCCAGGAATACAGGATGAGCAGCGTTTGTACTCCATGTTAGGAGAAGTTGCACATGGCGTCTGTTCCTCATGTCAGAAGCGGCCATTTCTTTTAGAGCTAAGTCGTCCTGCCACTGAGTAGTTCTCCCAGTCTTAATGACAAAGGCTTTCTACTTCACCCAGTCATGATGGTTGTCAAACAGACACCATCAAAGGTCACAACTTGATATGATTGAGTGGAGATAAGAAAGAAGAAGATGATTACTGTAGCAGCTGGAAACATGTTGTAGATATTATAATTATGGCATATATTTTAATTTTTATTTAATTAAATTTTAAAAAAACTAAATTACTCAATGAGAAATGTAAAAAAAAAAAGAGTAAATGTTTTGAAAAGGAATAATACTATATATGTCTAGCTTGCTATAGTTTTGTATGGCTAAGGAAGAACAAGATAATTTGCATGTATATAAATTAATAAATAAACGTTTCTTTTAACAAACGGTGAATGAATTTCTGATTCTGAATCCCTGATAACACTTACAATTACCATTCCATGGAGAAAGATGTGTTCTCATACGTAAGTCTAGATACTCCAATTCTTTGTAATTCAGTAGATGACTCAAAGAAATAGGTTTGTTTAGCAAGTTTTATTAACTCAGCTTTTTTCCGGGCTTATCGTGATATCGGGTTATTATCGGGCTTATTGTGTTACTCCCGTCAAAGAGCTGATAAGCCCGAAAGCTTGACATAATGAAAACTGAATGGATCTTCCAATTATTTAATAGATACCTCTACGTAAGGGGCATTCCTCCTCTACGCCCCGGCTCTCCTGGCCTCACCCGGCGATGATCCCCTGTCCACCCATCCCCAGGCCCCTCCAACAGTGCAATGTATATAGTGCTTTGTGTATATTCCGCTTTATGTGTCCATCGGGGCTCAAAAATCATTCATTCTGGTTAGCAGCCCCGTAAAGATATTTCCCTACGTAAGGAGAATAAATAGCTTATAGAAAACATTTTCTTCGATCTTCGCCGCATTTTTCCAAATATGCTTGCCCTCGGACTTACCACCGAACTGTTTTTTCGGCTGAACCTAATTCACTTGCAACTGCACTTGTGCTTCCTTCGAGCCCTCTTTGACCTGTGCTTGTATCATACTGCTATCTACCCTGCCAAACTACCTTCATGAACAAAACTTAAGGAAGTTTTCCCTTTTAGCATGTATATCCGAAACAATATTTATTTAGACGTTACACCTTAATTATTTACATACAATGACAATAAAACATGCCAGAGAGAATGTCTACAGAGTTATATTTGAGTCTCTAAAATTAAGTCGAGCTCTATTTTTCTACATCATATTCCTTATTAAAAATCAACATTTTCCCATTTAGCATGTATATATCGGGATTCAGATAAAAAAATACACACACACACAAACAGAAGAACCTCCCTGTAAAGGACAACACCTAATTGCAGAGCCAACGCGTCCTTTAGGGAGAGGTGTCCTCTTACCGGAGAGTTGCTATATAGTAAAAATGGTAATTTTGCAAATGAAAACTGTCCTTTATAGAGAAGTGTCCTCTCATGGAGTGTCTACTGTATATATACAGTTAAACCTGTCTATAGCGCCCCCTTTGGGACTCGCCAAAATAAGTTGCTATAGACAGGTCACTTTTAATGTAAAATGTTTACATTTTAATGTTTAAAATCGGGCGCTATAGAGAGGAAGGCACTATTTAGAGGGGGCGCTATAGACAGGTTTAACTGTATATAGACGACCCGCAACATTAAAACGTTCCACTTCCTTAATTCCAAAGGAGTGAAGGTTAAACGGACTTATTGGCTTAAAGAAGCGTGAAAGCTTGTTGTATATTTAATTGCCACGATCCTTTAAAGTATGAATGGAGAAACAAGATGGCTTAGAACGACACAAAGAGAATGGTATAGATATATCGATTGGAAGAAAGTGTTATTACGCTGCTCTAGCTAATGTCCTCCACTCTCTTACTTACCTAAATGTCTTCCCTGAATATTAGACAAAAACTGTAGCAATCCGGAGGTTTAGTGTTACCATTTAGAATTTTCACAATCCTGCTCTCTTTCTTTTATATGAACGCGTTAAAATAAAGAAGTTTCAAATCCAACTTATAATGTCCTCACTTCATTCAGAGATGGTCGTTTATAGAATAGGAGAAAGTTCCTTTTTAGTTCTTTTATAAAGATAAAATTATATCATATGGAGATCCTCTCTATAGAACGCTTGCACATCACCGGTGGTAGAGTCGACTCCGCGTTAGGCGCCACCAATGAAGCCTGTATATATTATATATAAAAATAAAAAAGGCATATCCTGACCAGGAGCACATGTGCTTTTCAGAAGGCAGAGCGCCATCTGGTGGAACTGAAACCAACTAAACATTGATTTAGCTTGTCCCCTGATATTTAGTCAACCCAATTTCTTGATAAATCATTTTTTTCTCACATGTAAAGCGTATTTACGCAAACTTGGCCTTAAATACCCATTTCTTGATTTCTCAGGAAGCCTCTGGGACCAAATATTTGGTCGTAGAGGTACATCCTGCACCACGCTGACGAGGGCCAACAGCCCGAAACGCATACGTGGTTGACTTTTCTTGATTTATCAAGAATTTGATTTGACCAAATATCACGGAATAAGTTAAATAAACGCTTAGTTTATTTTTATTATACTAGATGGTGCTCTGTCATCTAGAGATGCTCGTGTGAACACGGTCAGATATATATTTTTTTATATTTTCTAT